>OY759266.1:34585950-34690950 GCA_963662155.1 Lamellibrachia columna | reverse complement strand
AAATCTATAAAGACATGATACAGGCTTTGCTGATGTTGAAGGTGTTTCTCGCAAATGATTCTAAGGTTGAAGATCTGTTCACTGGTGCTCCGTCCTGCTCGAAAACCCGCTTGTTCTTCAGCGATAATCTCTTCTGCCTGGGGTTTGAGTCTGTTGAGTAGTATCTTCAACATGACTTTGCTCGGGTGGCTGATGAGGCTGATTGTTCTGTAATTTTGGCACATCTGTAGGTTGCCTTTCTTGGGAAGTGTTATGATCAGTGACTGAGTCCATGGGGTGGGCCATTCTCCTGTCTGCCAGATCTTGTTGCAGATTGTTGTAAGTGTGGTAATCAAGGCTTCTCCCCCAGCTTGAACCAGTTCTGCTGGTATGTTATCAATTCCAGCTGACTTTCCTTTTTTCAGAGACTTTACTGCAGCCTCCACTTCCTCACGAAGAATGGGGTAGTCGTCCTCTTCAGTAGTCTGTGTACAATTTAGTACTACTGGGTCTCCGTTGGTGTTGTGGCTGTACAATTCTGAGCAGTATTCTGTCCATCGATTGAGGATCTGCTGTTCTTCTGTCAGGCATTTCCCTGATTTGTCTTGGATAGTGGTAGTTATCCCTTTCTTCACTGATGTCAGGTCTTTCACTATTTGATAAGCCTTCTTGCTGTTGTTCTTGCTCAAGCTGTCTTCAATTTCACAGCATTGTTCTGCTATCCAGTTATCTTTTGCTCTTCTCATATCTTGTTTAATCTTCTTGTTGACTTCTCTGTATTTTGCTGCACCTTCAGGATCACATTTTCTCCTTTTCAATTCCCTTCTTTTGTCACAAAGATCTAGGATGTCTGTTGTGACCCATGGTTTCTTTGTCCGACGGTGTTTTCCAAGGATCTCGTGGGCTGTGTCGGTCACTATTTTGTTGAAGGTGTTGGTCAGCAAGTTCACGTCGGTATATGTGTCATCCAGTATGATAAGTGGTGCAAATTTCCCACCTATCATTGCTTTGAATGCTTCTGCTACATCAGGATCCTTAAGTTTCTCGATGTCAAATTTGATTCTTGTTGGCTTTGGTTTGCTGATCCTCTTCAGGCGAATGTGGAAGGATGTCATCAGCAAGTCGTGATCACTTCCGATATCTGCTCCTGGAAAGCTTCGTGTCCTGGCAATGTTCACTCCTGTGTGAAAGCGCCGTTTCACCAAGATGTAGTCGATCTGATTGTGATGTTTTCCATCTGGGCTGTGCCAGGTCCATCTTCTAGATGTTTTGTGTGGGCCAAATGTGTTAGCCAGCATCAGCTCATTGTACATTGCAAATTCGAGGAGCCTGTGACCTCTCTCATTTGTTTCCGTGTTGCAGAAAGGTCCGCAAGTGTCTTGCCAGTTGTTCTGCGCATCCTTTCCCACTTTTGCATTCCAGTCTCCTAGTACAATAAGATTGTCTTTCTTTGGCGTTTCCTCTATGACTTCTTGCAGCTGGCCATAGAAATCTTCCACCTCACTGTCGTCATAATCAGACGTTGGGGCATAAACTTGTATGACTGTCATGTTGAAGGGAGTTGCCTTCAGGCGGATGGTGATGAGCCTGCTGGAGATAGGGCGACAACCCATGACAGTGTTCACGATGTCTTTGTGAACAAGAAACCCAACGCCTTGTTCGTGTTTGTCCTTCTTGCCACTGAAGTAGACCTTGTGTCCTTCTTCGGTCGATGTTTCACCAAAGCTTTTCCATCGCATCTCGGCGAGTCCAAGCAGGTTCCATCTGTATCTCTCCATCTCATGTGTGAGTTCTTTCAGTTTTCCTGCAGCTCTCAATGTCCTGACATTCCATGTGCCGATGGTGATGTCGTTTCTTCCACGTATCTTTTTGGTAGGGGCACCAGTAGCATACTTAACACCCCCGTCCTGATGTACGGCGGGAGGCGCGGTCATTTTTGACCCGGGCTGCGACCGATCCGGTATGTGATTCAAACTGGTTTTCATGATCATGGTGTGTCTATATTACTTAGTGTTCAATAAATACTATATATAATATAATACTTAGGTTCACCATTATATGACGATTATCCACTCAGCAGCGCTGCCCTGGCTGACCTGCTGTTGCGGTTTTATTTCAGAGTTTTCCTTCTCCTAAATCACCTGCCAACCAAGGCTAATGAGCGTGATCTACCCAGCACTATTTGCCTATAGTTGGGGGTTGGAATGGTGCAGCACCGGGACGTGTCCACACGCTGACGGGCCCTGCAAACTGCACCTTTAAGGCTTCAACCTTCTCCGAGATCCATAGCACATTTGCCAAATCAATGTTTGCAACTATGTTGCAGGCAAAATAATGAAGCTACGTACAGTTGTATGTTGACCACCAATAGGTTGACAAAATGTAGTAATTCCAATCCAGTGTATAAAAAAATACATTAAAATTAATATTAGCCTATTTTTAGGCCAAGTACGCTTTTTTGATCAAAACAGAAAAACGTGTTTTGAAATCGTTGACGGGGGGTGGGGGTGGGGGTGGGGCGTATCTTAATAATTTACCTTTCCAATGATGCATGACACTTTGCAATAATTTAATTATCTCAAAATGGTCCAGCATAGCTAGTAACAGTCATATTAAAAAAAAGTATATACTGATATGCGTAATAATTAACGTTCTAAATTCGTCGCACATCTACCTGTATCGTGCACGACTACCAGTGGCAGGCTGGCAGTGGTGTATCTATACGGGATCTCGTACTAAAGGTGATGCCAAGGGGACAAGCTTAGTCACCTGTGTAGCGCTGTAACGGAAAAAATCTAAGCCAAAATACGCCACCGAGGCTTAAATGCTGGCGAGCTACCTGTAGGCTCCACGTAAACGGTAGGCGAGTAGGACTATTAATCAGAGCACTGCTTCCTGTTAGGTCGTAGGTGAACCAGCGTACGGAACGTCAACTTTGCTCTGCCTCATATCGCGTTCGCGTTATTTTCACCGGCGGGAGAAATTTCATGATTCTGTCAAATGAGACGTTTGGACGTGTTCTCCGCAAAATGGAGACGAGTGTAGACACATCGATAGAAGGAGAGATCTACTATTCTTCCGGTGAAAACAACTTGTGTAAACCTAAACGGGTACGTAAATGGACAGTGACAGGAAAGTCCCGCGCCTCGATCTGGGCTTGGCTCTTGTGTTTGTGTCGACAATTGTGGCCAAAAACTTCGACACATCTCGCTTAACATGCTGGCTTTTAGTTTTACCGTAGCGGGCAAATGTTTCGAAGGACGAGCCTGCATTGTAAAATGTTAACACGTGAATTTTCAGTTGGCAACGCCAACAGGCACAGTGTTGGAAAAAAAGAAACCAAGCTGGTCACGGTGACATTAGTACAAATGTCAACCTACTGTCCTAGTTTACCTGTTGGCAATGTTGCATACATTTCCGTAGCAGCTTGTTATTAACCGAATCGTGTCTGTTGTGCCATGGTTTATAATCGCTGTTCCTTCCAGTTCCATACACCTCTGTGAACCCCAAACTTCCCCCAAAGTGGACTGTTTGAAGTTTGCACTATACGTGATACGTTATGCTGAAGGCCCACCAAAGATCACCTAAATTGTTACTGCTATTTTGTTTCCTTTTAGGACTAGTTGTTAACAGGTAACATTTGTCAGTAAAGTACAACATTGCCAACAAGTGCACCGTGGAAAATGTGGTTGTCAAGCGAATGCACTAGTTCACTGGTGGATGTAGCATTTAATTAAAATCCACCAGTGAACTAGTGCATTCGCTTGACAACCACATTTTCCACGGTGCACTTGTATATGTATGTATGTATGTATGTATGTATGTATGTATGTATGTATGTATGTATGTATGTATGTATGTATGTATGTATGTATATATATATATATATATATATATATATATATATATATATATATAATTTGTGTTAAGTGGGGTGTTTCACTTATATATGCACATGTTTGGTTGTTGAAAGGTTGAACCTGTCAGTAAGGTGGAGTGTGTGCACTGCAGTTGTTGAACCTGGCGGTAAGGTGGATTGTGCGCAACACGGTTGTTGACAGGTTGAACATGTTGGTGATGTGGATTGTGGAGTGAGTGCGCTATGGTTGTTGACAAGTTGAACCTCCTGGTGAGGTGGAGTGTGTTGTTGATACTATGGTTGTTGATAATTTGAACCTCTCAGTAAGGTGGAGTGAGTGCACTATGGTTGTTGACAGGTTGAACCTGGCATTAAGGTGAAATGAGTGCACTATAGTTGTTTTATGTGGATCGGGTGGTTGAACCTTTCAGTGACGTGCAGTGAGTGCACTATGGTTGTTGACAGGTTGAACCTGGCATTAAGGTGAAATGAGTGCACTATAGTTGTTTTATGTGGATCGAGTGGTTGAACCTTTCAGTGAGGTGCAGTGAGTGCACTATGGTTGTTGACAGGTTGAACCTTTCAGTGACATTCAGTGAGTGCACTATGGTTGTTGACAGGTTGAACCTTTCAGTGACATACAGTGAGTGCACTATGGTTGTTGACAGGTTGAACCTTTCAGTGAGGTGCAGTGAGTCACTATGATTGTTGACGGTTGAACATGTCAGTGAGGTTGAGCATGTGCACTACAGTTGTTGACAGGTTGAACCTTTCAGTGAGATGAAATGAGTAGTGCACTACATTTGTTGACAGGTTGAACCTGTCAGTGAGGTGTAGTGAGTGCACTACGATTGTTGACAGGGTGAACCTGCAGTGAGGTGGAGCTAATGCACTATGGTAGTTGACAGATTAAGCCTGTCAGCAGGGTTGAAAAAATCATGATTTGAAAAAAAAAATAAAAAATCTGGTATATAGATATTTATATAAATGTTTAAATTTGTAAACTCTTTCAAACATGTTCTATTCGAATCGATTTGGGTTCTTGTCTTAACAGAGGGTACATGATTTTTGCTTATATAAAGACATTAGACAATGTCCACAAGGCCTCACCCCCCTGTAGTTGCATAATTTGTCTTGGAAAGGAAAGCATGCTGTGTGTCTGTGGCTATAGCAGTGGTAATTATTGTTTGCCTATAGGGTAGATTAGCACCTGTCCAGGGCTTAGCACCTGTCCAGTGTACTCTAAGGGTATCTAACCAGAATACAAACTGGTACAGTATTAAACAACTGAGTCAACATACTGAATTGGTAACAACTAGCACAAGCTATAAGTGGACTTTAACTCAAGGCTTCCTCAAACATACACAAAGCCATAAAATATTTGACTATCAGACTATCTGGTGTCAATACAGCTACACAAGTGTGTGCACTTTGTGTTTTGATTTAAAAACCATACAAAACTTTGTTGTTCTCGATGGTTGTAAACAATTATTTGTGTTAAATTCATATAAATAAGCGATTAAAAAAACGGAAGTCAAAAAACAAATCATAAATCAATGATTTTTTTGGAGTGATTTAAATCATGATTAAAATCAATGATTTAAATCAAACAACCCTGCTTGTCAGTGAGGTGCAATGAGTGCACTATGGTTGTTGACAGGTTGAACATGTCAGTGAGGTGGAGTGTGTGCATATTAATGTTAACACATTTTTATTTTAATATTAAAAAAATAAGAATGCATAAAATATTAACAGACTGGGCTGTGTGTACCAACAAGTGCTTAATTTTATGAATGTGTGAATATATTTATATATGCAACTATGGATGCTTATGAATGTTCACACTGCATATAATGTTTGTATGTAATACAGATTATATATATATACATATATATATTATGTATATACTTTATAAAACAATCATTAACATGCTGTGTTTGACAGATGTATGCACACTTTGAAGTTGAACGAAATTCTCAAAGTGGTAAGTCATGATATTATTTATTTTCATTGAATTTTATTGCCCTGTTATTTGGACAAGGTACTTTTTACAAAATAATAAAAATCACCACACATACTCAATACGCTTTAAAAATAAAAAATATATATATATATTTGTTTTGCATTTATTTATTTTATTACTTTATTTATTATATATATATATATATATATATATATATATATATATATATATATATATATATATATATATATATATATATATATATGTAATCTAGATATAATACATGAAGAAATAAATATAAATAAAATAAGAAAATAAATAGATAAAATTAAATGAGTCTGTTTGGAAATTGACCTTGATGTGTCTGTATTTATAAATGAAATATATCTGTATGTGCTCAGAAACATTCCATCTGACTTTGTCTGATGTGGGGAGAAAGAAACATGTAAAGAAGAGAGCAGTTTGGAGACACCAGGACTTCTGCGGGATCGTTGATGGGGAATTGACCTTGCCAATGACAGGATGCTGGTGCGTTCACATTGATACTAACTTCTTATTGACATTTCCTGTGAAATTCCTGAAGTCTGCTCCCTGTTGATAAAATGTTTATAGTAAGAATCCACTTCCTTTAATAACATTGGAGTCCTGATCATTCACCTTTCCTATCTTGCAGCATTGTAGGAAAAGGTGTGTGATTCCGTCTGGAGTAAACCCAGTTATTTGCCTCTAGGTGGCCCAACCATTTCTTTGCATCAAGACATTTCTGAACTTTGGGTCAAGATAAACAGACCAGGTTTATACATTTTATTTTTGTTAAATGTTTTGTGATTCCTGTATTGCCCTAGGACAAACTGATATTTGAAAAAACATATAATTTTGGAGTATGTAGAAATTAATATAAACCTCAGTTCAAGCCCTTTCAACGTCGTGGCTCTTTCAACGACGTGGCCCTTACCTAAGCCCTTTTGTTACAAGAACAAGAAACAACAGGAGAGTTTATTTTGACCCCGTTTGTGATACAAATAAAATTAAATGATAGAAGAAAATGTGCATTAATACGTTCACATTGAAAAATACAAACACGATATAACTTAATAAGGGGTCAGTGACTATGTAATATTAATGCATTCATATATGTATTACTGATTAAGTTGAATTTGATTGCAAGTATAGCGATTTAGTTTTGTACTCATATCTTCATATTTTTGTAGTAATATGTTTTCGCATAATTTGCAAAACCTTGTAAACTGTGAGTTCCTATCTTCTCCGTAACTATTTTAAGGGTATTATTTATAACGTGGGAAGTTATATCTAAGACATCTTTTGGCAAATTCATGTTTAGCTCTGAATAAATATATATCAGTTGTACACCTTGTGTTATGATTGTGTATATGTTTTTATTCCAGTTTATTAAATAGGCAGGTAATGTTTTATGCATGTATTTAGAATAAAATTTAAGTTCATGTAATTTTAATAAATCATCTATTTTTTAAATATTACGTTTTTTTAAAAGTGGTTGTGAATTATGTTTACTTAAGGTTAAAATCCGTATAGCTTTCTTTTTAATTTTCATAATTCTGCTACCTTGGTAACCCCATACCATCATACAGTAGTTAATATGAGATAATAGTAGTGTATTATATAAAAGAATTTTTATTTCTAGAGGCAACACATGCTTTAATCTGTTTAATATGCCAACAATTTTGGAACACTTGTTTGATATTTTTCAGTGTGTTGTTTCCATTTAAAGTTTGTATATAAAGTCAGTCCTAAAAATAATATTCTTCCACTATATTGATATTATTCATGTTGAGCGAAAAGGTGTGTTTAGCTTTATTTGGATTTATTTTTGTTTAATGATAATTTAGTAATATTAAGCCATTCCATTATTTTTAGGAGTTCATCATTTACTGCAGATTCAGTGCTTTTGTTTGGTATATTGTCAGTAAAAGATTTGATGGTGCTAAATAAGGTGGTGTCGTCGGCATGCATAATAAAGTTAAACATGTTGCTAGCTTTTGGGAAATTGATTATGTATATTAAATGTATTGACCCCTGTTTTAGCCCTTAACATTTTTTAAATTACACCAGGTGAATAGTTTTAATATTGTTAACTGTTGAATTAATAGAAGGATTATTCTTTTCTTTAAATTGTTTGATTCTCATGTATTTTGGTTAAACACAAGATGGATCCAGAACAAAGCTGACATGAAAATTTAGGATATTTTTTTTAATGTTGACAAACATCTTCGTTAACTGACTTGTGTGTGATTAATTTTTAATGACTTCGGCCATGTTATGTTTTTGCTTTCAGGGTACAGAAGCCAGTAAAGATGACATATTTTGCCATCTGTCTTCAAGGCAAAACCATCATGTTGTTTGCGAAGGATCAACAGAACAACAGCAGCAATGTATTGGGGAAATGGAAACGCACTCTCTCGGGTGCTATGAAATGCGGTGAGGAACTCACAGTACATTTTGTGCAAATGTACTACTGCAGTTTGCTACAGTACCACCAAAGTTTGCTACAGTACCACCAAAGTTTGCTACAGTACCACCAAAGGAAATTTGAATTGAGAGTTCATTAAGGCCAATTATGAGAGGCAAATGTGATGTTTTGTAAACTGATTTAGTATCGTCAATGCTGTGTCAAAATATGTTAATGTGACATTCTGTAACTAGGGGCACCAGAGCAAGTTGTAACATGAGTAAGTTGTGATAGACAAACAAAACTACTAAAACAAATTATTTTGCAAGGTAGTAGTATATTCATTGTTAGTTTAAAGCATGTCACATATGATATCATGTGGATCTGTTCACAACGTAAAAAACTGCACCATTTTAAAGAAAAACCAACTAGTCCGGTCTCCCCTAAACATATTTTGGTACTTTTTATACTAGGTTTATGTCCAGGTGGTGGGTACGTGCCATTTATGATTTCCGCTGTTTTCAGAGGTGCCAAGTTTTCATGCTTTTTCTCCTGCTTGTCGTCGTATTTAAAATAATCTTGTTTTTTAACCATTTCCACATTTTCGGTAAAGCATAAAATGAGACTTTCATTTTCTTAATGTCCACATTGTGTGAGCGGCGGACCCATGCACCGCCATGTTTTCAGTTCAGCACCAGCAGGATAATCTTCCTCCTGATTCTTTTAGTTGGCATCTCTGCATTCTGGAAGTGTCATAATCGCCGTTCAAAAAGTTAATATTTCATGTTAAGTTGAGGTCTTGTTTGTGAGATAACAATAACCTGTGTACTGTTGTCGTGTACCCATGTAGACATTTGATCTTTAAGTCTGAAATCCATACAATCATTTCCCAGGAGAATGAAAAATTTTAAGTATGAAGCATGTAGTCTTCCATGACCTCTTTTGCCTCAATTAATGTAACAAACAAGGCATTTTTCACATAAAACAATTTCAAAACAAGCGTTGTTAACATTTATACCAGTGTGCACATGTAATTATAAAAATGATTCTAAATGACTGCACAAGTGACAAGTCATCGCTGACATGAACTCAGTAAGTCAGCCGTTTCATGCGAAAAAATGTGTAAAAGAACTTGTTACACATTATTTCGCATGAAACGGTGTGTTTAGACGTATCATTTCTTACAGTCTTGCTCAAAGGCAGCAAAACCAGTCAGTATGGTAAAGTCCGGGTCTGTAGTGAGCAGCTGGTGCGTTATATGCAACATTTCACAGCCTTTTATAATCATTCCACTTAGATGAATCTATTTTCCTCTTAACATGTGTGTCACTGTGGTGTTTTGCAGCATGTCTTGGTTATGATTGTGTATTATAAAGCGTAAAGCAAATTCTAAAAGCCTGTTTTAAAAATGCCAGCATTTTTGTGACACCACAGAAACCACCAGAATGCAGCATGTGCTTCAACGAATCTGCTAAAAGGTCGATGCTATCGGTGATAGTGTACGTCTATAACAGACACACAAATGAGTCTATCAGAATAAAACTGTTAAACTAGCTGTGCAGTATTTCTCAACCGTTTGTGATACATATCTGATATGCATTGTGACAATGCATTGGTGGAGAGTTTAAGACATTCTCAATGGAGTGCAGTAACACAATGGTTGGAACGTTGTGCTCTTGATCAAGAAGACTGGCATTCAAATTATCTTGCTTCCATTTTGAAGCTTGCACTATTTTGTTTACTCCACATTCAACGTTGCCTCAGTTCATTCAGCAGTATAAACGAGTACCTGGCTATAGACAGTGGAGGATGTGTGTGAACTAGTAGTCTTTGTGCAGTAATTGCAGCGTGGCTGAATGCTTTCCTGAGAAGTCAAGTTGGAGGTGGAATGAACAAGCCTGGAAGGACTGGAAACTGTACTATATAAGAACGTACCTTTCTGTTGTTTCAGTGAACAACTGGTATCCAGCTTTCACTGGCTGCCCAGTCAACGTAACCGGCCTTGAGAACAGCAGTCAGGTGACCTTGGCACTGACCGCAAGTGGACTGAGTCTTCTGAACAACAGTTTACTGAAGACCAACCAACCCCCTCACAGTGTCAAGAGATGGTCACTGTCACGTGTTTGGTGCGAGCTACATGAGGACAATGTTGTCAAGTTGTTTGCCAGAGACAGAGACACTACAGGTATGAGCAGCTTGCAAATCTCATATTACCTCAGGCTTCTGTCTATGGTGGCGTATTTAGGGGGCATGGGCCCATGGGGTCATGGCCCTTTGGTTTTGGGACAAAATCGTTTTTGTATCTAAAACCTGTTACGCCACTATATCATAGCATAGCAAGCAAATGGGTGACTAAGCTTGGCCCCCTTTCTGAGATCCTAAATATGCCACTGTCTGTCTATGCAACCCCTACCTAAGAAAATAATATTTGTATTTTTAATCATTAGAGAGGGAGAGGGAGAGGAGAGAAGAGGAGAGAGAGCAATGAAAGGGGAATTTAGCTTTCATAAAATATACTACCTGTATGTTGCCAGGCTGAGTATTAACATCTTGGCTGATAGATTGCACATTTTAGTTTTGCACTAGCAGTGCCGTGGACTGGGGTAAGGAATTATGGCTGTATGAAAAGTTTGTTGTGTAAATTTTTTCTACATTGATGCAGGTATAAAAAAATGTGATTGAAACATTAAAAGTGAGATTTTTTCGGCTTGTTAAATGCATTTTGACAAGCAGTATACCTTAAATATATTCATTCTAGTGTCAAAAACGTTATATTAATAAATAAGGAACAGACATTCTAACTTTAAAACACGTTGCCAAAGGAAGATATGGTCAAGCTACCGCTAAGGAAAGATCATTATTAGATATTATGTTCTGCATGAACATTGTCAATGGATCGTGTTGTTTTAATAATAATTTTCTTTTAAATATATATATATATATATATTAAATAATTGATTCACGTGGGGGCGAAAGGAGGTGAACCATCAGGAAGAAGGGGGAACTTACTTTTTTGTGGGGTTATTATGTTATAAGTTTTTGAAGAAATTACAAAATGGGTAGATGACGAGTCACCAGTGGATGTTGTCTATTTAGATTTTCAGAAAGCTTTCGATAAAGTGCCACATCACAGATTGTTACTTAAACTAAAAGCCCATGGTATAGGTAATGATGTAATCAACTGGATAGAAAAGTGGCTTACACACAGAAGACAGAGAGTAATAGTAGATGGTGAGATTTCAAACTGGAAATCGGTTTTGAGTGGGGTACCACAGGGATCAGTATTAGGTCCTATACTGTTTTTAATATATATAAATGATTTGGAAGATGACATATCTAGCAAAGTACTCAAATTTGCAGATGACACAAAAGTATTCAGAAAGGTTACTAATGATACAGATAAACAAAGTTTACAGGATGATCTAGATAATTTAGTTAAATATTCAGAAAAATGGCAAATGTTATTAAATTGTGGGAAGTGTAAATGTATACACATAGGACATGGAAACATGGACGAAAAATATAAAATGGGGGATGCTGTACTAGGTACAACCACACAAGAAAAGGATTTAGGAATAACATTTGGTGCTGACATGAAAGTTTCACAGCAATGTGGGATTGTTGCTTTAAAAAGAAATCAAATTCTAGGGCTAATTACGAGAACTATCATGTATAAGGAGAAACAGCTAATTGTACCCCTGTACAAAGCAATAGTTAGACCACATTTGGAGTATTGTATTCAAGCATGGAGGCCGTATCGTACAAAGGACATAGACAAGCTAGAAAGAATACAATGAAGAGCAACTAAAATGATTCCAGAATTGAGACCTTAGTTACGAAAGTCGCTTATTACAATGTGGTTAGACAACACTAGCGACCAGGAGACTAAGAGGAGACCAAATAGAAGTGTTTAAAATAGTGAACAGTTAAGAGGATGTTGATAGGAATATGTTCTTCAAACTTAAAGAAGGCAGTAGAACCAGAGGACACAAAGCAGCATTAGTTAAGGAGCAGTGTAGGTTGGACATGAGAAAGTACTCTTTCTCACAGAGGGTGATAAATGAATGGAACAAATTACCAAATGATTGTGTTAATGCTAGTAGTGTGAATATGTTTAAAAATAGAATTGACAGATATCTGATAAGGGCGGGCTACACATAGATGATAAAATTGTTGGACTCTCGATAAGCCAATGGCTTTCTTGTCCACTTGCCATCTGGAACTTGTTGTTTGGGATGGCAATCTTGTTAAATCTTGTTAAAGTGCCATGATAACATCAAACAGTGAGTTGCAGTTAATGGAATAAAGCTATTTAAAGTATTGTTAATTACTAAGTGTTCTAATCTTGTTTCAGATGTCTACACTTTCCAGACAAGGCATCCCACCGCTATCGTCAGTGCTGTTGAGGCAGCTCGTAATAGTTATCTGCAGTCGCGCCTGACACCCTCCGCCACTGGTAGCAGTGAAACGAATAGTTGTCATTACACAGAGTCACTTTCTGATGAAACCAGAACATCATTAGAATCAGAACAGAGCACGACAGGATCCATTGAATCAGAACATCACCGAACAGACCTTGAGGTATTGGGACCGCCTCCTAGCCATGGCCATCGTGCTTTACTGACAGGGCAGTTGTTTTCCCAGGGCGATAACAGACTTGGGGACATGGTACCGAATTGCTATGACCTGACTTTCTCGCATCGATCTCGATCGACGGGGTGTCTTGCAAGTGGGACAACAGTGAATACTCAAGACATATACAACATCGATCGACACCCCTTGAGGAGGTCACATGATGACATGTGTACGGCCAGATATTCGTGTAATATCAACAAACTGGCGGCGGACGTTCAGCGACTACAGAATCCCAAAACGATCTACTCCCAGATGAACACTATAGTGCTGACAGCCGCTGTCCACTGTAGTGGAGTGACCAATAGTGGTGTCATTGAGACTGTGTCGCCACGAGCAACCATGCGGTCAACGCTGAAGAAGCGTTTTGCAACTCCAGTTGGTTCGCTGACACTGTCGCTTCCATCTGTGCAGAATTCTGGTGACAGTGTCAACGAGTGTCACCTGTCACAAGATCAGGAGACGCAGCTGAAAGAGACAGTTGATTCCAGATCGCATCACCATACTGGGCGCTCGATGTGTCGCAGCGTCAGTGAACACAACCTGCTACAGACCCAGTGTACAGATTGGAGTGCTGAAAGTGTAAGTGGTCGTAATAATAACATGTAATGATTTAATTTAAAAAGCTCATTGTAATTTCCTTGATTACTTACATATGATATCCACTTAAAACTGCATCCTCAACTGATTTAGCCTATCACGAATATGGTCCATTGATGTCCTCATGTGTTGTGTGATTAGTTTAAGTAATACCCACAGTCGGTTTAATAAAAAGTGCGCATTTTTAAAAAATCATCGAAAGAATCTGCTTTAGTCATTAGATCTGGTAAGGCTCAAAAGAGTGGATATCCAAAACAGTAAACACTTTATGGAGTCAAGGCTGATCATGGGTGTGACTTCCATCCTCTCGCCGATCACATAGCAAAGTTATGAAATTTCACAAGGACGAAATTTGTGAGTTTTCAGCGTTTCCATTTTCACTTCAATAAATTCTGGATCAAACATTAAATAATTTGTCTGATTTCACAAAAACGACATGCAAAGTTGCACAAATAAGCTAACATGTCGTAGTGGATACTACTAATTTTGAAATGAAACAAGAAAAAAAATAATTGAGGGACCGTTAAACAGTACGTTCCATGTCAGATCAACATGTTGCACTCATATTTTTTTATTAAAAAAGTTGCCAATTAATCCACATGTCAATATAACCACACGTCAATGCATAGGGCTGTAACTCAAATAGTTTCTGAGTTATGGCCATTGCAAATTTGGCGGATTGTGTCATCTTTGCCAATTTTTGCAAATCATGAAGATTTCTTGTTCTACTTAAATTACAAATAACTCAAAAAGCATTTGTGCTAGTGTGAGATTTGGCATGCTTAAAACAGTTCCACATCTGTATATTAGTTCTCCCACAATCTGCTATTGAAATTGTGTTTTTCTATGTGCGAAATTGAGCCAACGAGTGATTTTAGACCTATATTTCAACAATAAAACATGTTAGAACACAAATGGATCTTATTTGAATCAATAACACACCTATATATCTAGATACATTAAAAGTTTGAAGTTCCTATCTAGTTTACTTTATGAGATACTCATCTCCAAAGTTGGTACATTGTGAAAAGTGGCCTATATTTAGCAGACCTGCTTTGTGGCCATGTAGCTAAAATTCCATTTATTTTTTATATGAAAAGCAAGTACAATGCCTGTGTAATGCACCTTATGTTGATTCCCTATTCAAATCGCTTCATGTTGAAAAAATATTTCAAATAGACATATTTTGTGTTTTTATATAAACAATAGATTACAACACAGTATCAAATCCTATAGCTGATTTTACTGCCTATTCCATCTCTAGTAAGAAAATTGAATGCAAAAAGAAACTTTCTCAATACATTGTTCTAGATTATAATATGTATCATATTCCATGTGAAATTAGCCCTTAGTTTTATGGTTTGACATGTGTGGTTATATTGACCTATGGATTAATTGGTACAATTTTGGTTAACTCAAAAATATGAGTGCAACAAGATTTTCTTAGTTTGGTTGAATTGAGATGGAATGCGCAGGGCAATATAAAACTGTGACATTTTGTTGGACCATGTTATTAATTGATACATTTTTTTCTCGTATAAGCTGCAAAAAATCTGTATATAAATAATAATAAATAAAATGTATCGCACCTAATTTTCAATAAAATATAGAATTTATTTTTCAGATATGCCGATGTCTCAATGATGTGCTGAATAATCACCCTCCACTACCAGACACCCTACATCTCCCCCAGAAACTCAGGATCGAGCTGTGCTTGAGACTGTACACATTGGAGGATCATGGCAAAAACTGGAAAGCGGTGGCAGAGAAAATAGGTGGGCACGGATTTATAATCTGTCGGCAGGCATAGCGCACATGTGAACACAGGATGTGACTGATAAAAATAGGTAAAATGCATTTGATCGTTTTTAAGGCATTAAAGGTTTGGAACCAAACCTATCTATTATCACTACGATACGCTAGCTTGTTTTGTGCAAACGTGTTATTTAGTTTTGATGAAATTATCGCACAATCTGTAAAAATAAAATTTTGTGAAAAAAGGCAAAAGTGATCTGGCACTGTATACTAACTACGATATAAGGCTGTTCAAGTTACCTGATCTAACGATCAAAGTAAATTCTTTCGATAGTTTTAAGAAAAGTATGCAGTCTTGTCTTAAACCAAGTGTGTGTATTACCTAAACTATTCATGCACAACATATTTGAACATGAACCTGAACCTGATGAACTAAACCAACTGAGGAGGACACTTTTAGCACCTCGTTGAAGCAAAACAGAAGTCATGGTTTTGGGCCAATGCACCTGTAGGAGTTAGTAAAACATAAACATTTGCAACTACAATTAAGAATATCATTCTAGTGGTTTACATGGAAAACCTTGTTGAACACACCGCATCTTAATTTCATGGGCCGCGCCATACTGTTAGATAACCCTACATCACAAGTGTCATAGTCTGATAATATTCGCTCGCCAAATTAAAATATGTTTGTGTACACATATTCCTGTACTTGCCACACTGTTGGCATACAAACTCATCTTATGTAACATATTTTGGCCTTTGTTTACTAAACTAGTCCTCTTTCTGTAAAAACAGAACGTTTGTTTGAGACTCTGCATTGGTTCTGTGTATGCCAGCCTCCTGCAATACGTCACATAATAATAATAGTCGAGGTTACCCCGATTTCATAGAATTGCGCATGCATTATCGGTCATGCTAGTTAACATGTCAGCGCTCAGTCAACTGGAGAAATGACCGGAATCTCCAACCTTTAGAACACATTCTGAGTAAACCGCTGGCATGATATTCTTGATTTTAGTTGCACATGGTTAGTTTTTATTATCTTGTAGGAGCATAGCACCAAAACCATGACTTCTGTTTCACTTTAAAGTGTCCAGCTTGTCAGACACATTAACATTCTATGCTGCAGGTCTCAACTACGATGCCGTGATGATCATTCAGTCATTTCAACAAAACCACCCATGTCGATTGACAGCGGCCGAGATAGTGCTGCGCCACTGGCAGTCCATGTACAATGCCTACAACACTGACCCGCTCAAGTGTCCTCTCTCGTGTACAAGAGACACTCTTGTACGTCTTCTTCAAGACATTGGGCGACTTGACCTTGTTGACCTGCTCCGATGATTGTCAACATAAAATAGGGTAACAACACCTCATTTCACAAGTGACAAAAAAGTTCACAATATTCGTCCATCTTTCTTAATTAATATTGTTACGCATAAGCATAACAATATTAATTAAGAAAGATCTATGCATAAGGCCTTTTATTTTTATTAGTTGTTTTACCAATCCACCAACCCGATATTTTTGTTTATGAAAAAAAACTTTAAAATAAAAGGCCTAATATTGAAACGTACGAGACAATACATCAGGTCCAGTTTGACAAAACATTTGTACTGTATATATGCACCATCTCTATTCATAAAATCTGTGTAGTTCGTAGTAACATACATTTGTTCACAATGCTCATCGTGTTTTCTATGATTGTTCCGAGTTACGTAATCTTTGTCAAACGTTCACATTAGTTCCTTCGTATGGTATGAACGCTTTGTGAAACATAGTTGCATAGTTCTAACTAACAAAATATTTCTCACTTTGGTGAAATTAACTATTGCAGAAATATGTTGTTACTCGGAATGTAACATATGATGTGTGTATGTACATGTATAATTATTATATAACTGCGCGTATGCATTCATAATCCATGACAGCTAAATGTGTTCAATTGTTTCCAAACATTGCTTAAATGTGGTATTGGATTGTCTGAAGCCAATTCTGTATGTACATAATTGTATACACATACCCTGGGGTACATACAGCTGTACATAGTGTGTGTTAATGTATATACGTGTGTGTGTGTGTGTGTGTGTGTGTGTGTGTGTGTGTGTGTGTGTGTGTGTGTGTGTGTGTAAGCAGGTCTTTTATGTAAGGAAATCTTTATTTGCATGAAAAAAATATTTGGATGGATTATTGTACGTGATGGGTGGTTTTTGTGGGACTAAGACACTTTCAGGACTGTTATCATTGCAACGATTTATGGTGTCTGGTCTAAGAATCTTTATACTCATTGTACATATTACTTGAAATAATCGAGAGCTTTATTGCATCTTACTCTCCAGTTTTACTGTTTATATGCTTGTGATATCTCTTATGTTATATATTTATTTACTGTTGAATAAAACAATTTCAACGTTTTTAGAACTACATAATATATTTTTTCTTTCAAGGTTTAACTGCTGTTCAAAGCATTAACCACAAGTGATATAGTTATACAGTATAAGTTCTCTACTCTGCAGGCAAGGAGAATATTTGACTTGCTGGAGTGATTCCCCTTATGTGCGACATTATTTGATTGGGGGGAGGATGAAACCCTCCAGCAAACATATTGTGTAACAATGCTTAGTGGCATTACGAATTGTTACTGTGACTGCCTGTGGAAACTGTTAGACACGCTGTGTGCCATTTTGGGCTGGTCAGATATAAGACCGTTTTCCATGACAAAAATAAAAAATGCAATATAAAATATTAAAGAAATGTTCAAACATCATCTAGGTGCCATTTATTAATTTGTGACCAAACTTATCATTTGATTAAAGAAGCGAACTGCCCAGCAATAAGCGGTCCATTTAGTGAAATCGAATTTAAGACCTTTTTAAGAACTTTCTTTAAATATTTCGTTTTCAAAACCTTAAAACAAGATACAATTTAAGAGCTCTTAGGACTCCGCACACACCCTGAGTTATTGTTAGTCTAGGGAAAACAAACCTAACAAATGTTTAATGTGGGGCATGGTAGGGGTTAGAATGACTCTCAATCGAGAGAACCTGGGTTCGAATCCTCTTGCTGCCGTTTTGAAGCTTTGGCTTTTATCGTTCACCCAACTTAGACAGCAGTTACACAAACACAGACCGAATTTATGTTGAAACCTTTATTGAAATGCTTAATATACCAACTGGTGAAACAAACCGTGAATAAACTGGTGTGGAACTCCAAACGACACCGGTTAAGAGCTTTACATACAACGGCTGAAACCAGAACCTCTGTTAACTGATCTCACCATTTGTTTAGTTGCTGGCTGGCTGTGCCCTGCTGCCAGCAATCTCTTGCTTATCAATCTCTGCAACAGCACCACCCTGTCTTGTAGCGAGACGAAATGATGGTGCGTAATTCCACTTTATCACACATGTATGTACAGTAACTAGACACCCCCTGTGTGAGTTGGAGTGGTACAACTACTTATATGACATACAGAACATTTCCATGGTTGGTGTTTTTCTGCCCTATGAGCATGTATTCATGAGTTAGAATTCAAAAACCACTGATATGCAGTAAGAAAAAAAATTTCTGTTTTCCTGGCCATATTAGAACAAAATACAACATTCGTCACAATGTTTGTACATACAATGATAAACAACTCCCAATGGCCTCAAAACGAGGTTTTACAAGAGAACAACACCACATAAAAACATCAATAAAAACCACATAAACAATACTTGTGTTCAAACAATATTTGAATAATACATGCACAATAAAACTTATCACAGTTGAGCTTTGCAACATCACCAACGGAAACTTGACCATATAAAACCAAACCATGTGTTTCCACTAACAATGTAAACAATGACTTAATTCAGACCCAAATCAATGATAACAACAATAGAGTTCATCCGTTCCAAACTTCCAGCAGAAGTATTTGCTAACAAATCAGTGAACATCTCTATTAAATCAGCACGAGAAAATCTACAAATTAACCATGTTGCTGTAACTGCATTCACTTAAATCAATGTGTGAACATTCATTCATAAATTTGTTCAAATGTTAATCATGAAAACTGAAGCGATTGTCCTGTGAAAAATCACCAATTATTTATTAATCACTGTAACGAGAAAACATGGTAAACATACACACAAGACTCTGCTGACAAAACATACACACAAGACTCTCCTGACAAAACATACACACAAGACTCTGCTGACAAAACATACACACAAGACTCTGCTGACAAAACATGCACACAAGACTCTCCTGACAAAACATACACACAAGACTCTCCTGGCTAAACATACACACAAGACTCTCCTGGCTAAACATACACACAAGACTCTCCTGGCAAAACATACACACAAGACTCTCCTGGCTAAACATACACACAAGACTCTCCTGGCAAAACATGCACACAAGACTCTCCTGACAAAACATACACCAAGACTCTCCTGACAAAACATACACACAAGACTCTCTGACAAAACATACACACAAGACTCTGCTGACAAAACATACACACAAGACTCTCCTGACAAAACATGCACACAAGACTCTCCTGACAAAACATACACACAAGACTCTCCTGGCTAAACATACACACAAGACTCTCCTGGCTAAACATACACACAAGACTCTCCTGGCAAAACATACACACAAGACTCTCCTGGCTAAACATACACACAAGACTCTCCTGGCAAAACATGCACACAAGACTCTCCTGACAAAACATACACCAAGACTCTCCTGACAAAACATACACACAAGACTCTCTGACAAAACATACACACAAGACTCTGCTGACAAAACATACACACAAGACTCCTGACAAAACATACACACAAGACTCTCCTGGCTAAACATACACACAAGACTCTCCTGACAAAACATACACACAAGACTCTCCTGACAAAACATACACACAAGACTCTCCTGACAAAACATACACACAAGACTCTCCTGACAAAACATACACACAAGACTCTCCTGGCTAAACATACACACAAGACTCTCCTGACAAAACATACACACAAGACTCTCCTGACAAAACATACACACAAGACTCTCCTGACAAAACATACACACAAGACTCTCCTGACAAAACATACACACAAGACTCTCCTGACAAAACATACACACAAGACTCTCCTGGCTAAACATACACACAAGACTCTCCTGACAAAACATACACACAAGACTCCTGGCTAAACATACACACAAGACTCTCCTGGCTAAACATACACACAAGACTCTCCTGGCAATACATACACACAAGACTCTCCTGGCTAAACATACACACAAGACTCTCCTGGCTAAACTATACTGCCGCTGGATGATAAATAACCTTGAGAGACCTGCGATAATGTGCTAACCAAGGCAGTTGTCTTTCTAAAAGCGTAAGTACCTAGTGCCAGACTTTACTACTACATACAAAGGTGGAAACTGGTTATATGTTACCTCTAATGATCGACACATTTACCGGAAGACACTCTTATCTGGGGTTCTACAAGTCTTGATGACAAATGTCAACATCTCTCAACGTGGACATGATGACAAATATTGACAAACTAGGCCAGATGAACTTACTGGCTACAAACAACACACACAATTCCAATAAAATGGATTCAAAAATAAAATGACATCTCCTTGATGACAAAATGATAACACCTGCTGATGAAATGGACACTGATCCACTCCACTGAAATTGGCCCTACAAGAAATGGCAAGAATAATGACAGACACAAATAATGTTTGTCCGTGATTCTACAACGAAAGGTTACACTTAGGCATCAAGTGCGTCATCGGTGTTGCTGTCACATGTCTGGTCCGACTGGTCCTCAGGTGAGACAGCTGTGTCACCAAACGTCTGGTGACGTCTGTCGCTTGCCTTGCTGTCGATCATCAGCGGTGAGTTTTTGTCAAACGAGTCGATACGCACAGTTGCGTAGTAGCCGATGTCACTGTTCGGGCTAAGGACCTGAAGATGACAAGTTAGTATTGTATCAGTTGCTGTTGTTCCATGTACAACTTTGTTAAGAGCATTACTTAACAATAATAATTTTAATGTAATGTACAATGTATTTCTGTAAATGATATCAACATTTCACATTCACATATAACGCACCGATACCTTATTATTTTGAGCTAGCGAATATGATATATATATGATCGTACTGCCATTTTTGAAAAGAAATTTCCCCTTTCCTCCACTGGTCATTGAATTATAACTAAAACAATTTAGTCAAGTAAAAATGCTCAATAATCGTAACGTCATGACCAAATATAAAAGTATTTTTTAACTGGCACAGACATGAAAACAACATCAACATATGTACTTCTATCAATATTTACAAAATGGGAACAAGAGCCATTTGGTTGAAAATGACATTGATCACATATGGCTGTTTTGTGCCTCCTCGGTCCATTTATTGACACATTCCTAGGGTTTATTTTTAACTAATCAAAACTGTACAAACGGCATACCTAAGTCTTGAAATCACAGCGATGTTGTCAAGAATACGTTACCTTTCTGAGGAATTCTGACTCGTCACTGTCAACTTCCATGAGAGGAGGAAGACTTGACCGCGGCTCATCCTCCGCTGTCTTCTGATGTCTCATCTCTGAAAGGTGAAATGCTACCTGGTGCATCAAAGAACTTTTATTTATTTATTATTTACGGTTGCTGGGGCGGTTAACGTGCCAGTTGATTTTTTTCCTCATAACATGCTAGGAAGTATTAAACTGAACGTCGACACCACAAATAATCACCTGGCACTAACATCATATTTAAAAAGTCTAGTCCTTTAGGAGATCCCCGACTTCTTGGAAATGCTGACATTGTTTCCATAGTAACGATAGCGTGTGCTTCGATCTTCGAACCAGCGTAAATTCATTCATTGTGAGCGTGGAACATATCGTCTGGTTACTGTGATTCCAGTACGCATATTATATTATCTCTACCTTAATAACTCATGTCCTTAAACCAGCAAATATCAGTGTAAAAGTTGTTTATTGCGCCTTTGAAACCATAACGGAAACGGCATGTAGATGTGACCAGGTGATCAAGATGTGACCTGTGACTTGGTAAAGTGATATCGCATTACAAATACAGTTTCAAGGGCCACTGTGACGAGAAATTAAGAGGACATGTCAATATTAGAAATGACTTATATTTTATTCAACAATATATAAAACAACAGTAAAAAACGTATCTATAAAAACTACCACTTACAACGCTGAAATGCGTCATATGAAATGAACGTAACCATGAGCGAAATCACACAGGTTTCTGGAATGAATGATAGACGGGGTTGTCATAAAATGCTTGTGTAACTTTTAGCTGTGATTAAATTATTTTTTAAATCTGGTCCTGTAGCAGCTGTAATTCGTTCATGTTAAAACTGCTTCCTCAACTGATTTAGCCTATCGCAAATCCGGTTCATTTGTGTCCAAATATGTAGTGTGTGAATAGTTTATGTAGCATCCACAGTCGATTTAATAAAAAAAATGCCTATTTGTTCAAATCATTGAAAGAATGACCTTTAGTCTTTAGATCTGGTAAGGATCAAAATAGTGGATATCCAAAATAGTAAACACTGTAGGGTCAATGCTGATCATGGGCGTGACCTCCATCCTCTTGCCAATTACATGACAAAGTTACAAATTTCACCAAGGGTGAAAATCATTAGTTTTCAGCATTTCAATTTTCACTTCAGTTAATGCTTGAACAAGCATTAACTAATTTAATAGTTTGTCTGATGATTTCACAAAAACTACATAAAAAAGTTGCATAAACGAGCTAGCACGTTACAGTGGATACTAGGTAGGTTTGTTTTTTCTCAAAATTAATTTGAAATGAGACTAGCAAACAAATTTAATTGATTAAGCACCTTTAACCAAACAAACCTGTGGGAACACCAGTGACAATTTCATACGTATATGTATGTCATTTATTTGTTTGGGTTTTTTCTCAAAATTATATAAGATGACATTTTGTGGGTATTTTTCAAATCTACACAAATGTTTTTTAAATCATGAAGCATCACCAAATAAATGAAAGACCAAGTTTTATTAATCTTGAGTATTATTTAGTAATTCAGCTACAATTTGTGAAGAAATGGTTGGTTTATCATAAAAACTTTTACTGAAACTACTCAATTCAAAACCAGGCTACATTAACATCCACCCTCAACAGCCAACTATATAAGAACAGACTGTGACAGTTTTCATGGTATCACACTTGTAAATACTTTGAGAACGCCACATTAATTTATATCAGTCTTTCAATATATGCTTTATGGTCTACCTACATTCAGTATTGTGAGACCTATGTATGCAGTCATATAAGCATAATTATGCCTACATGGAATCAGAATCAGAAGTAAATTTATTTGATCCAAACTGTACACACATTCAATAATAATATATCAGTATATAATTGTACGTTATAAATATTACCATATACAGAGAGGATCATGGAGACTCCCACAGACTTATTAAAAGTTGCTACTGTAGGAGCCACCCATCGTATTCTTTTATTTTAGTTTCTGAAGAAAAAAAAGAATATATATATATATATATAGGCTGTATATATATAAAGTTGTCAACGTTAAAATGTAGTAAAGACCACCGTCAATGAAAACCTGGATTGTTGTGTTGTATTATACAGCTGTGATGTATGTTCATAGTATGTAGTGAAGTGAGAAGGTGAAAATGTATTTATAGTGTCTGAGTGTAGCTGACATCATTGTAGTTGATTGCGCATATATGTATATTTATTTTAGGAACAGGTGTTTAAAAAAATTATTTTGGCCTGTGGAAAACCATGAATTTGGATTTATTAACGTTAAGGGAAAGTTTATTTATTTCTAGCCATTCATTAATTTTGTAGAGTTCTTCATTTATCAGTGCATCAGCATCATTATGTGCATTTGTGGAACTGGTCATTGTACTTAACAAAGTGGTATCATCTGCATAGGGTATGAAGTTGAAAATTTGGCTGGCTTGTGAAAAATCATTAATATAGATAATAAACAGAATTGGTCCAGAATGGAGCCCTGGGGTACAGCAGTTTCTACTGATATGGTTTCTGATTTTGCATCGGCAATTTCTACATATTATTATTATTGTGTTCTATTTGATAAATAGCTTTTATACAGTTTCAGGGGTAGCCCTTCAATACCATAATGATTTAACTTACATAGTAATGTGTTATGGTCTAAAGTGTCAAACGCTGTAGAAAGATCAAGGAATATACTGAACGGTACCTCATTATCCATTTCGGTTGTTATTCTGTCTATCAATTCTAAGGCTGCGTATTCAGTCTAGTGACCAGAGCAGAAGCCATATTGATTTTTTTTTAAAGTTTCTTACTTTCAAAATAGGAGGATAGTTGATTGCCCATGATTTTTCCGATACTTTTGATATGGCTGGTAGAAGGGAAATTGGTCTGTAATTGTTGATTATTGTCGGATGACCCTTTTTAAATAGCGAAATGACTTTTGCCACCTTTAATTTTTCGGGGAATACATCCATGCTAAAAACTTAATTTATATATAGCGTTAAAGATTTAATTATTTTTGGTGCAATTTGTTTTAGCAAATTAGTTGAAATGCCATCAAACCCAGTACTATTTTTAGACGGAAGATTGCCTATTTTTTTGTACAATTAGTTTGTCAATGTTACTAAGTGTGAATTTACAGTTTAAAATTTCTTCAAGGTAGTGCTTGCTTGAAATCTGAGTAGGTTATTGACCAGATTTGTACCGATGTTTGTAAAAAACGTGTTAAATGCATTGGCTATATCTAGTGTGTTTCTTTGTTATTTATATTGAAAGATTCGGGAAAACATTTCTTGTTGTTTTTTCTTGAAATAATTTCATTTGTTGTTTTCTATGTGTTTCTGATGTAAGATTTATATTCAGTGAAAGTGGACACAAAATAATGTTGTTTGGATGCACATATGCTTCTCTTTAGTATAGTACTGTGTGTTTTTAAGTTTATACACATTATTTTGTATTCCTTTGAGTTAGGATTTGTTAGTTTCATTCTCTTATATAAATTATCTCGAAATGCTATGGATTTTAGTAGACCCATAGTGATCCTGTTCTGATTGTTCTTGGCATTTTTAATTACTTCATGTATAATGTTGTAACTTAAATTAGGGTCTGTAATCAAACTTTTGTCTAGTTTGTTGTACAAATCGGATGCACTATAACATTTATTATATTTCGAATAGCTTTCTTGTTTTGAGGTGGTCAGATAATTTGTTTATTAATATACCAGATGTAGCTGTGGATCTTGAGCTTTGAAATTTACAGAATATATTATCAATTAAGGTACCATTGGAGCAGGATAATCTTGTTGGAAGTGGGATTTGTGGAAATAGACTGTGGGATGTCAAAAGATCAAAGAATTCGCTGAATAATGAAATTTTTTTATCTTAAGGAGATTAAGATTGTAGTCTTCGGCTAAGTTAATAGTTACGTTAAATTCTTCTATGGATAAGATGAGTGCAGTAAATTTATTAATAAAATGCCTAATATGTTTTCTTACCATACTCGGTGGTCTGTAGCTGTATATGTTACTAATAGTAATTGTTTTTGATAATCCACCCCATGTTACCTTAATTATCAGTCCCTCCCAATATTCGTACATGTTTATGTTTAATTGTACTTCATATTGGATCTGTTATCTACATATATTATTAAGCCTCCATTCTTACTACTGCTCTTTCCTTGAGCAATGCAGTCATACCCAGGTAATTGTATATTTGATAAATCGGTCAGGTTGGGTATCTAGCATTCTTGTATCACGTTTAATTTATAATGTATGTCCTGTAGTGAACTAACGAATGCTGCTAATTCATAAATTTTAGCATTTACAGATTGAATATTTAAACTGAGTACTGAAAAGTGTTTACTTTTTTCGACCACTAGTATCTTGAAGTGGTCTATGTCATAATAAAAAGAATGTTTTATAACTTGCAATTCATTGTTATCAAGATCTCATGTGTGAAAGAAAAATGTGATCAAAATGTTCTGTCATTAATTAGCTCTTTAAGAGGTATGAATGACAAATATGTGTACATGTGTTAAATGTTAATTCTATATATGATGAAGGCGTATGCATTATAGAGGTCATAGTGTATAGGTGATCGCAAAACGACATCTAACATACAATATCTACTTATCCGGTTCTTCAAATGCAATGCAATACCCAACACATTTGCATCATTTTACATTATTACTGGCACGATGGCTCAATGGATTGTGGGGCATGCCTCAGACCCCAGGCTGGTGGCCAACTAAGTTGTTTCATAAAAATTGGGTACAACATGCCAACTGGCCTAGCACTTGGCATATGGGGAAATAAGTTTGAAGTACGTGTCTTTCAGATGAGACACTAAAAGCTTTCCCTTTTATATGGTGCCTACGCCAGGGGAAATAAAATACCACAAAGGGTGAAATGTGTAACTTGTTGTGGATTCACAGAATTGTGGTTTCTATCTCTAATGCACCTTATGAATGCACCAAGCGCAACTATACTCTAGTCACATTATATGTGACTAATACACAGACATGCACTGTAATGGAAGACGGCTATACTTTTTCTAACTTGATCCATCCACATCTCTACCCACCTGATTCAGTGACACTGCTCCTCTGACCAGTTGCCTCGGCCTGTAGTCTGGCTCCACTGCATGCCTTCACAGTCATTGTGGGCGTACCACCAATGGCGCCACCAGATGGCATCACTGATGTATCCGCTAATGGACTCTGTAGTCGTAGGTGGCGCTGCCGGCAGATGTTCTCGGTACAGAGTTCGTCATCGAAGTAGAGGTCTTCAAGTTCTGCGTCGACTCTGCGACTGCTCACCTCTGTCGACTGCACACAGGTTGGCTGGGGGAATATATGAGCAAGGAGTAACTGTTAATCACATGTAATATTTCAAACTCTATTTTGGAGTAACCCATGTCCATGTTTGCTCTAAGTTAACTGCCATGGAATGTGAGATGACAATTAACTAATGCTTTGGTTAACAAATAAATGCCACCAATATTTTTCTGTTATGTTTTAACACATCACGACTCCAGTAAAATTAAACAACCACAGTTGCATTGATTGGATTTTTTCAATAACCACGTTCAACATACTCAACTCAGTGGTTCGGTGCCATTTTGGATTTTTGTTTCATTCTCTCAATCAGGTCTCAATAGAGAGCTTTTATTCATCTTTTTAGATATTTCCAGCTGCTGTTAATTAGGTATTTCTTGATTTAATTGATGTTACTCTATGTTCTATGCACCCAAGGATGCATGCAAATGTATTTAACAATTGCATAATTTTACCATTGCATCATATACTATAAAACAGTTTGTGGCTGTGTCCGTCTGTCAGTTTGTTCCCTCATATCTCTGTCCGTTATTTGCTTGGGGGCCCATGGGAATGGTTCACACATAAAAAAATTAACTTCCCCTGGTGGGTGGGGATTTTATGAAGAAACTTATGTGGAAGTTTGATGTAGATTATGTAATTTGGAACAATAGTTACATACAATTGTTAGCAACATTGTTTGTGTTTTCTATGATTGTTCCAAGTTACATGATCTATACAAACATCCACATAAGTTCCTTCATATGGTACAAAAGTTTTGTCAAACCAACAGTGGTACATGATTCTTGGGGCAAGTTGTATCCATCATTGCCATTGGCATTGTCATACCAAAACTTTACTGGTTAATGCAATGAGTTATAAGCTCTTGCAATGGCTGCTTTTCTCCCGTGCAACTTGGTTAGTGGTAGGTAACAGCCAGCCACATGATTCAAAGTGGAAGACAGAAAGAGATCCTACCTCATCATCATATTTGATTTCGCGTGCCATGGCTGTGGCAGCGATGCATCGACTGGCTTGTCTGTTGACGTTAGAGAAGCGCTGAGTGTGACAGTGCTGACACGCCCCACTGGTCCTCACGCTGGCACTGAAGTAGCCAGCTCCGGTTGTCTGAGTTCCACTCACAGTCTGTGTCCCAAGGTTAGACATCATCGTCTGTCTGGTTGTGTACGTCGCTGTATTACCCTCCGACTGACACTGCTGGCTGCAGACAGCAGTGCTCCTGTGTAGGGCTGTGCTGGTGGCTCTGACGGCGTCTGCCGTAGTCAGGTTGTCCGTCATCCTCCTTACACCAGCCGAGTAGTTGGACCTGATGCTGGGGTCAGACGACGTTCCTATAGGAAGAGCTGCTGCTGGTGCTGCCATAGATCCTACCATAGCAACGATAGCTTGTTTTTAATTCTCCCTTGTCATTGGTGGTCAAATGGAAAGTGACTCAAATTGGCAAAATTGGATGAAATGTGGAAACACATATGCTTACATCACTCGGAAAGCAATGACACAAAACGAACGCAAAACAGGAGAGAAGACAAAAGTGACAACTGGACTAAAGCAAGTGAGCAAAAGCTGGCGGTGGACTGTGAAAAGACTGATTTGACAGTGTGACAAATGTGACATACCAGTTCTATGCAGTAATAATCAGACCTTCATTACTTCAACAGACAAAGCTGAATGTTTTGCTGACATCTTTGCTGAGAAATCGACTATCCTAGAGCAGAAAATGAAAAGCCAGTCCCCCATGTGCACAGGAAGACAAGTGCATCCCTGAAGAAGATTGTGCTTTGGCCAAAGAAAGTAAAAAATTCTACAGAAGTTCGACATCATAAAGGCAAATAGACCAGACTCAATCCCAGCTAGAGTCTTGAAACAAGCTGCCCCAGAGCTGGCAAAACTGTTGGCCAAATTATTCCAGCTATGTCTTAACAAGGGGATCATGCCTAACATACACTGTACAACAGCTACACAAGGTTATTGATGAAAAGCAAGACGCTAGACTAATCTGCCTTGACATCAGCACAGCATTCAATAGAGTGTGGCACAAAGGCCTGACAGCTAAACTGGAGTCCATAGGGATAGAGGGAAAGCTGCTGTCCTGGTTAAATTACTACCTGAAGGACTGAGTTCTGAAAGTTGCCATCAACGGAATATGCTCTGCTGCCAAGTCCATCAAAGCAGGGGTCCCCAGGGATCCATTCTAGGACCTCTCCTATTCATTGATGATATTCAGGACAAAATATAGAACTATGTTGTCCTCTATGCCGATGACTCATCAGTTTTTTACCACAGCCAAGAATAGACAACTTCAGGCAACTGTGGCACGCTCACAAAATAAAGATCTGCTGCATATTCAAACATGGGCATATAGTTGGAATGTGATGTTTGGTGTAGCCAAATGTAAGAACCTAACAGTATCAAGGCTGAAAGATGCAGAAACTGGCCATCCTCACACACATTTATGAACACTATCTTGTCAGAAGTGGAAAGGGTAGAACACTTGAGCATCTCTGACTGGAAATAATTGTCCTGGACACACTTAGCAGACAAGATGGCCAAGGATGCAGGAAATTGGCTTAGCCTCCTGAAGAGTTTCACCTTACTTGAACCAAAACCAGCGGGCTTAGATCTACAGGATAATGGTGAGATCCAAGATGGAATATGTCTCATCTCTATGGATGACAAAAAAACAACACTCTCATTATGCACCGACATAACCCTACCCAAACTTGCCCTTCTCACCACAGGGGCAAGGCCAAAAATAATGTTAGCTTCAACACCCAAGACGGCCCTGTGCCTGCATGTATGTTTGTCAACCAACCTTGTATGGACTGCGATGCTTGGCTCACCCTCTCCTGCACAGTTCTTGCCTCCACCGTCACCTGCTTGTGGGCGTTATGGATGACTTTGTCCACCAACACTGACACATCTTCAGAGTCATCTTCTGAAGTAGAATTAGTGACATCGACACTTTTTATCCTCAATATTTCATTGACATCCAGACAGGAACCTACATTTATCATAAAAACAATTGGATAATTATGCCAGAATACAAATGTTTTTGCATCTCCTTGCATCTTGCTTTAGATGATTCAAAACACAGATTTGGTCACTGATATGGGTCCACATCAAGTTGTCACGTATAACAGGAACACAGAATTTAACAGAATGGTGATATGCATTTTATAAATAAACAACAACTTATGTCACATAATTCTGGACAGATCACTGTGTTGTATCCTGAAATCTTGTTGCTCTTATAAAAGAAACACACTACATCATCTTAGAGCAAATCAGACATTTTCCACGATTCATCGCTTAAGGGTCATGCTGGTCAACAAATGGAAGATATATCTCACTAACCAGACTAGCAATATTTAAAAAAAATTTCTGCATATGTTTCTGGGGTAGAAAGATGTAATTTCATTTAATCTACATAACTTTGACCATGGTAACCAGCTTTTAACTGAAAATGGGTTTGTATAATTGTGTGGGAGGTCCCACATTAAAATGTAAGAATGTTTTCTTCCTTTTTTGATTGCCATTATCTGTTGAGATACATAGCAATAAAATGTTATTTTGGTTGGATCCGTTCGGGTAATTATAATCGAAATTTGGCTCCAAAGAAAGTTTAATTTTTCTCTGATTTTAAGACCAATTTCAGTCAATAATACACATCCTAATATATAGGCCAGCACCTTCAAAAAGGCATCATTGCATTCCCATAACTATCAGGTAGAAATGCTGAAAAAGTGTTAAAACTTTTTTCGAGAGACTTCCTGTACAAATTTTAAACATATCAAAGTTTTAGAGTTTTTTTTAGAAAACAGCATAAAACCAAGTGAACTTCAGATATTATGAATGTAATGTCAGTTTAATGGTTGCTTTTCATACCAACAACTTGTGCTAACTACATAAATAATAAAATAAAACTATATTCAACATTTCTTATCTTTAATTAACAGTTGTTATATATATATATATTAGTGGTTAATAAAAGTTAAACATTGGCGTTGTCACAACTCTGAGTCGAAGCACTGCCAGTGTCACTGCCCACAATATGGCTAGCAGGCTTCTGCTGCTATCATGTCGCTGTGTGATGCCGTGGGACAAAGGCAGTTGTTCCATTCCACCATGGCCTCGTCTGATGCTTTCATTGCCCATTTGTGTTTATTTTTACATGGCTTTCCTCCAGAAGGTAACAGCGCAAACTTCCTTTGTCAGTCATCTTCCACAGATGTGGTTCAAAGAAATTACCACATTTGAATGCTGCTCTGTGATTGGTTGGAGACACAGGAGAGGTAAAAATTAGTATTCACGATGACCGCGATGTTCATATATGGTTCGCGTTAGGTCATGGTGCCAAGCAACTACGGTAGTATCTGCCTTCAATGGACACTTCTGTATCCAAGCAAAAGTGTCCCTACATGGCAGGTGTCCCCTCATCGGAGAGACAGGCATTGTTGGAGTGGAGGGTTCAGTACTACACATATACGGTAGACATATGTGCGGATGACGGATGTTATCAATTAACTTAATAATACATAAACAGGCTGTACAGTAAGGATATAACTGAGGTACATATACTACAAATAAGGTGCGTTAAGTGTTCCCATGTCTGCCACCAGGGAGCTATTAAACAGCGACTGCCGCCCGCTGCACTAAGTCAAAGAACGCTGTCGAAGCCACTGTGTGCTTGCAGCACTGTCTTATATGGCAACACGCAGTTTATAGAGCTTATTAAACAAGTCAACTAGCATCAACGTGTATTATTTTTAAATGTCACACCCTGTTTAATCGTTAACTGAATAAAATACATGTATGTTTACCGTTATGGAATGACGGTGTACTGAACTAATAGGCCTATGAATTGAAAATAATAACCTGGATTTGAGCAGCCGAAAACGTATATATATATGAGTTAACTCACGCAGTATGTAAGCTGATTAAACATAGAAAACGACAATAGGCAGAATTAATAATTGTTTCACCTCGATTTTCAACTGATCTCGACCGTAGCATAAATTGATGACACACCACTTAGCATCAATTCATCGTTTCATATGCGGATGATGAATTCGTATTTTCGCACACCGGTAGCGCCTTGGGTTTAGCATTTGGCATGTTGGTTTCGCGTTGTTTAGATTGGAAGCATGCCATTTCACCCAGTGTCATATTAGTATTGCATACTAAATTGCATTTAAGACTGTTTGTCTCATTCTTATGAGAGGTGTATTTGTGAATCTTGATTGCAATTTCAAACTGCTTAAGCGAAGCCAACATCGGCGATTGATGTCCGCGGCAGTGTCAAACAAACAACGTGTTGACACTCATTCATTGACATTGTTCACCTGTTTCTTGAGAATTGTCAAGCAATTCTAAGTAGGTTGAAGCAGGACCATTTGGCATTTCCCCCGGCGGCAAAAAATCGGGGTCCACGACCAACAGTCTTATATCCGAATCCACGATAGAACATTGTTTTTCCCACTACACACCGCGCTGTTTGTCCGTCGCCATTTTGGAAATAAAATATTTTGAGACAAAAATAAAAAAAATAGTGATTACTGTCCGCCTTAGCAGGGACAGAAAACCAAAATATCCTGTCCGCTGTCTGCGTTAACCAGGTGTCCCCTCATCAGAGGGACATTAACATGGTAAAACAGTCCGTACATTATTGAGAAAGTGTCCCGACATAGCAGGTGTCCGCTCATCGGAGGGTCCGTTAAAGCAGGTACTACTGTACTGAGGCAGTTAGCAATTTGATAATTTCAGCATTGTACAGGTAGGTTCAGTTGCGACAAGATGATACAAAACATGGCCAACTTGTGCGGTTTGTGTTTGAGAGCGCTATATGTTGGCCCATTTTTGATTTTTGTTGATTTAAAATTCCATCGGCCAGATTAATGTTAGCAGCTAGCAGGGTAGTGACATATATAATAATTTTATTGGCACTTTTAAGACAATTTCAGTTAAATAAAGTTAGCAACAGGTGTGAAAGACATCATACGTTCTGAAAATTTACTTTTTTCTAAATTGATAAACGTGATATATTTCCAGACTCACAGGAGTCCATCAGTGAAACAGCTTTTTCTAAGAGTTATATTTCAAACAAGAGGAATGTTGAATGAAACTCATGGTGTCACAAATTAATTTATGTGACAGCGGTGCATAAAGGATTTTATGCGAGATAACAAGGCAATGAAGGCGATTTGAGGTTAGACCTTTTATGGTAGAGAGGGTATTGGCCTAATTACTCGCTCACACGTATGGATACACCAACCACATGACCTAGAGCCTGCTTCTCTCGATTTCCAAGTTAGCTTGTACAGGGCATTTTTATTACGCAATACGGTGTTAATGGTCGGACTAGAGGAATGGCCCTATGGTGTACAGGGCATTTTTAATTTTCTTATTCCGCCATACGGTGTAAATGGTCGGTTTTTGTTCTTTGGCCCTATGGTGTACGGGGCATTTTTTTATTTTATTCCGCCATACGATGTAAATGGTCGGTGTATAATCTTTGGCCCTATGGTGTACAGGGCATTTTTATTTTTCTTATTCCGCCATACGGTGTAAATGGTCGGTTTATGTTCTTTGGCCCTATGGTGTACAGGGCATTTTTAATTTTTGTATTCCGCCATACAGTGTAAATGGTCGGACTAGAGGAATGGCCCTATGGTGTACAGGGCATTATAAATGGTCGGTGTATAATCTTTGGCCCTATGGTGTACAGGGCATTTTTTTATTTTCTTATTCCGCCATACGGTGTAAATGGTCGGTGTATAATCTTTGGCCCTATGGTGTACAGGGCATTTTTTTATTTTCTTATTCCGTCATACGGTGTAAATGGTCGGTTTATGTTCTTTGGCCCTTTGGTGTACAGGGCATTTTTAATTTTATTCCGCCATACGGTGTAAATGGTCGGTGTATAATCTTTGGCCCTATGGTGTACAGGGCATGGTGGGGGTCGGTCACAGAAGGTGACCTAGTGGCAGAGTGATAGTACTGATAGTGGGTAGCTGATAGGCATGATTTACTAATTATGTGTAAACACCTTTTGGGGGCCGGCATGCTTGCTGAGATTATTGGATGTATCTTATTTTGATGGTGTATGCTTGCCTAATTTCCTGCTCCTTAATTAATAAATCTAAATGTCATTCTTTGGCCTATTTCAATCTACGCTAGACTTGTGTTGTTATTTTGCATAAATGAATTTATGTGACAGCGGCGCATAAAGGATTTCATGCGAGATAACAAGGCAATGAAGGCGATTTGAGGTTAGACCTTTTATGGTAGAGAGAGTATTGGTCTAATTACTCGCTCACGCATATGGATACACCAACCACGTGACCTAGAGCCTGCCTCCCTCGATTTCCAAGTTAGCTTGTGTCGTTGTGAGACATTTGCGCTGCAAATATTTCTGAATTTCTATTGTTACTGATTAATCGTTATCGCTGAATTTGTTTATTTTATTGCAAGATCAGTTTTGTTGTTCGGTTTATTCCGCTCCGTTTGAAAAATCCCACCCTCTCTCCCTAATATTGTGTTAACAGTTGTTACCCAGTTGTTATCTAATAAATCAAGTTGTGCATTATGTATGGATACACTGTGAAACACTGAACACAGAGAGGTAGTTCAAAGTTTTTGAATTTTTTTGACGCTTTTCCCTGTTATAGTTTGGTACACGAGGTTTTGCATTAACGCTTTTCCCTCCACTAAGTTTTCAGTAGTGTACACAGGGTTTTTAGTGCGGGTACTTTTTACGAGTACATTTGTGTGGCTGTTTGGCCCTACCTCTCGGTCTGATGTGTTAGTAGTTATTGGTTGACTAATGTCTAGATATGTAACACCTTTATACATTGTGTGTTGTGTTACAATAATTTTCATTATGAATTGTTCACGAATGTTGGGTGGTTAGCCCACTTTTATCATTTATCATGTTTGGCTGGGGGATTGAGTACCCCAGCCTTTCTGTTTGTACATGTATATATATGGTTAATTCACGGCGGAGTGACCCCCACCGATACCATGTGAATTGTATATAAGTCAGTAGTGGTACAGATAGTACTGGTAGTGGGTAGCTGATAGGCATGATTTACTAATTATGTGTAAACACCTTTTTGGGGCCAGCATGCTTGCCGAGATTATTGGATGTATCTTATTTTGATGGTGTATGCTTGCCTAATTTCCTGCTCCTTAATTAATAAATCTAAATGTCATTCTTTGGCCTATTTCAATATACGCTGGACTTGTGTTGTTATTTTGCATAAAGGAGTGTATGTCCTCCTACCTGTGGTAATGATGACATCATCACTTGGTGTCAACTCCGACCCTTCAGTGCTACTGCTCAAGTATGATGACACATGATGTGTTGGTGGTGGTGGACGTGGCGGAGGGGAAGGTGAATGCTTCAGCAGCACAGGGCTACAGTCAACAGACAATTCAATAGTATAAGTCTATCAGCATGTAAGTTGATTCCGTATTATGTTACATTCATATGTTAAGGGTAGCCACTGGTCCTAAAGTAACTACGGGCCATATCTTGGTGAAAACTCATTATACCTTCATAAAATTTGAGGATTATATTAGTTTGGTGAAGGTTGCTAAACATGTAAAAAATTTGCTAATTTGCATAATTGTTGCCATGGCAACAGCGATTTATGTGCCTATGGACGTTTGCCCCCACGTAAATAATTATTCAGAGTAAGTGATAGCAAATACCATCATGCAATTGTAATAAGTTGTTTCTTGGAATGTTATTTTGCGCAATAAGGTGGTTTTGGGCTCTGACTTCAAGTGTTTTATGACCATAGTGAGTTGCGCCGTTCAGGTGAAGATAAACAAAAATTCCCTAATTGGTTGACCCTTGTTTACAAACCCTTAAAATAAAGCTGACATCCAAAATAGCTCATTGCAACAGGAACATTCTACAGAATAACTGGTGAAAATTTCAATTCTCTATCTTGTATAGTTTTTCCAAAATGATTTTTGTCAGCGTCACAAATGGTAAAAAATTTCGTTTTGAGAAAACGGCCAAAACAAAATGGGATAAGAAAAAACGTCTTGTCAAAATATACTCTAATCTTAATAATAAGTCTATGCCAATGTGTAGTAATGAATAAAAACAGTTTTTAACAAGAAATCTTTATTAATGAAACATAACTAGTGTGTCAACCAACATGTCGACGACCAGTACTGGCATCCACTACCAGGCACCGGGGTCGTACAGGCGACCCTCCTCCTCAGTCTTCTTGGCCTCTGCCTGCATCTTTAGCAGAGACCACTGCTTCTTGCTGGTCTTTGTTTCCTGGTACACAGTTGCAGCAATGCACACAGCTACATGATGTGCACCAGGAAGAAGCAGCTGTTGACTGATGCTCCATCAAATGTCGAGTCAGCAGGCGGAGACCACGGCAAAGAGAGCAGTGTCAGTTTTCTCAGACTTTCCGACACTGACTGTAAATCAGTGAAGGCCTTCCTGTTGTCATCAGCAAACAATGGGACCATTCCTTATTAAATGCATAACTATGTGTATAATTCACAAATGTGACTAGTACACTTTTAAAAATTATACTGGTAGTGTGTACTCTAACTATCATGAGATATGGATCTACTATCATTACTACATTAGTTATTACTAGCAAGCTGTAAGAAAGTTGATCAACACCCACCTCATTAGTAATCACCAACCATAAAACTAATAAACGTTGTGAAATATAACTAATGTCTTTGTATAGTATATACAACCCATCTAAATGACTGCATTTCATGAATGTTTACAATTGGAAATTGGATGCACAAGTTTGACAGCCATCTGACAGTTACCCAGAAGCACCTGTTGACAACATTGTCTGATTTAACTGGAATACTAAAGAAATACAAATTATTTTTACTACTAAAATCTGCCATATATATTTACCCACCTTTCTGGCTAGGTCTGCCTGCTCCTTTCTTGTTTTTCCTCCTTCTTCGAACTCCAAAGCCACGCGTAATCCTATAGTTCACTGTTTTGCTAGACTCCATGTTTATAGCAGAGAGGAGCCGTCTGATTGACTGAGGTGCAATAAACAAATCCGGTACACAAATTTGCGCGGGCTCATCGGCTGATGCCTGCCATGTGATATGCAAAATAGCAACAAACACATGTAACTGGCCAAAGGGGGCTCTGTCTCCTTTGTATTTATTGGTTCACAATGACATCATACATGAATAGGGTTGGTACATCCGGAAAACAGACATCCTTCCGGACAAGGAGATACAAAACATGGCGGGAACACATGTTGGATTAGGGGTGGAATAAAATTATCTTTCGAGTGCACATTTGGACATTTAAACAAGGATTACTTGTTTTTTGTTTCACAAGCAGTAGGGGCATGTTATATATCATAAGCGAAGCTACTGAAATAAGGCACAGGTACCCAGAGATCAACTGCGATAGTGGTTACAACATTTCCGTGTTCTTCATGAACAACCAGGTCACATGACATTGGATATTAGCTCATTCCAACACTGATGAAGGGACTGTGATGGTCTTGAAAGCTCCCAAGAGCCATCACACAGTATTCTTAAAGGCAGCAAACTTCCTTCAGTATTAAAGTCTATATTTTTTGTGGACAAATCATTGGTAAATAAAGACTGCATTGAGAAAAAAGCTTGGAATTTGTTAACTAAACAAGTGTGAGTACTGGTGTATTTGGGGGAGGGGCGTTGGCCCATGTCCCCCTTTGGCTTTGGGATAAGAATTTGTTCGGGAATAACCTGTTGCGCCACTACAAAGGTCTACATGGGAGCATGACAAACTAATGGGTCACTAAGCTGGGCCCCCATTTCCAGATCATAAATACACCACCGAGAGTGAGAGCTGTCTATTTTTCAACTTTCTTGCCAGTACTGTGCACATCTTTAACGCACTGTCCTGCTGGACAACCATTACACTGGCAGTGGCTCACCTCTCTACTGCACTACAGTCTTGCTGCTGTGCACGGTGCATGATTCCCGACAGTCTCTCCGTTGACTTGTGCACAATCTTCTGGAGGTAGCTTGTGGGGGAAGTCATAGCCGAGTTCACCAATGGCGTTGGCCGACGGTACTCGGTGCTATACTGCATACAGACACAGACCAAACCAGAGGTCAGCAGGTTCATACGGCACAGAGCCAACTCTTGCAGTTTACCTATGACTCTTATATTTTCTTAAATTTGACAGTCTTAAGGGTGTGGGAAACATTAACTACATTTTTTCATTTCTAACAAGGCCCATGCTTGTCAAATGGCATATAACAGTTCATCAGTTCAAAACATGTCCAAAGATCAACTCCATGAATATTAATTTTTAGCTGTTCCAGTCTCGAGAGATCCAAATAAATTTATCTAATTTTGCATGGCAGGCTCCTTTTTGAGCATGCGTGGCAAACAGCATATGTAAATAATCATATGGGTTCATTTGTGGGTCTTGCAAATTTCTGTTGCCAGTCAAACAGCATAAAGGCTGACCATTATAGAAATTTTCTATATGGAAAGCTTGGCTAAAATGTGCTGATGGATGTTTCAATACCTTCTTTTGCATTCAGTGCACCAATTCGTTCTACGTCCATTTTAACGGAATATTTATTTCATCGTCTCAACGGCACATTTCATCCACCACAGCTCTTTCTGTTCGACTAACCTCATTCATTTACAGAGTATACATCAACTGTTTTATAAGAGAAAGGCACACTGAACCAAATTAATCTGAACCATGGAATGTTCACATAGGCTTCTCTAAAAAATGTTGCTTGGATTAATCAATTATTTTTTATTATTGCATAACATAACATTCTGAAGTAACAATTTCCACTGTAGACTACTCACAAAGGCACTGTAATCTCTGGTGCGTACTGCTGGTGTGCTCTTTGTCGAGGAAACACCAACGTTGGGAAACTTATTCTGGCTCCTCTTTCTCGAGCAATGTGTTGACTGTTTACGTACGTGCTGTAAAATGTTGAAACAACTGAACCAACATGTGGGTGTGCATCACTAGGAAATATGTTCTGTTGGCATTATATCAACTTGTATGAGGAATGATCACAAAACATTGACGTTCCACACTACTCAATATTATTTTTATTGGGGGAGGTTAGCAACTGTTTCATCTATCATTGTATTTTTCACAAACTTTATTTTCCCATCACATTTCATATTATGATGAAAGAACAACAGCATGAAGGAACACATCAGTAGTACATGTATGCCTGGGTGGCACGGTCACAGCATGAAGGAACACATCAGTAGTACATGTATGCCTGGGTGGCACGGTCACAGCATGAAGGAACACATCAGTAGTACATGTATGCCTGGGTGGCACGGTCACAGCATGAAGGAACACATGTTACACAGTGTTCTCCGTATTTGCTAGGTGGCAGGTTTTTTTTTTTCTCATGCGAGGTTAATAGAAGACACAGTTAGCAAGTATATTAGACTAAAGTGTTCTTTTGATCACAAAAACAGCCTTATTCAAGGCTAACGTAGCAAACTAATTAAAATTAAATTGTATGATGGCGCCGTGCAAACGGCAGTTAAAGGCCACAAGGCACTTAATTTGTGGCAGTTGCTGTAACTGGGTGGACTTCGTCAAGTCTGGGTGCGAGAAGTCCTGGGCTGAGGTCCAGGCAGATAGTTTTAGTTTTGAGTGTAGGGGATGTACGAAGATGAAGGAACTAGAGGTGGAGTTGGAAGAGCTGAGGCTGCTCGTTGTGGCAATGGTGGGAAGGGAACAGGGGGGTTGTGCCAGTAGTTCCGGTGGGGGAACAGTAGATGATAAAGTGGGGAAAGACACAAGAGATGCTAGGGAGAGCTCACCGCAGCCTGGGAGGAAGCTGAGAGGAGGGAAGGTGACAGGTCGTAGGGAGACAGGACGTAAGGAGACGGGAAGGAAAGGAACGGGAGGGAAGACAACCAGAGCGAAGGAGAGGGGAGTAGGGGAGACAGGAGGGAAGGAGAAGGGAGTGGGGGAGACAGGAGGGAAGGAGACGGGAGGGAAAACAACCGGAGTGAAGGAGAGGGAAGTGGGAGAGACAAGAGCAAAGGAGTGGGAAGTGGGAGAGACAAGAGCAAAGGAGTGGGAAGTGGGGGAGACAGGAGCGAAGGAGACAGGAGGGAAGTGGTCAGGACAGAATGTGATGGAGGGGATCGAACAGAAGAGTTATTCTGCAGCAGTGATAGAGGGGGTGAGGAAGAGAGCGAGGGTGTTTGTGGGGGATTCGATAGTTAGGAATACCGACAGAGTCTTAAACAAGGGAGACGATGTGGTGGTCTGCTTGCCTGGAGCCAAAATAGAGGCGATAACTGAGAGGGTAAAAAACATCGTAGGCTCGGGTAAGGGTGGATCTGTTTTAGTACACGTAGGGACAAATAACGTAGAGAGGGAGGGTACAACTGCCATAGTTAGGAAATATAGGCAGTTGGTCAGAACACTAAAACAGACGCGGGTTGAGCAGGTAATACTGTCAGGGATTTTACCTGTAATGGGCAGGAGGGGTCACAAATATCGAAATTGTCGGGGGATGGCAATTAACATGTTAGTCCAGAAGTTATGTAGGGAAGAGGAAGTTGGATTTGTGGATTTATGGGGAAGTTTTGTTGGGAGGGCTGATATGTACATGAAGGATGGGCTTCATTTAAGTGGAAAGGGGGCGGCAGTATTCGCGGACAAACTTTCAGCAGCAGTAGATAGTGACTTGGGTACAATGACAAATATTTTTGGAAGTAAACATTCTTTAAACTAGAAGTGCAGGGGGGTTACCTAGAGGTGTCTCAAGCAGAACAAGAGGCCACTAGCACAGATAAACCAATATCAAATCATCCAAAAAACATCTCTGAAAAAGGTTATAGATGCGTATGTTTAAATGCAAGGAGCATAGTAAATAAGAAAAACGAATTAAACATTATGGTAGAAGATATTGACCCTCACATAATTGGTATAACTGAATCATGGGCCAACATAGATATAACAGATGCTGAATTAGGACTGACAGGATATGTAATGTTTAGGAAAGATCGAATAGGAAGAAGGGGCGGGGGAGTTATTTTATATGTTAAAGAATCTATTCAGGCTTATGAAATAAAACTAGAAAGGGAAGCAGATTGCGATGAAGCTGTTTGGTGCAAAATAGTTTCAGGAAATTCAAAATTAACTATTCGATTAGTTTACCGAAGTCCAAACATAAACGAAGAGGACAACACAAAAATAAAAAACGCTATAAAGGAAGTTAGTAAAGGGGAATGTATCATAATGGGAGATTTTAACCATGGACACATACAATGGAATTCTCTAGAGAGCACAGGGATTGAGGACCAACAATTTCTATTTTTAATCCAGGATAGCTTTCTTACTCAGCACGTACTAGAACCAACCAGGGGAGAAAATGTATTAGATATAGTTTTGTCATCACAAAAAGAATTAGTGGACAATGTAAAAATATTTGAACCATTGGGTAATAGTGACCATAATCAAATACATTTTGACATCAATGTAAAATCAGAAAGTAAAAATAAGAAAACGTACAAGATATCAGAAAATACTTAGCAAAGCTAGATTGGAATAACATGCTGATGAATAAGACCGCAATTGAATGTTGGAATATTCTAAAATATGAAATTGAGAATATCATCGATAAATTTGTTCCCTTCCAAAAACAAGGAAAACGGTGTAGAAAGAAACACTTATCAAAAGAGGCTATTAGAAAAATAATGCTAAAACAAACTATGTGGAGGGTTTATAGGCGTACCAGAAAGGACGAAGACTATTCAAAATACAAAGAGGCACTTAATGCAGCTACAACTGAAATCAGACAATCTAAAATAAGCTATGAGCAAAAACTAGCATGTAACATAAAAAATGACAGCAAGAGTTTTTATGCATATGTCAGGAGTAAACAAAACGTACAAGACAAGGTTGGACCTCTAGAAGACAGTGCTGGAAATATAATATCACAGGGGTTTTTAATGGCGGAAGACCTAAATGGTTACTTCAGTTCAGTGTTTACCAAAGAAGATATTAGTTCATTACCAGTTGCTGATGCTAAATTTCAGGGGGCTAAATCTGACTATTTAGGTCCGTTAGTTGTAACTCCAGAATTGGTAGCTAAGAAAATAAAGGCAATGAAGGATAACAAATCACCGGGAGTGGATGGGATTCCTCCAAAATTACTAATGGAAACAGTAGAACAAATCAGTATACCACTTGCAAGAGTATTCAACTTGTCATTAAAAGAGGGAGTTGTTCCGTTTGAATGGAAAGAAGCAAACATCATACCATTATTTAAAAAGGGTTCGAGAAATAAGTCAGAGAATTACAGACCAGTGAGTTTAACGTCAGTGATTTGTAAATTATTAGAAAGGTTAATTAAAGACCATATGGTGGACTTCCTCGTTAAGCATAAATTATTAAATTCATCTCAACATGGATTCCTTAAAGCGAGGTCATGCTTAACAAATATGTTATGTTTTTTGGAAGAAATCACTAAGTGGATAGACGTGGGATCGCCAGTAGATATTATCTACTTAGATTTTCAGAAAGCTTTTGACAAAGTGCCACATCAAAGATTACTACTTAAATTAAAAGCCCATGGTATCGGGGATAGCATAACTGACTGGATAGAACAATGGCTGACTGACAGAAGACAACGAGTTGTAGTAGATGGAGAAGTTTCAAATTGGAAATCGGTTTTGAGTGGGGTACCTCAAGGATCAGTATTAGGACCTATATTATTCTTAATTTATATCAATGACTTGGACGACAGTATAACAAGTAACGTTCTGAAATTTGCGGATGACACAAAACTGTTTAGAAAGGTTAATACTGATGGTGATAAACAACATTTACAAAACGATCTAGACAGATTAGTGAAATGGTCTGAGAAATGGCAGATGTTGTTCAATTTTGGGAAATGTAAATGCCTACATACAGGACATAGGAACTTGAATGTAAACTATAAAATGGGAGATACTGTTCTGGGTACTACTGTAAAAGAAAAGGACTTAGGAGTTACAATAAGCGCTGATATGAAAGTTTCAGAGCAGTGTGGTATTGCAGCTTCAAAGGGTAATCAAATTCTTGGATTGATTAGAAGAAACATAACATACAAGGGAAAAAAGTTAATTATACCTCTTTATAAAGCAATAGTTAGACCTCATTTAGAATACTGTATACAAGCATGGAGACCATATCGTAAGAAGGATATAGATACGCTTGAACGCATACAAAGGAGAGCAACTAAAATGATTCCAGAACTGAGAGACCTTAGTTATGAAGAACGCCTGAAAGAATGTGGTTTAACAACTCTAGAGACAAGGAGGTTAAGAGGAGATCAGATTGAAGTTTTTAAGATATTGAATGGGTATGAAAATATTGATAGAAATATGTTTTTCTCACTCAAGAAGGATAGCAGAACTAGAGGACATGAGGAAAAATTAATAAAGGATCAATGTAGATTGGACATCAGGAAGCACTCGTTCTCACAGAGGACAATAAATGAATGGAACAAATTGTCTACAGATTGTGTAACTGCTAGCAGCGTGAATATGTTTAAAAACAAGGTTGACACATATCTCAGGAGGGCGGGCTATAAGTAGATGAACATTGTTGGACTCTCGATAAGCCAATGGCTTCCTTGTCCACTTGCCATCTGGGCCTTTGGCTTGGATGGCAAATCTTGTTAAATCTTGTTAAATCAGTAGTACGTGTATGCCTGGGTGGCATGGTTACAGCATGAAGGAACACATCACTAGTACGTGTATGCCTGGGTGGCATGGTCACAGCATGAAGGAACACATCAGTAGTACGTGTATGCCTGGGTGGCATGGTTACAGCATGAAGGAACACATCACTAGTACGTGTATGCCTGGGTGGCACAGTGAGAGCATGAAGGAACACATCAGTAGTACGTGCATGCCTGGGTGGCACGGTGACAGTATGAAGGAACACATCACTAGTACGTGTATGCCTGGGTGGCACGGTCACAGCATGAAGGAACACATCAGTAGTACGTGTATGCCTGGGTGGCACGTTCACAGCATGAAGGAACACATCACTAGTACGTGTATGCCTGGGTGGCATGGTGACAGCATGAAGGAACACATCACTAGTACGTGTATGCCTGGGTGGCTTGGTTACAGCATGTAGGAACACATCACTAGTACGTGGATGCCTGGATGGCATGGTTACAGCACGAAGGAACACACCATTAGTACGTGTATGCCTGGGTGACATGGTTACAGCATGAAGGAACACATCACTAGTACGTGTATGCCTGGGTGGCATGGTTACAGCATGAAGGAACACATCACTAGTACGTGTATGCCTGGATGACGTGGTTACAGCATGAAGGAACACATCATTAGTACGTGTATGCCTGGGTGGGCCAGTCACAGCGTGAAGGAACACATCACTAGTACGTGTATGCCTGGATGGCATGGTCACAGCATGAAGGAACACATTAGTAGTACGTGTATGCCTGGGTGGCACGGTCACAGCATGAAGGATGAGGACATTTTCACAAATATAGAAGGTCAACGTATAATTCAGTTCAATGTAGGGAAGACGGGGTATAGAATATCTATGTTTAGAGATCATCCATAGTAGTATGTTACAAGTGTGAATGTTGAGTTGTCATGAAAGAAGAACCCAATCTAGTAAACCTAAACCTAACAATATTTATTTTAACTTTGGCAAGAGAACAATTCTAAGAGGCAGAAAGAGAACACATCCAAGGTTTCTAATCCCTCATAGAAGCTGCACTTGCCTCTTCCACATGACCCTGGAACTTGCGGATGAGATCTTTAACGCTTCTGCCTGAATTCCATTCCCTTTTCTTCGTCGACTGTGGACTCAATCCCTTCCCGCAGTGTAAGACCCCCAAGTCTCCAGCTTCTGCCTCTACTAGAGGTGCTGCATTGTCAGGGCTACAGCTCCCACTCCCTAAACTGGAAAATCAAATAAAGTTATGAGCTGATGAAATCGGTATTATGTTTCTATGTGTTTTTTCAATGTTTTTCACTGACTTTCTCATAAGCCTTAAGGTGAAACACGGCAGCTCGGTGGGAATTTTTTTTTATTTGCTTAGTTAATGAAATTTTTTCAGGCCAATCTGTAGAGTGGGTCATACTGAGTAAAACATATATTTAACTTTTTTCTGCCAGACCCCCATTTCCATGGTAACAAACAAAATGGCCATAATTTTGAACAAATATTGGCAAATTTGGAATCAATGCCATGTTTTATTGAACAAAGATATCATTATAATTCTTGCAGAATCAAATTCAGTATGCAGTCTATTACACAGCCACCAGAAAATGTTATTAAAAGAAAAATTGTTTTATTTAATTTTTTTTGTAATTTCCGAAAAATATACTTATTTTTTGGCAAAATATACTTGTATAACTTTCAAACTTTTGATTATTTGTATAATGTGATTTGGTGGCTGTTTAGAGAACAATAAGCTGGATACAACATTTCAAACCTTATGGAGCTAGCATGCTTACTTCCAGAGATATCTTTCTTCCAATTGTGAAAAAAATGGTTTTGAGAAAATTAGCGTCAAAAATTATTTTGTAACGACAACTGTTGTAACTTTCAAAGTATTTGTTTTTTAGAATTTTCTTTTGGCAAGTTTGGAGATATAATTATGTTGCATACAACAATCAAACTATTATGATGATGGCATAATTACTTCCTGAGATATATTTCATGCAAGTGTGACACAAGAAACATACTAAATGGTCGCCATTTTGAACAAACATTGGCAAATTGAAAATCAATGCCATTTTTTATTGAACAAAGATATCATTATTTTTACACAACCAACTTCAGTATACACTCTGTTACACAGATTTTTCTGTCGGACCCCCCGTTTCCATGGCAACAAACAAATTGGCCACCACATTACTGAATTTTGGCTTATCTGAAAAGTTACAACACTCAAAAGGTAATGACATTTTAGCAAACTGTTTTCACAATCATCATTGGTGTACTTTCCTCTAAAACTGCACCAAAAAATTTCAATTATACTAAAAAAAAAAATTTTTTTTATTGCTACTGAAAGAAAAAACGGCATGTTTGTTTACACAACATCCAAGATATTGTAAAAATAAAATCTAAGAGTATTCATGGCTGAACATAATAATGCCAACCAGATGACCATAGCATTTTTACTTCCAGAGTGTTGTAACTTTTGTAAAACGACAGTTCTGAGAAAACAGCCATCAAAGTCTGAACTAAGTTATTTTTATGTTTTTCTCACATTTAATGTCTCAGATGACCAACATTCTGATACCTTGAACATATGTGTACAGTATGTGCATGTTATTTGGAGTAATATATGATGAACAGTGACAAAATAATGTCATCTTTTACCCCTACCCCCTTCCAGAGTGATGCAAATTTTTTTTGCCAAGGACTTGATTTTGATCAAATGGCTTTCAACAATTGTAATACAACAATAAATAAATGAACAAATAAATGAACAGCAAAATGTTCATATTTACACTATTTACAAAGGTTTATAGAGCTAACTAGAAACCGCCAGCCACATAAGACGGTCCTTCCCTTTGGGGTCACGCCAGTATCGAACACCGGGGAAGAGTGAGTGCTGCCAAACTCGAAGTGACACCTATTGCAGTCTAGCTTCAATTGTAAAGCAAATCCTTTGTTGTCACCCAAGTTGACATGCAAAGCTTCATTGCACTGGCAATGCGGACAGTTGATCATCTAGAGCAATCCGTTGATGCGGCACAAGTCCATGACACACCAGTGTGGTGAATCTATGAACGAGAAAACAAAATAGGTCAGATACTTCTAAAAAAATGTTTTGTGAAATTTGAGAAATAGATACTTCATATAAATTGTTTTAATAAAATTATGAACATTATAATTATGATGAGTAAATGACTATACTCAATTGACTTACCAGCTTCTAACTTCAGATAGATAAGATCAAACTAATTGTACATAATTATGTAAACAATAGCTGGTATGTAGAAGTCAAGTTGAAGTCTAAAAATGTTTTTACTGTTGTCTACTTCAAGAATTCCTCAGTCAGTTGGTAAGAGTACATTGTCCTTATTGAACAACTCTGGTTGTAATATAGGACTAGCAAGCAAATAAAACACAACTTACCACCAGTACTGTCACTGACACTTGCAGTGGAGCTGTCACCTCTGACTGCTACATCCTGATCAATCAAGCCTGGTTCATTGGCACCACGCATTAGTGCCAGCTTCGTACGCAACGTGCAGCTGGGCATAGCTGCAGTCCCTTTAGCTTAGTAGTAGCTACCACAGCCACACTGTCACTCGTAGTAGCACTGGCACTTGCCTGACAGTTGGTCGCAGACGTGGAAGTAGAAGCAACTGACACATCGACGTCACTGTCGCCAGTGTCGGGCGAAGCGTTTCTCACGTGCCTGAGCAGCCAGTAACTGTAGTTTTCTTTTCTTAGTTGTAAGTCTACCAACTCTAACTCTTCCGTCACATGTATTCACCATATCTACTTCTAAACTCTCGTTTCCGTCAAAACTGATTGATCGCATACAACTATTCTGGTCGCTAGATGCCATTTTATATAAACAACTTAAGCAAACAATGTGCTGCATGCTGGGAATAATCTACTTGCACATGGCCCGTGAGGTCACGAAATGCGTCACGGAAATTGTTGAAGCTGCCTGTAGACCAATGAATGACGCCAATGCGCTTGCCGAAAACCAAATAAGGAGATACTCCGAATGCCAGCAAGAGGGCGGGAATACCGACTGGCCTGATTGACAAACAAGATCTGGCGGTTATTTTGATACCAAGCAAGATGGCGACAGTTGAAGGAAAGATCGCACTGTCAAGGCGTAAACATCGACAAATGTCAGCCGATTTCGCTAATAAAAGTGGATATACGATTGTGACGGGGTGCTGTTTATTATTGAATAAAATTCATTTTGAGGTATGTTTGGGTCAAAACGTGAAATGTACTTATAGTAAACATACTAATTAACCGAAAAATGCTAAAAAATATTTTTTATGAAAAAACATCATTTCAGCTGCCGTGTCTCCTCTTAATATTGAATAGATATGATCAGACTGCTATGCAAAGCAACAGGCTTCAGACTACATGTTGACAAGGAAACCATTGGCTTATTGATAGCTCAACAATTGTTCTTCTATATCATTCATATCATCAGTTGTAAAACTAGCCTTTTCCTAAATACATTTCTCATCGTTCCCTACCTGTGTTTCTTCTGCTGCTGTGTAGAGCCATGATAGCTGAGGGCCTTCTTGACCGTTGGTGACAACTGTGTTGTCTTTGAGCGTGACCACCGCATTATAGGTGGTGTGACGAGCTTGCTGGCACTGCTATGCTGTGACTGGGGCCAGGCGAAGTCGGGTGGTTTTGGCAGTGAGTTGCTGTCCTTGGTGTTGATGGGTGTGCTCTCTCGTAGCAGGCAGTGGCTCGCCGGCTTGCATGAGTGGTCCTCGTTGTTGTCAAAGCTCAACGTCCAACTGCCGCTCCAGCTCGATCTGTCAGCACATGTCACATGCTTACTTGTCAACCAGATGTCTACTGTTAAATAGTAATGACAATATGTGGTCTTATGTAGTGCCGGTATCCAATGCAGTCCCGTATGGGTTTTGTAGATCGAGACCATTGGCTCTGTGTGTCAAAACAGCAGTACCTTGGTAGGTGGAGTCAAACACTGGTCCTCTCGATTGCATGAGTCTGGTGTTCTAACTGCCGAGTTACCTTGTCTTGTATGATGCTTACCTTTCTACTAAATGTCTATTATTAAATGTCACCAGCAAAATAGAATGAAAGATAAATAAATAAAAAATACACATATTTACTTTGCATTAATACTAATTTAGCATGGAGAATGGTGCCAGCAATCATCTCGCAGACAGGAACATTACAAGCCGTGATGTTGCACCTCTTCTTCATTTTAATGATAATGTTGTCTAGGTCATGCGACAAAGGTATAGACAAGAATGTGGTCAAGCTCAGCTTAATGGTGCTCTTGAAAGTAATACTGAACTGTAGAGACCATGCTCTGAAATATATTTTCTAAAGTGCTCTTTTCACAGGCTTCTGACCTAATTGGTCTATTGTTTGGTGAATTTTAACCATACAACACAAGTTACCATTGACGAGGAAGCTACCTGTTAAAATCTGATGTGTTTCCTGCGATGGCAGCCGAACCCCTTGAACTGGGTGTCATCGAGAATCGCGACATGGGCGTAATGTGCGATCGCATGATGTGTGATGTTTTTGTTGTCACCGTAGTGTGGTCGCTCTCCACATGTGACGAACTTGTCGTGAACCTATGAGCCCGGGCATATTTGGCGACTGGGTTAGACAGTGCGCCGTATACTGTCTGCTTCAACAGTTCACCTCCACTGCCTTTCGATGTGCGGGTTCTATAGAACATAGCACAATTTCTACGCATATTCAAGTGCATCATTTTCCAGCTTGCAACTATGGATGAACACACAAGTGTTACACAGGCTGAACAAACATTTGTATTGGACAGAGGCTATGCACAGCATGTTAAATATCTATATGCTAGCAGTGTGAATATGTTTAAAGACAAAATTGATAACTATCTCAGAGTTCGGGTTATACATAAATGAAATTTTTTAGACTCTCAATAAGCCACTGGCTTCCTTGTGCACTTGCCATCTGGCTATTTTGCCTTGGATGGCAATCTTGTTAAATATTTATATAGGCAGTGTCACTTTACTGTATACTTGTTTCAGCCGAATTAAGAATTATGTAATATTTTTCCAATAAACACGTTCAATGTAAGTGATGCAACGTCTTCATCGTAAATGATGTAATGACTCACAAAACACAAACTCGCAAGGAAAAGCCATACATACCTGTTGAGTGAACTTGGTAAGAAGGTGCTTGTTGATTTATACTTGTTGAGTGGTCTAGTGGCTAGCACGGCCTTGATCTCTGCGATGACGTTCTCTGTGTGATACAGCTTGAATGGATTCACTTCTGTTTCAGACACCTCCATTGATGTCGACAACTTGTTGCCAAGCTGAGACCGGTTGTTGTTTTCATTGACGCTGGCCATGCGACCAACAGACACTGTCTCCGTCCTGGAACTCAGCGTGGTGTGTGAAATACAAAGTCTGCACATGCATCATGTACGTAGGCTACAACAGTGAGTTAGACATCTTGAATACGACATTCATTTGTCACTTGTGGTGTGACCTAAAGGTAAATTTGCTGTTGTGTGCAATATCCAGTCCATAAGACCGTTCAAAGCACTCTAGACTTCATCCCCTGACAGACCTGTTCTTTCCAATAACAACTTTTGTTTAATATCCGTCACTGTCCATAGCCAGGTACTCATTTATACAGCTGATTGAACTGAGGCAATGTGGAGTGAACTAAATTGCTGAAGCTTCAAAACGACATCAAGAAGAGTCGAACCCCAGTTATCTGAAAGGAGAGTCTGATGTTCTAACCACCAAGTCACTGTGCCCCCCTACATGGTGGAATACTTTGAAACAGTTTTGGGAAAGCAAGTGATTTCCTATTGCCAATGCAAGTAGTTCTATGAAAATAAGTTATTTTATATTTGCTATGCACAAGATGATATCTTCTTTTTTCATTGCATGTGGCTTACAGTCGGAATAGTTCCAGCTTCGATAGTTTGGTTTTCTTCCAAAACAAGCAAGTCAGAAATGTTGAAACTCTTCCATGTTGCTATTGCTACCCCTGATTGGAACCAGGCCTGGATTATGGTAAATTTAAGGCAATCGAGGAACAGTGAACATGTCACATATAAATCTTTTTAATTTGTTTTATGGCCTGCTGTAATATTAGTTCATAAATCCAATATATTCTGTGTTGTGTGAATGCTGTTGGAAAACACAAAATAAATACAAGACATGTCTACACACTAAAGTGTAGAAACCAAAACATCCTGCTGGTATTTGAAGGTGAGGAGAGATGATCCCAGTGATGCTTGAGTGATGGCAATTTCCTCCCCAGCACATTTCTTCATGTCTTCATCATTCACACAGTCGCCTTCACATCAAACGCTGTATTATTTCACATAATATCTATTCAGTCAACGCTATTTTAAAATGTCATTCTGTGCACCACACTTGAGCATTCTTGATGTGTGAAATTCAAGGACAAATTAACTTACTAAGCTATTAGTCAAATGATAGTCGTTTTCTAACATGTGCATTGACATTGTTACCTGAACGTACATGGTTAACTAGTCTGACTAAATGGCAAGTGTAAATGTGCACTTTTGTTGTTCATATGACTCAGATCCTCAGCAGCACACACCCATGCACATACGTCACTTCCATCAGTGCACAGTTCTGGAGGTTGAGTTTCTAAATAACTTGCATGAACACTTCTTGCCTTTCTAGAAAGAAAATCGTTTGCAAAATAAAAAACACAAAACTGATGCAGTTGAGAAATTTATCAAATGAAATGTAAACAAATAAGAAAACACAAGTTTAATAATAAAATATAATGTTTAATGAGTTGAAACACAATATATAAAGAACAGATAAGATACAAGATAGACCTGCAGTCATAATAAGACAGGCAACTGTGTGAAAAATGAGGTTAATATATGCAGTATAAAAATGTACCATAGACCATTTAGCATGTCTTCCACACTTCTCCGAGCCTAATGTGAATCCATTCAGTACCACCACACATGTTCTTGAAGAATCACATCAATTTACTCCAATATTTAAAACAAGTTTGTAATTGCTCTCATATTTTATAAATACTGTTTACTGCCTGGAAACATGTCAAGATGGGACACAAACAGCTATAACATTTTAGCAAAGGATTAAAATAATCTGGCATAAATCAGGGCAAGAAACAAGATATTGGTGTGTTGTAATATCTGCGATTCACATCAGGATACTGAAATCAACATTCTTGTAGTAAATGCTCCAACCCTGTTTGCATTGAACAACCTTTCAGGCCACATCAAGGGAATGTTAATGAATTACGGCATAGTGCACCACAAACTTTGTCGAAGAACTAGTTATATTTGTTACCCTCATTAACATGAGACAGAATCAACTACCCTTTATTGCTTTGCAATTACAATGACAACTAAATGTAAAGTCACTGCCTTTAAAATAGTTTACATTCAGCTGATGTAAATAATATTTCCAATGACAAAATGCACACCAAAGCACCAAATCAATAAATAAAAAAAACTGTTATCTTCATGTCATAACTAATCAACATTCCCCAAATTTGTCCAGAGCTGGTAAACGCGGCATATGTCACAAATGAAACAACTGCCCTTTAGTCAACCCTTTCACATGTGAGTAGACGTTCTTGCCTAGCAATCACATCTAGTGAATATCTACATATTATACATTAAGTACCATTTGTTCCTTGGCTTTTCAACTGTACCAGTTGAACAAAGTTTCATTTTATTAAAGTGTAATATTTAAACTTAAGCAAATCTGCTATTGCTTCTCTTTTAAAATACATATCAAAAGTGCCATATTCAGATGTGCTACGATTGCACCGTTGCAGTTGCAATATAGTATGTGTAATAAGAGATGCTTTGCTTTCTACTATCACCACACATTCTAATATTGGGTATTAAAAGTTTGCTGATGTTAAGCTAACAGAAACTACTTGGACAAACTCTAAAGTTTATAACCAAATTTTACAATTTATATTCTTATGTCAACAGAATTCACAGCATTCATTACAGTTATGTTTACAAGCAATGTTTACAATTCTAAGTGGACCATAATGAATTCATCATTCTTAGATCAACACATTTATCTTGTTTATATCTGTTTATTTTGCCTAACACAGAAACATACAATAGTGGTACTGCAGTAATAACTGAATTCAGTCTATGTAACAACAGAAAGCTAGATATCATAATATGCTGGTGACTGTCTGTGTCGTCAAACCCAATTACATTTGCACAAATTATGTGTGTATATATATGTATCTACCTCCACGATGCTCACCACACTTTAGAATAAAATTACAGAGTAACAAACATTATATAAAACCCACCCAACTCTAGTCAACAACACCTGAGAGCATTTTTGCAAGTTTAGCAAGTCTTCCGAACCAAACTCCAGCAATGAACAATCAGCGAAACTGACAGACGTCCAACAGTTATAGGCAAGATTAGAACAAGAGCATGAGAAATTTGTGAAAGAAGCCAGCACGTCTTAGTGAAAGCATGATGATAGTCAGAAGAGTCGGCTTACTTGGCTGTTCTCGGCTCGCTAGTGGCCGCTGTCGCTAGTTTACTTGGTGGCAGCGATGAGGTGGACGGCCATGTGCCGGAGCCAGGTGACTCGAAGAAGGACCGCTTGCTGCGCTCCAGCTCATCACGGATGTGTTTCAGGTCAGTGTGGTGCCGTGCACTGCCACCGCCGGCGCTCATGGTGCCACCGAGGGTGCGTACTGATGTGATAGGAGGAGCTGGCTTCCTGTCATGGACATCATCATCAGTGGAGAGGTCTGCCTGTATGTAGCCGCCTGAGGGGATTTGGCTGCGAGAGATGTTAGCCACCATCAGACCAACATGGTTATACAGCCAATGACTACTACTTCTTCCATCTAAAACGAGTGTTCCAGCTAGACCCTAAAGTAAAGTATTTGTTCTCCTCTCAGTCACTGCACACATGAACTGACTACTATTTTTTCCATCTAAAACAAGTGTCCCAGCTAGACCACAAATATATAGTATTTGTTCTCCTGTCAGTCACTGCACACATGTACTGCATGTTGGTACAACAAGGGAACATTTACACTGAAAATGTTAATACAATGTCGCATGAACTACTGCATAGCATTAGAATTGTGTAATGTTGAGGAAGAGTTATATTCCAATGTGCACCAGGGGCTGGTTTCATGATGCATTTGTACCATACGAATCTTCATACAAAGGGTAGTTCCTTGTTATGTACAATACCTAGGTAGTTAAAAACGCTATGCATGTGTTCTGTGACTGTTCCGAGTTATGTAGACCTTCGTCAAACATCTGCATAAGTTCCTTCATATTGTATAAATGGTTCATGTAAACAGCCCCAGATTATTTAGTGGTACATGCTATAGGCAGACATAATCAATACTTTATTACATGACGAAATTCCCACATAGAGTAGCTTGGATGTTAATGTTGTTCATTCTTGTTAAAAGATCTAGCCTGGTCATGCAAATGGCCAATCCACAATCAAAACTACATTATAGGTGAAATATATAAATGTAATGAGTCCAAAAAAAATGGTTTCTTTTGTTGCTTTTTCTCTCAAGAATCAGTTGGAATAGGTGAATACCTTTGTCGAATAATGTCAATCTTCTCTCTCCAGAGTGGATTTCCTGAAGTTTTCACTGTTGTTCGTGAGCCAATGGCTGCGCTTATGGACATCTTGGAAATCCTAGAAAATCCCATTTTTGTGAACGAATTTAATGACTGGCTATGTCTGTATTGGTACTACTGGTAGTCTAAAAGGACAGACAGGTACATAATAATTTAATGACTGGCTGTGTCTGTACTGATACTAAGGGTAATCTAAAAGGACAGACAGGTAGATAATAATTTAATGACTGGCTGTTTCTATACTGGTACCACCGATAGTCTAAAAGGACAGACATGTACATAATAATTTAATGACTGGCTGTGTCTGTACTGGTACTAAGAGTAGTCTAAAAGGACAGACAGGTACATAATAATTTAATGACTGGCTGTGTTTGTACTGGTACTAAGGGTAGTTTAAAAGGACAGACAGGTACATAATAATTTAATGACTGGCTGTGTTTGTACTGGTACTACCGGTGGTCTAAAAGAACAGACAGGCACATAATAATTTAATGACTGGCTGTGTCTGTACTGGTACTAAGGGTAGTTTAAAAGGACAGACAGGTACATAATAATTTAATGACTGGCTGTGTTTGTACTGGTACTACCGGTGGTCTAAAAGAACAGACAGGTACATAATAATTTAATGACTGGCTTGTTTGTACTGGTACTACCGGTGGTCTAAAAGAACAGACAGGTACATAATAATTTAATGACTGGCTGTCTTTGTACTGGTACTACCGGTGGTCTAAAAGAACAGACAGGTACATAATAATTTAATGACTGGCTGTCTTTGTACTGGTACTACCGGTAGTCTAAAATGACAGACAGGTACATAACCTCATAGAACTGACTGCTATGAACAGGCTGATTTTGTCACTGTTATGTGTTTTTGATGTTAGAACCATTCTGAAATTTGTGTTCTGAACACCAAACATATAGCAACGACACAATTGCTACATCATTAGAAAAGGTCAAGGCCATTTCATATCACACACAACGTTGATTCAAAATAGGAACAGTTCTACTGCAAGTGACGTTACTGCAACATCCAGTTTACACAGGACAATCAAGCTGCATTCTTAACAAGACAAGATTGCCACCCAAAGCTAAGGCCCAGATGGCAAGTGGACAGGGAAGTCATTGGCTTATCGAGAGTCCAACATTTTTCATCCATGTGTAACCCGCCCTCCTCAAATATGTGTGAACCTTTTTCTTAAACATATTCACGCTGCTAACAATTACACAATATGTAGATAATTTGTTCCATTTATTTATTGTCCTTTGTGAGTACGAGTACTTCCTGATATCCAATCTACTCTGATCCTTTACTAATGTTACCTCACGTCCTCTAGTTATCCTATCCTTCTTGAAAGAGAAAAACATTTTCTATCAATATTTTCATACCCATTCAATATCCTAAAAACTTCAATTTGATCTCTTCTTAACCTCCTTGTCTAGGTGGTTGCTAAACAATATTCTTTTAAGCGTTCTTCATAACTAAGGTCTCTTAGTTCTGGATTCATTTTAGCTGCTCTCCTCTGTATTCGTTCAAGCGTATCTATATCCTTCTTATGCTTGTATACAGTATTCTAAATGAGGCCTTTATATATACAGTTGCATTATGCATGCAGGAAATTGCAAAGCTCTCACAATGAATAGTAAATTGTGTTTTTTAAACAATTATTTCACCATGCAAGAATATATTGGTGTTCTACAGTAAACACTACAGATTCTATGAATATGCTAGCTCCATGTGTCACTTAAAATTGCATCATCGACTGATTGCGAATCCAGTTCGTTGATGTCCTAATATGTAGTGTGTGAATAGTTTAAGTAATATCCAGTCGGTTTAATTAAAAAGTGCATATTTTTTTCCCATCATCAAAAGAATTGACTTTAGTCGTTTGATCTGGAAAGGTTCAAAACAGTGGATATCCAAAGTGGTAAACACTGTGCGACTCAATGCCATCATGGGTGTGACGTCCATCCTCTCACCGATCACATGACAAAGTTAGGAAATTTCACCAAGTAATATAATAGTTTGATGATTTCACAAAAAATACATACAAAAGTTGCACAAACGAGCTAGCATGTCATAGTGAATACTAGGTAGGTTTGAATTTTCGCAAAATTAATCTTAACAGCAATTATTGTTACGCCTTTCTTTTACAGTAATATCTAGAACAGCATCTCCCATTTCATAGTTTACACCCAAGTTCCCATGTCCTGTATGTAGGCATTTACATTTCCCAAAACTTAATAACATCTGCCATTTTTCAGACCATTTAACTAATTTGTCTAGATCGTTTTGTAAATGTTGTTTATCACCATCATTATTAACCTTTCTAAACACTTTTGTGTCATCCACAAATTTCAGTAAGTTGCTTGTTATATTATCGTCCAAGTCATTGATATATATATATATATATATACATATACACATATATATATATATATATATATTAAGAACAATAAAGGTACTAATACTGATCCTTGTGGTACCCCACTCAAAATTTATTTCCAGTTTGAAACCTCCCCATCTACTACAACACGCTGTCATCTGTCAGCCAGCCTTTGTTCTATCCAGTCGATTATGCCTTATGCCGTCCCCATACCATGGGCTTTTAATTTAAGTAGTATACATTAAAACTATACTGAATGCTATACCATCCGGTATTTCATACATTGGAACAAAGTCTCGTGATACCATATTTACTGCATGCACTGTTGAAAAATCTTCCGAAATAACTATCCAGCTGCTTAGACAGTATTATTTCGATAGGCCTATGTTCAGCTTGAGTAGTGAGCCAGGTCTTGAACAGAGTCATGTCTGATTTTGTTTCTGTGGCTGTATTCTTGTTTTTTTTATTTTGATGGTTTCATTTGTATCATCTTCTGTGACGATTTTAAACTGGGAAGTTGTCATGTTTGGTGGTTGCTCCAGCTCCAATATCCTGTTCAGGAGACCATCAATGACTGTCACTGGCATGTGCCATGATAAACAAAAACGTTCAAAATCTATGGCCATGTGCTTGACGCATTTACTGCTGACAATAAATTCCTCTGACCTGTTTTGATATGCATCAAAACTAACACGTATCTGTGCAAACACGTGATGGCGTTTGACGTCAAAACTGAACGTTCTTGGTGAACATGGCCAATACGGAATCTGACTGTCATACAGCAATACGGCTGTTTACGTCGTATTCGGGTAATAACTTACACAGTCAATTAATAATAATATGCATTTGTTTTACAAAATACGGACTCACAACCTAATAGGGTGGGATAGTGTTTTTGCCAGGAAATCAATACCTGCACCCACCGAAAGATGCAAAGTTGCTCCAAATGACCAGGAATAATGTCGGAGGATGTCTCAATAACAACAAACCATTATAATATAGTTAAAGGGCTACAATGTTATATGAATGTGTATTTGTTTGATAAATACAGACTCATGACCTAACAGGTTAAGGTAGTGTTTTGGCCTGGAAATCAATACCTTCGCCCACAGAGAGATGCCAAATGGCTTAACAATTACCAAGAGTACAGCCAGGTGTCACTGTGGCAAAACAAAACTATTTAATATGGCTAAAGGTCACAATTAATGTGATGCAGGAGTAGGGTGTTCACATAGGGTGTTCACATAGGCAAAATCTTTGTGCTGAATGGGTAAAATAAATGCAAGGTGTCAGAAACTGGTCGGAACAAATGGCAAAAGCAATTTTTGTGTAAGTTAATACATCCAAAAAGATAGCCCGACCAGTTGTCACAAATTAACATTTCATGTTTAAGGGAATATGTTGGCCCCATAATTATTTTGTTAAGATGATTTTGACCTTTTCACCTAGTACATGTTTTAAATAATTAGATATTTTACAGCCAACTTTGTTCAGAAGATCATGAGCTTTAAATTGATACCAACCATGATACCAGTGTCAAAAATAGAAATTTGACCTTTTGACCCTAAAATTACACCTTTGAGCAATATTTTTCAGTGAAAAAATTGTCTTTGTTATTTGTGGTGTTATGGCAATTAGTTTTTGCAAAGATTTCATGTTGCCACAATGCCTGCAAGGTGGAATTCATGAACAGAAGTGATTTCAACATAATGGCCTACAGTTTATAATAGTTCTCACGCATCTAGCCTGGATGTGACAAATGCACACGGGGGAAATTTAGGGACTTTTGCTATGTTGTTCAATATGGTAATTTGCAAGTATCCTAAAAAAATAGTGTTTGTACTATAATAATAATAATTTACTTCTATGTCGCCTATATCCTCAGGAACCTGAGCTCAGAGTTGCAACAAAAGAGAATCATTAAGGCGTCGCTTGGGTCTAAACACATTTTATTTTCTTATTTCATTATGAGTGAACCTACAGAGCTGAAACTTTCAGAGATTGCAAGTCCAGGTAACAGTAATGCTGTGAATTTTTTTTCAGTTTTGTACAGATTTTCCCACGGTATGCATCCATCTTGGATTGAATGTTGCATGTGACTTATATAAGTAACCACTGGATTTAGAGGACTCAAATTTGGTGTGTAGTTACTCCACATAACCCCAATGAAAACAGTCAGTTGACATTCCCAGTTTTCAAAAAACCTTTATTTTCATGATTTTTTACATCTGAATGTATTTTTTCATCATGAAATTTTACATCGATGGTTCATTATATAAAATATAGGTAATGTTTTCTAGAAAGTTACAACATAGTTTTCAAGAGCATACTATCAAGAAACACTGTAGAAAGTTTCAAGCAATTCTGTCAAACAATAGCCGATATAAGTGACACGGGAGGCAGTAGGTGTGAGGGAAAACATGTTTTTGAGAAAATCGCATTCAAAGTTTATGTATATTGGCACATACATTTCAATATCTGAAAAGCAACTTAGATGATTGAAACTTTGCATACACATTACTGAATGTATAATCTATCAAACGGCAAAGTTCAGAGTCATTGTCATTGTAAAATAATAAAAATATATGACAAACTAAGCAACTTATCACAATAAATGTATCAAACAGAAAAACGTCTGGAAAATAGCACACCAGTCCATAGTTCATACAGATAACATTCACTGGAGCATACGTAAAGTTCACTAGGGCACAGCAAAATCCCTAAAACACCCCAGGTGCATAGGTGGATTCATCTCGAGCCGTTGTTCGAGCAACCTTTCATGCCCGATGTGCTGGCCTGCATTTGCCGCACAGACTCTCACCTGAGTCCCATCGATACAGTCTGATGACAGAGTTGCATTGATGACTTTGTCACAACTGGTGCAGAAAGTCTCAAGGCCACACACCATGCCGAGGGTGCAGTCAACAGCTCAGATGGAGAGTTTACGCTTCCTACACAACGTGCATGGCAGGTTCGCAACAAGAGATGGCAACACGGCACAGCGTACAAGTACTGTTGAAAGATCTCCATCAGCATCTGTCTCATCGACAACCAGGAAGCGCGGGACACCTATCTCCTCCAGAAGATCTGCATAACCAAACTTCCGTTCAGTGGCAGAGAGTCTCCGAGACGGATCAACTGGTGCTGTTGATGGCCGCTTTGATGCCTGGAAAAATTACACAATCTAAATGTGTTTCATGAACAAAAAAGTATCCAAGACATGTTCAACAAAAGCCCTTTACATAGTATGCAGGGGTATGGCATTGAATGCAATTTACTTTATTGGCATTGCCATATTATACACACACCCACGCGCGTGTGTATATAGACTATGTATATGATAATTACCAAGGCAAGTTGTAGTAATATAATAAACCATAGTCATAACTCTGCCTCTGGCTCTGGTGTGCCTGGAAGGCCCCTGGGCCTGAATGTCAACACAACCACGAACATCAACAGCATTAACTAGATCAGCGTCAAATCATTTATACAGTAATAGTTATGCCACAAAGGCTAACGATGTTTGGATAAAACACAAATGTATATAAATCTGAATCATATGCATTATCTTAGTGAACATATGAAATATCAGAAATTAAACTTACACTGAGTGTCATTCTTGCTGGCACCATGGTCGAAGACGAAGTTATCGCAGCAGGTTCACTGGCGTATTCAACCCTCGATGCCTCGCATCATATGGTAACTGCAATGATGCAAGCTTTCGCTGCCTCCCAGTACCGTAACTGTCCACTCGCTTTCGACCAAACGGCATAATGTTGTTTTACAAAGCGATACAAATGAACGAAAAGCAGGGGATAAAAAGTCCATCGAATCTAAAGTAGCTAGCATTTCAAGCTGATGTCAGAGAATGGAAATTAGTATTACAACCAATTAGAGCGCTTGATTTGAGGGAATCCGACATCACGTGATGCTGTCCGGCAAATCGCCGTGGAATTCCCCATTCCTTTGTTGCCGAGATAGTTCAAAGGCGGTCATTTATAATTGGAATGATACGGATACCCGCCATGCACATTTAAAAACTGTTTGTACCATCATGCAGAGCGAACATGGGGCTTTCCCGTGATATGCGCCATGTTGAAATGACAGCATTTTTCGGCATGGAATCGCTCGCGGAAAATCACCTAATGTTCCATTAAGCTTGGTTCATTTGACAAAAACAAAGACTTAGGCAATGATAGGCATCATACAAAAGACATGTTTTATGACAGAAACGTGTTTATTTCGACAGTGCAACTTACATGAATGGCAAGTTGAATAATATTTATACACAGAAATGGCAACAACTAGAAATTCATTTTATTATAAAAAATCTGTCAAATCCTACCCGAGTCTCTCGTTAAGCATAATTGTGAACAGGGACGTGCAAAAGTCATTATCAGAACGAAGGACAACCAAAGATTTATGGTGGAAATGCAATTTGGAATAAATGTCTTGAGTATGTTCATATAATAATAATAAATACATAGATTAAAAACAGTATATTTAAAAATTATACAAACCTAAGATCCAATGATGCCGCAATTTCGATGTACAGTACATGTCGCTAATTGAAATGTTCTGTATAATGGGATTCAGTGACTCATCAATCCTTGTCATTAAGCTAAATACAGACTTTCTGATGACACATTTACATGAGTTGACATTAGCCATAGCGAACATATGGCTAGCGCTACATCTCATTGGCAGTCTGTTCAATATCCTGCAGGAGTTGTTATAAGCAACAACAAATTGCTGAAAATTTGCTTTTTTACAATTTACCCATAAAGCACACATGTAAATATTGCTGAAATATGCAGTAAATAGCTTTTTTATAGCAGTAGAACAAAAATTAAATTTTTTATGCAATATGTTACTCTTAGCATACAGAAGTCTCACTTTGACTTGAACGTCAGGCTCATCTGATAAGTCATTACAAATATATTTATATGATGTGGTGAAGTTTAACTTCTTTCCTCCTAAGGTCATTTCCCTAGCAAGATTTGCATTTCTAGAGTCAAAGTACATATTGAACATCGTGCTCACATCCGTAGGTGTAACATAGTAAAGTAGTGTTTGTAGTCCTTGCAGAAGGTGCAAACAGAAGTAAATCATCTGTGTGTATCAGGTGATTAACCACTGCTGTACCAAGACTCCACTCCGCTGGTTGGATTGAGTGTGAAGCATTGCAGTGAAAGCTGCAAGGAAACTGCCCCGCAGAACCATCTTTCTCCCAGGACAACTACCCAAGTTGGTACATGGAACATGTGTACTATGTACAAAACAGGACAGTCTACCCAGATTGCAGCATAGATGAGTCAGTACAAACTTGCCATACTCTGTCTCTGTGAGACGAGATGGATGCAGTCAGGGCAGTTTCGCCTGGTCACAGGCAAGACCCTTATTTATTCAGGACACAAGGAAGAGGACGCTTCACACACAGAAGGAGTTGGTCTAATGTTATCCAAAGGAGCAGCTGGAGCCCTTCTGGACTGAAACATTTTCATCCCGCATCATTTCAGCAAGATTCCACACCAGAATACATAAGATACTAATTGTACAGTGCTATGCCCCAACAAAAGATGCAGAAAAAAAAAATTATATGGGAGACTCCAAGCAGTTGTGGACCAAAAAGCAAAGAAAGATTTACTAATCATGATGGGTGACTTCAATGCCAAGATTGGAAAGGACAACATAAGAAAAGAGCTAGTCATGGGGAAGGGGGGCCTTGATGAGACAAACGAGACTGGTGAACTATTCACCGACTTCTGTCACTTCATCGGTCTGGTTCTCGGGGGAAGTGTATTCCCACACAATATGTTCACAAGACCATCAGACAGAGAACCAGATTGATCACATCTGTATCTCCAGTGCCTTTAGAAGACCCCTGCAAGACGTCTGCTCCAAGAGAGGAGCTAATGTAGGAACAGACCATCACCTGGTCACAGTAAAAATCAAGTTCAAGCTCAAGGGATGTCACCCAATGGCAGCAAAACCAGGATCCAGATACAACACTGAACTGTTGAGAGACATAACAACCAAGTACAGCTTCCAGTTGGAACTAGCAAACATATATCAATTCCTGTCCAACCACATTTAAGACGATGCAACAGTGGAAAAAGTGTGGCAACAAAGCAAATCAGCATGGAAAAAAACATGTGACAAGATACTCAGTAAGAGAACAAGACAGCACAAAGACTGGATTGCAGCCGAAACATTGGGGAAGGCAGCAGAAAGGAAGCAGAGAAAAGCAACAATAAACAACACCAAAACAAGAGCAGCCAAGACAGAAGCACACCGCCTATATACAGAAGCCAACAAGGAGGTAAACAGAAGTGTAAAACGTGACAAGAAAGACTTTGTGGAGAGACTGGCCGGCTTGGCAGAAGAAGCCGCAGGACAAAGAAATCTGAAAGAATTGTATGACATTACATGGAAGCTAGCGGGTACATGTCATAATGATGAACAACATGTTATGGACAAAACTGGACAGGTGTTGACAAACCAAGCAGATCAACTCAACCGATGGAAAGAGTATTTCGAAGAACTACTAAACCGACCTTCACCTGATGAGCCTCCAGATATACCTCTGGCTAAAACACTACTTCGCATCAACATTGACAGACCATCAAAACAGGAAATCAGGAAAGCAATCCTGCAGTTGAAGAACGGGAAAGCACCGGGCCCAGATGGGATTCCACCAGAAGCAATAAAGGCTGATACAGAAACATCAGTGGACTGTCTTTACCGGCTCTTTGGGAAGATCTGGGTTGAAGAAGAGATTCCAGAGGATTGTAGACATGGCCATCTGTTCAAGCTCCCCAAGAAAGGCAATTTGAAAGACTGCAAAAACTGGAGGGGTATCACGTTACTGTCAATACCAGGAAAAGTGTTCAACAAGATTCTTCTAGAAAGAATGAAAACAGAGGTTGACAGACTATTGCGGGAGGAACATGCTGGCTTTCAGAAGGAGAGGTCATGCACGGACTATATAGCTACTCTATGAGTGATCATTGAACAGTCCCTGGAGTGGAATTCTCCTCTATACATCACTTTCAAAAAGCTTTCGACAGCATCGACCGTACTGCCCTTTGGAAGTTACTTGCACATTACGGTATATCCCGGTAAAGATCATCAGACTGATCCGTGCAACTTATGAACCATCCATTTGCCAGGTTGTCCACAATGGCTCCTTGACTGAACCCTTCTCCATATTATCAGGGGTCTGCCAAGGATATCTGCTGTCTCCATTTCTGTTCCTGTTGGCAGTTCACTGGATTATGGCATCAATAATAGAAGGTTGTCAGTAGACAGCTCTCTAAACAGCTAGAGGATATTGACTTTGCAGATGATGTCGCACTACTTTCACGCCGCCATGACATGCAGGATAAGGTGACATCACTGTGTGAGTCTGCTGCAAAATTGGGTCTGAAGATCAACAAAAAGAAAACCAGGACTATGAGAACAAATCACGTGAACAAGAATAGCATCCAGTTGAGGGGTGAGGACATAGAAGGTGTGGAACAGTTCATATACCTGGGAAATGTTGTGAGCAGAGACAGTGGCACAGACCAAGACATCAAAAGCAGGATAGGGAAACCCACAGCAGCATTTAAGATCCTGAGACCCATTTGGACTTCACAGGTCATCTCCGTCAAGACCAAGCTTCAGATTTTTACCACCAACGAAAAGTCAGTCGTTCTTTACGCTTGTGAAACATGGCACATAACAAAAACCTTAACACACAAAGTGCAGACCTATATTAACAAATGCTTGAGGGCCATCCTCCACATCAAATGGCAGGACAAAATCACAAATGAAGAAATCTGGAAAACAGGACAAGCACAAGCAGAAGCCCAGATCAAGAGAAAAAAGTGGAATTGGCTCAGCCACACCCTGCGAAAACCAACGTCCAGTGTGGTACGCCATGCTCTAAAATGGAACCCACAAGGGAAACAGAAGAGAGGAAGACCCCGCTCCACGTGGAGTAAGTCTGTGGAGGCTGAAGGGCAGACATTGGGACACTCCTTAGGTCAGCTGGAAGTTTTGTCCCGAGACAGGGCCAAGTGGAGGAAGCTTGTGGTTGACCTATGCTCAACATGCAGTAGAAGGGCATAAGTCTACAACCAAGTTGTTTGTGCAGTTGTACACTCAGATTGTTCATTACAAATGTTAAAAAGTAAAGGGGATAACTTCCCACCTTGATTAACACCGTTGCCCATTGAGAAGAAGTCCGAGTAGGTAAATCTCCATCGGACACATACACATTGGTTATGGGACTCATTGCTGAGTATATAATATATTTCGGTACGTTACGTTGTTCTAGTTTCGTTAAAAGCTTATGTCGATTGACTTGATCAAATGCTTTTGAAGCATCAAGAAAAGCGACATGCATAGCAGAAAAGTGTTTAGAGTAAAACCTTAGTAGTTCCTTAAATGCAAACACACGTAGCTCCGTTCCATGTTTGGACTTAAACCCCAACTGACGTCACGTACCCATTCTGTTGAATAACACAGCATCTATTATCTTGGAACATATTGGCCTGTAATTGCCCTTTTTGTTTACATGTCTATTCTTATCTTTGATAACCGGTACAATAACAGTCTGTGTGACTGATTTTGGTATATAGCCATGCAAATAAAATAAATACAAATCTGGAATATTTGTGAAAAAAATTCCAAAATCCTTAACTTTTGCAATGTTGTGTATGTGATCTAAACCTCAAACACAATAAGCTAATCAGCACACAACATCAATTCAGTGAATGGAAATGAATTACCAAAAAGCAACATGAAAAGGTTTTTGTTGTATTTAATCTTCCACTGGTAATATCATAGACTAAACAGCCACAGAGTACAGCTACTCTCTTTCACCTAGGTGGTCTGGGGCTATTTGTCTCTTCCTAGATTCCATTGTACGCCTGTAGCAAAGCCAGCTCGCCAGCCTGTGCCAGGATATTTTCACGAGGACAGTTACCAAAGGCTGGTGCACAGCCATGGTTCACTAACTGGGCCAAGCGACGGGAAAGAGCTTGGATTAAAATGAGCCACAAGAAGTTGCATATCCAGCCAGGATGAAGCAAGCTGACTGCGAGGCTGCAAGAAGCCTTATCGACTGACCGATTGGGGACTGGCTGACCACTGGCGGACTGGCTCCCAGGTCTGAACTGACTAAGGATTTTCTACAGCGGGCCGCTTCTTGCACATAAGCCCTCTCAGATGGGTCAATACGTTACGGCTGTAACAACAACACAGAGAATGGTTGTGCCTCGAGTTCTCTGCTTCAAAAGCCAGGAGCCAGTTTCACAAAGCGTTCGTACTATACGAAGGTTCTCGTTTCATGAAATGTTCATAGTTATGTACAATTGTTCGGAATTAAAGCTCTTCATGTTTTCTACAATTGTTCCGATTTAAGTAATCTTCATAAAATTTCTGCACTTATAGTTCCTTCATATGGTACAAATGCTATGTAAATTGGCCCTTGTGCAAAATGCATGATTACATGGAAGCAGCTAGAATGGATGATGTCATGTACAGATGCGAATGCAAGAACACCAGCAGGAGAATGCATAGAGATTTACCATTTGACAATGCTGACATCAACACACCCACCTGTCAGCATTCTTGTCGCTGGTCTTCCCCTTGCCTGCCGGCGTCGTCTTGGCAGTGCCATCATCCTGAACGAAATCAATAAATGGGTTTTCCTTCTCTTCCTGACCACTCAGTCCTGTGTCATCATCTGTAGTTGGTGCATTGTCCATCTTCGATGATTTCGGAGCCTTCCAACTTTTGTAAGACTTGTATGTCCTGGTAGTACGAGGACTGCTGTGTTCGTGCACCGTGGCACTCCTCTCATGGTCCTGGCAAAGTCAACAGGGCAAGTGGATTCTAGGACACAATCCCCCGGATAACATCCTCCCCAGCAATATCCTCCCTAGGACAATTCCCAGGACAAAATCCTCTGTGCCAATACCACCCCCGGACAAATTAAAGCATCCATTCTTGTTAAAGAATGTTTTACTATAGCTCAGTATATTGTAAAACTATATTATGCATAAAATTGTTGTCCGGGGGGATATTGTCCAGGATATTTTACTGGCAGATTTTGGATGGGTAGATGTCGGCCAGGGGGGATATTGTCCGGGGGGATTATGTCCTGATACCATGCAAGTTGACACATTTAAATTTTCTTGGGAAACCCAAATTATACATCAATCTGTCACGCATATTTATATACCGGGTAGTGCTCTTTCCAGCCTTAACTGCTCAAAGGCGTTTTCCAAGTTCATTAATTTATTTAAAAACAAGTCCTAAGATGTAATGGCTTTTCTGAAACCCCATAGTTGCAAATTGAGAAAAAAATATTACTATACTAGTCAAGTTTGGCAAAGTACCAGCATAAATTACACAATAGTCAAGTGTTTATTAATTAAGTTAAGTTACTTATAATAATGTATTTTTTAATATTGAATATCAAGATTCACTGTGTTTAATTTGAACACATAGCGCATCTTCTTCCCCTTTGTTATACGGGGTTGCTTTGATGATACTTAATAAACTGAATGTTGGAGGAATCTTGAGTGAGGTGTTGTTGTGTTGTTTGTTTTGAAACAAAGTTGTTAATTGAAATAAAGTTGTTAAATTAAATAAAGTTGTTGACTGATTAATAAAGTGATATGGTAGTGGAACAATATGTAATATTCTAATACACAGAGCATAACACAATCACATCTTTTGAGTGGCAGGTCGTGTGACACAAATGCGAAGAGGAAGTGGGAGAGACAGAAGAACTAACCATGACTATCTGCGCCATGATGTCGCGGAACTGCTCCACAGTGAGGTTGCGGTCGTCTGGTTCGGAGCTGAGGCCATAGTGGAGCAACACATTGAAGGGGTTCTTCACCTTCTCGCTCACCTTCAGGACACCCTTCCGCTCAACCAACTCCATCTTTATTTGTGGCCCCACCAGTTCACCCCACGGGATGTTGCCTGCACAGACACGACACCCAGTGACTAGAGCACATCTCAACACAACATCATGTGGGAAACACAACAGCAAGAAACATCAGCAGTTATGAAAATGGGATTACTACCAGCTGAATCCCTACCAGCAGGGTCCGACAAACCGGGGATCTGCTGGCGATCACTCCACCACCGGCGCACCAGAATCAGCTGAGCAAAGACGACCATGAGGAGGTGGGGCTACGTTGATGAGACACAGTCAGTGAAATGTAACTGCAGAGAAGACCAGACAGTGTTCGACCTCCTCTGCTGCCGAATACTGGACAATCCATGCACACTGAAAGATCTGGCCACTGTCATGGACCAGCCAAAGGCATGCACCTGAACGCGGCAACACCTCGTGTGTACGGGACACGATAAGGAGAACACAACACCAACACTCTCCTACTGGGGAGTCATCGGAGAGTACACAGACAGTAGAATTTCTCACAAAAAGTCATTCATCTATTATATCTATATATATATATATAAATATATATTGTTATTAACTGTTATTTTACTAGCAAGCATATTTCACAATTGTAAGTACAAATGCAAGATGCACGCTGGCACCTGAACAGGTGCACACATACATGTACACACACACACACACACACACACGTGCAACCACACACGCACGCAACGACACATATGCTCCAACCACGCAGTCACACGCACACAGCCACACATATGCAAGCATGCACACATGTGCAATCACACCCACATGTGCACACTTGTATATTAATATGCACTGACCATGTATAATTTCCCACATGATAGCACACAGACTATAGAGATCAGACTTCTCGGTGGGTCCAGCGCCACCGAGGATCTCAGGAGCCAGCCAATTGTATGGGCCATGCTGAATCTGCTCCTCTACGATGCTGAAGCTGCGTGAGCTTACTCCCTCAGACTGGTCATTGCCAAACGCATATTCAGTCAGCTCTCTGCAACACAAACACCAAGTCTGTGCCTTTACAAGCAGTTGGCTAACACTTAAACAAATATTACAATGCACTCTCGCTACATGGACATGTTGGGACTTATTCAAACTGTTCCATATATCTGATGTTTCTTATATCCATGGGTACACACAAGGATAACAATTTCATACCTGATCTTAAAGACATATAATGATCTATTTTCATTATTTGATGAGATTGAAAAGTTATCAAGTAAAATACAAAACATCACCTCTACCAGCAGTGAGGTGCACCATTAGGTGGCAGCACATGACTTACTTCTCGACCATGTACTCGAAGTTGTTGAGTTTAGCGACGGAGGGGGTGATGAGTTGGATGGCGTGTGAGGTGAGGGCACAGTGTAGCAGGTTCTGCTGGTGGACGTAGAGCAGCGCGTCACTCACTTGTAACAGCAGCTCACACATGCTGAATCTGCTCAGTGACTCCGACTGCACATACAACTTGTGAAGTGAGTCAAGATATAAAATTACTTTCATCGTGAGTCATGCTGACAACACATTCCCCATAAATAATAACAATATTAAACTTCTATAGCGTCTATAACCTCACGCCTATAAAGTCATCGTCAGAGTGATCGACAACCAAGGATTTAAGATGGAAATGCAAATAAACTTCACTGAAAACAGAACATTCCCAGCAAACCACCCAAATGGAGCCCTGCATGAAGCAAGTACTCTGACATTGCATTGAAATACCTTTCAAATGTCGACTTCCAAGATAATGATGCACACTCAGTTGTAAACAAACACATACTAGCATTACAGATGGCTAGACATGTGCATCCTAAAAAATTAATATTACTGGATACACATATCACAGACACAGATTAACAAAGTTAACGATTTGTGCAGGCAACAATTCCTTTTATATAACACTAGCCAAGTTACAAAAAAGCAACCACTGCAAAACCTTGTGACTCCTTGCACTACCCAGTCAAATTTTGGTAGGCCAATGCTAAAGGCAATAACAACTTCGTGGCCGCAAAATCATGCACAACTGCAGGTTTCACGAAGTGTTCGTATCATACAATACCCTCCCCCAACACTGGCAGCATTGGTCATCACTGTATCTAATCCAAACGTAATTCCAGTTCTTTCCGAATCGGTACGAGTATGAAACTTTCTAGTGGCATCCGACATTGCTGTTGGCATGGTTATGGAAAATGCTACACATTGATTGGTTATCTTGAGCACTTGGCTCATGCAAATGAAGTGATGATGCACAGATCTGGCTTATTGCATAGCAACTGTTGGTTTCACCATTCTGACTGGTTAGAGCATGCTGGAAAGGCCATTCAATTCGCGGCAAAACCATACCAAAGATGGCATGTTTCCATGGTGTGTTTTGTGTCACAGTTGCTTCTAAATGAGGCCTATTCAAGCGGATTTAATTGACCTGTTACACGACATGATTTTATTGTTAGGGTGGGTGCTTATTAGAAGTTTTTATGGATAGTTATGGTATAAATTCAGTTAAGTAAACCGAGAAATGTCTTAAACCCTTGAACACTCGGCCGAATTTGGCCTGCACGATCAGTGCGAAAAGCGGTCCAACCAATTTTGGACTATTTTGGTATTACTCTGTAGGAACAATTTTCGTTTCCATCACCAGTACCACACGGGAATAAATGGTATCATTGGAAAGCTGAATCCCTCTTCGTTCTGATTTATATTTGTTCATGAGCATAGTCGATGATAGTTAATGCCAATGTAGCTTACAAAACGCGTCACATAATTGGCGCCCATATTTGGCTGCTTTTACTATGCTCCGCAGAATAAATTTATGTTTCCATTTGTAGTATCTAAATATGTAACACATTATTTTTTGGAAAGCCCTAAAATTGGCCTATTCGAGCGGGCTATATGCAGTGAATGAGCAATCGTTGTTACAACACGTTGTCTGGAGCGTCTGAGCTTTTTATTTACTAATCCGCCATCTTGTTTTCTCACTTCATTCTGTGTCAGTTTAGGCCTGATTATTTCAAGTTTCCACATCAACATTTCAGCAAATTGAATGACAGCATTAGTGAATCACTCTATTATACTAGTTAAGACAGTTAGAACGATGTTGTGGGCTTTTTTGAAATAAATATCAGCAAGTTGCCATCACAATTTCCACTGGGACAGATAGGTCTGTCTGAATCAGCATAGTCCGGTGTTGAAAAAAATCATAAAAATAAAAGTTCTCAACATATTTGATTCATTTTTTGTTTTTGTTTTGTAGCTAATATGTATGGCTACATTTTTCTAATTGGACATAGGGGCATACAGCCATTCAGTAATTGTCTAGTAGCAAGGTGAAATAAAAAAAATTGCTTTCTTTTTTGATGAAACTCAAAAAGTACTATCCCTGTGATAAGATTATGTGCTGTAGTTTTTTATCATTTTATTATAACAAAGAGTCTTTTTAGTAACAAAATGATACCTCAATCACATTTGTGTGATAATTATTAGCAATGTTATGATTTTTTAAAAGCACCCTTATGAATAACTCCAATTTGTGTACACCATGGAAATTTATCATTGATTACTCCTAGGGTTAATAGACATTATACATGCAAAAAATAATTTTCAAACAATCTACCAATTTCACTGTTTTTATTATTTCCGACCCGTGCAACTCCTTAAAGATGCACAGATGCCTACCTTCTGATGGAGACAGTGGAAGAGAGATCCACAGCCAATGCGCTCGTAGATGAGCACAAGTCCCTCCAGGTTGTTAGTCTGACACAGCCCCATCAGCAGCAGGATGTTCGGATGTCGTAGTCTTCTGCAATGTCATCAAAACATCACTCTGGCCTTGTAAGATTGTTCACTGATGGGTGTATAGATGGTTTATAAGGGATGGTCTAAAAATGTCAGTGTATGACACTACACAAGATTGGTTTCACGGAGAGAGGTTGTTTTGTTCGCCTTTCGTACATCGATGTATTTCCCAAAAAAACTTTAATTTCCGATCACAGTTCATTAAGATGCTGACATTGAACGTATATAGACGACTAAATATGAACAGCATGTTTTGGTTATAGTATGAGGGACAAGGACGTTTTTATGGGTAGGCGTAATTCAAAGTTTGTCATAGAGGGCGTATGAGGTTAAATGACACCAATTTTGTGTAGTGTCATATATCAATAGTGTCACACATCTATGTTCCCCCTAGTGTCATATATCAATAGTGTCACACATCTATGTTCCCCCTAGTGTCATATATCAATAGTGTCACACATCTATGTTCCCCCTAGTGTCATATATCAATAGTGTCACACATCTATGTTCCCCCTAGTGTTGTTGTGAACAGTGATAGTCTAGATGAGGATATCACAGAATACAGATGTTGCATGAACATAACTGTTACACTAACTGCCGCACAATGGACACCAAGAAAACTATAACATACGCCATGTAGTCATTTTCTCGAATGAGCATATCAACAGTGCTGTCCCCTGCAGGCTGTTTGTGAAGTCGCTTCACTGTCACCAGCGTCTTATTCCACTTCATTCTACAGCAACGACAATATACAAAATGCATTTTCTCGGCATACAATCGGGATATGAAGGTCTATCTTTCTATCTAAGAAAAATATATGTGTATCATTCAATGAACATGCCAAAAATATACTACAACTTCTGCACTTTTGTCTACTAGTCCAAATGTGTGTGTGTCTGCTCATAGATGTGCAGGTGTTTGTGTTCATATCAGACTTGAGTTTAAATGCAAATGAATTTGAAAATGTCGCATTTGCATTTAAATGCAGTGTCGTCTCCTGCTCCGCATTTGCACTTGCTTTTGAATCAAAACATTTGCATCAAAAACATTTGCATTTGATTAAAACTATTTGCATTTGAAAAAAAATGTATGCATTGGAATCAAAACATTTAATGCCTTTAATGCAAATGTGTCACTTGGCTGCAAGTTGCCAGCCCAAAATTTTTACTTTAGACAGATTTGCAGAAGCCATGATTAGCAGTCAACTTATCTCCCTACCAATGGACATGTTATTGTAGAAGGCCCTTCAATTCCTGCCTCTCTGAGTGACCAGCCCACCCCAGTTGATAGTGTTTGTGTGCTCACCTATGCTAAGCTTATCTGTGAAATGCAATCAGTGAAGTTCAGGCAGCCTTTTGAAATCCATGGCCACAATTATCAAAAATATTTTTGGTATTCACAATTTCGATTTAAAACATTATCATGTAATCATCTTAGCAATGATGCATTACATTGAATAATCTGGAATGCTTTGCTTGGATTATTCTCACCCAGAAATTGATAATTCTCAAGCAGAGAGTAAAAAATTTCACCATAGTTATCATAATCACCATATACCATATGACACCATACACTTAACACAGTTTTATCAATGAATGACATTATATGTTAACTACTGTTTGTATTTCATTCGAGCAATTCTGTTAAAATGCTATTTCTTCCCACCAAGCACTAAGTTTCTGCTACAGACAGTAAAGCCTAAGTATTTCTTACTAAGCAAATATGCCAGACCATTCAAGTGTTATCTCATTGGCTTTCTGAATGGACAAGGTTTATCTACAGAGATTGGACAATTAAGGGCAGCTGTCTAATCATTACCTTATGGGGGAATGAAGCCTCACCACTTGAATAAATCAATTGTTTATCCAAGGCAAATGTTCAAACCAAAGGTGTCCCTAATTAAATATGTCACCTGTAGTGCTCTTACATGTCCTTTGAGTGCAATATTTTTTATAGATTGCTGAAACATTATTTAGTTATAAAGCATCTGTTTTATGTAACAACATTTAATAAAGTTGAAACTAGTATGTACTTTGTGGTATTTTTCAGTCATAAAACACTTGCATTTGAATAATTTCAGACACTTGCATTTGTATCATCTCAAACATTTACATTTGTATCATTTCAGACACTTGCTTAATTTCTAACACTCGCATTTGCATAATTTCAAACACTTGCATTTGCATTATTTAAAACATTTGCATTTAAATGCAAACATATATAAGGGTGCATTTGCATCACTTCAAATATTTGCATCTTGAGCTGACTTGCAATTGTACCCAAGCTGGTCTATACATATATGAATGTATATGCAAAACGGCATTATTATCTAATTCAGTGCTCAAACGTTTCATCAATGACCACACAAGTCTTAAAACACACCCTTCCATCACCATGAATGGACCATTGAAGTAGTTGGGTGCATATTCATCGTGTTTCAAGGCACCCTCCGGGACAAGGGGAACAGTGGCAACACTACCAAGGTACTCCCCATTCCCAAAATAAATCTGAAACAAAGTCACAGAATGAGACAGAATCTGACAAGAGAGTGCATATTTCTTCTTCCACATTTTTTCAACCAAATCATCTTGGCAAGTCTTGTAAAAATCATGGCAAAATAGGTGTTCTTGTACAGGGTGAAGAATAGATGCAACTGTATGATGATAATAATAATAAAATTATGCTTATATAGCGACAAATCTATTTTTTTAAACGGACTCAAGGCACATTACATTAAACTAAACTTGTCTTGAACAAACATCGCATTATATTAAATTCAACAACTGAAAGAGCCTAATGCCAAGTCAAAATGTCACAGTTGCCTGTGACATAAAGGAGTCTACATAAATAAGACATAATAAGACTGTGTGTTTATACAGTAAGTTCATCAGCAACACAAAGCAATGCTCACCTTGCCGTAGCCAAAGCTGTGAATGGACGATGAAAACAGCGACCTCTGCGGAACACCTTTGAACTTGAGCAGATTCATCAGTGATGTTGTCACAGAAGTCCTTGACCGGTCTGCCTGAAGACTGCAAGTGGACAGCCTTTGTCACCAGTGGTCACTTGCAAATAGCATGTGCTAAAAATGTCATTTCAGCATCACACATGTTAAAAAAAATATTTCTTTGTGGTTGCACAAAGAAGATAATAAGGAGCATATCAATCAAAACTTTGTTGGTACAGCTTCATCATTGCCAGAGATATGATGATTCCAAATTTGAAAAACACAGTTGTTTACAAACATCCATCAAAGATTGAAAAACAGGATTTATTACTTGAAAGAAGCATGCTTTATCCATGAATAAAAGTGATTTAGAGGTATGTAACTGCTATAAAAGTGAACTTTATGGGTAATAAATACACAAAGCTATCAGAATACAGTGGATACACATTTTGAGTAATTTAAAAAATAAACTACAGTTCACCTGGGACGTCTCCCCTTAATATCACAGACAACTGATCAGTCACATTTGTGACATTCTAAAATATTATTGACAAACAGTAGTAAAGTTGAAGTAACAATGTTCTTGTAATCACAACTGTTGAGAATTACTTACTCAACTTGATGAAGGCTACTGACAGTAATCAAACTAATAAAGTAAATCTCAACAGTTGTGGTGAGAAGAAAAGTGTTACTTTATTATTCTCGACCAACTGATGAACAGTTTCACGAGCAAAAAAAGTTCTTTTTAATTTTCAGCCCACCAACATGTTAGACTGCATCTTTTTTATGAAAAAACATGAGACTTCTTCATCATCCTTTCCCACAGTACAGTTGAGCCTCGTAGTCGGGTCCATGACTTCGGACCGCGCTGTACGTGAGGCACGTTAGGTGTTCCCATATCTGCCACCAGGGAGCTACTAAACAACAGCGATCGCCGCCCACTGCACCAAGTCCATGAACGCTGTCGAAGCCCTGTGTGCTTGCAGCACTGTCTTATACACCAACATGCAGTTTATGGAACTTATTAAACTTATACTAGCATCAACATGTATTATTTTTTACAAAGTCACACCCTGTTGATTCTTGAACTGAATAAAACACATGTACATATACCGTTATGGAATAGATCTACTACGATGATGGACTGGACCAATAGGCCTACGAATCGAAAATAATAACCTGGATCTGAGCAGTCGAAAACGTAAATGATTTGACAAACATAGCATGTAAGCTGATAAAACACAGAAAACAACAATAGGTAGAATTAATAATTGTTTCACTTCGTCTTTCAACCGATCTCGACCGAAGAATAAATTTATTACGCACTACTTAACATCGATTCATCGTTTCATATGCAGATGACAAATTCATATTTTCATGCACCGGTAAAGCCTTGGGTTAGGTATTTGGCATGTTGGTTTCGCGTCGCGAAAATGATTTAAGTTTACGATGTAATGGAAGCATGTCATTTCACCCAAGTGTTATGTTGATACTGCATGCTAAATGCATTTAAAACTGTTGATCTGATTCTTACACGAGGCGTATTTGTGAATCTCGACTGCGTTATATCTGAGTCCGCGTAATAACGGGGCACGTAATAATGAGGCGTGACTGTAACATGGAAACCTTGTGAAGAATCCAGCTGAAAAGATCTAATCGTAGACATGAATGTCAGGTATCCTAGCACTATGCACCACACTTGATAGTGCCAATTAAATCCAACAACATTTCTGCGGGTAACATAAGTAGACATGTTAAGTTTCAGAAATGCAAATGCATGCATAAATCGGAGGTTGTCAGTGTATCGGGGATTGTAAATCTGAGTATTTCACGTTCTCACCACTTAGCCACGCATACAGCTGTACGTTACTGTCATTCAAAGCATAAATGGTATATGTGCATGTTAATATTTTATATATAAACAGGAGATTTGATGGATTTCCAGGAGAATCCTGGTGACTGCAGGAGAATTAACATGTACGTGCATAAGAGACTTGCCTCAGATGCTGACTGGACTGCTTCTGTAGAATGTCCCGTCCGGTGTAGGTCAGTGCGAAATATCGTGTCTTCTCTATGTACTCGATCATCTTGCGGCGTTTCTTGTGGTCTGGGTTACAGATGGCCCAGTAGCGGACCGTACGCCCCTTGCTGTCATGCAAGCGCATGTCACCCCCTGCCTCTATCAGGCTGGCAAGTATCTTGGGGTTACAACTGTAGCCTGCTGCATGCATTGGGGTGCTACCGACATCACAGCGCCTAGATGAGAAAAAGTAAGAAAATCAAGAGACCAACCTTGACAGTAAGCTTTTATGGGCATTGACCCACCAGGCCAGTGAATTCCTCACATGCACACTTACTGACAAGTGGCCCCAATCAAATATCCTCACTCTCATGTGTGCACTGGAAGAATGAGGACAAATGATATTTCTGTAGGTTTTAACTTACATGATTGCAGCACCACAGCAGTCACAGCCAATAACATTTTTAAAGACGATTATGTTATAAGACGATCTAATCCAGTAGATCTTCTTTCAGCACAAGACTTGTCTTTCTGACCAAATTATCTGAGTCACGTTATAAAATTTCAATATACGTTAAGGCCACACACGGCAGGTGAAATTACGTACTTTGAAAAAATATGCTCAAAATGTGTTTTCTCCTTTTTCCGATAGCTTTGTATGTTAATTATCAAAAAAGTAAATTTTTATAACGATCACATACCTCTAAATCACTTTTATTCGTGAACAAAGTGTACCCCTATTAAGTAATAATCCTGTTTTGATTCTCAAAAGTTCGAAAATATGCGATGTTTAGACCTTAGCAACACTGCCATAAATTCACCGTACGCCATCTTGTTTGGTACGGATAGATTCCCCTTTCCGTTCTCTAACCGCCTGTCTAGACGGCATCCCCGCCCTATGACCCGTATTCGCTGGACAACGTCATATATGCAAGCAGTATTCTACCGACTATCTCCTTATTTGGTATTTGGCATCATGCTACGTCACCGTCGGGACTCTCCGCTGTACTTGCGACCCGCGCTGACCCGGATATTTCCATACATGGCGCGGACATTTGCATATATGACGCGTGATCTCCCACAATGCACGATGTTGCTATTTCCAAGTATAAACAACGATGGCGTCTAACGAAAGTAATCATCGAGTCAGAACGAATAAGTTTTCCACAAAGCATGCTTTTGGGCAGAAAAGGAAAGGGAGAGCGCAGCAACTGCGGGATACATGTGCAAATAGGAAATTTTCGGCGGCGAAACAGCCGGATACGGCAGAAATGCAGCCATGCGTAGAAACTGCAGACGACGAGTTAGCAACACTGTGGACGCCAGCAACGGTTCCCGGGACCGGCGGTGGAGTTGGGAGTAGAACGGTAGCAGAGGTCAAGCACCAAGGAGGAAGAAGGGCCAGCTGCAAGGCTGGCGGATTTGACTGAATGTTGTGGAACCTTGTTTGTCTTGTGGACTCCGTTACTGTCTAGTTGTTTTTTTTTTGTTCCTGAGGTTAACAAATTTAGTTAATATTTTTTATGTATATATTATAGGCGTTATAGCCTGTCTGTGGGTAACCTGAGAACAAGTTACACATTTGGAAACATAACGTTCTATTTGTTTTATCAATCCTGATTGATGTTATCAGATACATTTTGTTTGGTTCATAGATGACGTTTGCAGGAAGCATATCTCTGGAAGTACTTATGCCAGCATCATATTGTTTACATTGTTATATTCAGTATAATAATTTCTATAAGCCTGCCAAAGGAAATATCTATGTGACACATAGTTTGAAAGTATCAGAAGTATTGATGACAAACAAATCTTTGATGGGCGTTTTCTCAAAAACGTGTTTTCTGCATTTGGAAAAAGTATATCTCTGTGAGTTATTATGCTATCCAAATAAGGTTTTGAATGTTGCATTCAGCATACTTTACTCTGCACAATGACCAGAGACATTTTAAAAATCATCAATAGTTTGAAAGATAAACACGTATTTGTTGCAAAAAATGAAGTTTTTTTTCACTTTACAAAAAAAAAAAATAAATAAATAAAAACACAACATTTTAACAAATGCTCTGGTCACTGTATAGTAGAATGTGTACTGAACATGGATTTGCAAGAATTATAATCATATATGTGTTCAATAAAGAATGGCAGTGTTTCCAAATTTGCCAATGTTTGCTCAAAACGGCGGACATTTTGTTTGTTACAAAAGTTCAATATATTTTTTACTCAGTAAGACCCATTCTATACTTTTGGCTGAAAAAATTGCAAGATTTGCACAAATAAAAAAAATTGTCCCATTTACCTGCCATGTGTGGCCTTAAGGGGAGATATGGCAGCTGGATAGCATTTTTTTTATTTGCATAGTTAGTGCAATTGTTATGCCCAAATTGTAGAGTGGATTTTTCTGTGTAAAACATATATTGACAATTTTTTATGCCAGACCCCATTTCCATAGCAACAAACAAAATGGCTACTGTAAAGAGGAATCATAGCCCCTCTAAAAATTTGCTTAAAAAACACTTAAAACATAATGAATATTTTATCATAATACTTTCACAATAAACATTTAAAGTTATCATATTCTAAATGTAACATCAACACATTTTTATTCACTGCCCCCAAGATATTGGACAAAAGCAAAAAATTTTTGTAGAACATTTTTGGAGAATATGAATGTGAACACAACAATCCATACCAAATGACCATATTGTTTTAAATTCTGGAGTGTTGTGCTTTTTCGTTGCCAAAAGTCATTTTTTTGCAAAGGGCCATCAAAGATTGAATGACGGCATTGATGACATTGTAGATGCAAGCTTTGTCCATGAATAAACTAATTTATAGGTATGTCATTGTTATAGAAGTGAACTGTAATGATAGTAAACATAAAAAGCTATTGGAATATGGATGAAACACCTTTTGGGTAATTTGTTTTAAAAAAAAAACATAATTCTAGCTGCCATATCTCCCTTTAAATATCTTCAGTTTGTTGCCCAGTATTGTGGAAGTGTACAAATGGTATGTACATTTTAGTGGTGGGACATTGTACAGCCAATGTTGCATTGACCAGAGGTAAAAAGATAAAGGTATGTTCTCATATAACGTGGTATCCAGTCCTTGGGACTGCGCACAAAACTCATCACACTTCATCCCCTGGCAGACCTGTTCATTCCAATGCCAACTCGATTTCTTCCGCCTGTCTATGGCCAGGTACACATTTAAACTGAAGCATTCCCAAGTAAACACCCAAGCTTTGAAAAAGCAGCAAGGGGATTCGAAACCAGGATTTCTTGATTGATAGTTTGATGTACTAACCACAACACCACCATGCCCCACCAAGAGCTCAGCTTCCAGTGCCCCGACTACTTACTGGTTGGGGTTGGCGCCATGCTGTAGAAGTACTCCAATGACACTCTCTTGTCCCTCAAAGCAGGCACAGAACAAAGCTGTCTGCCCTGCTGCATTCGGATAGTCCACATCAATGCCTGCAACATCCACACCAGTACAATGTTGTGCATTTTAAAACATCCCATATATGTTCTCGTTCTCTTTGGCATCTGTGTTCCCACAAACACGTGACATTTTAAATGATTAACAAATACAGCAAATCAACCCAAATGTCATAATCTCAGGATACATTTCTTTATCCCAACAAGGCATAACATTTTATTGTGCAACATACAAGGTTTTTGATAACAAATTCAACTTGCAATAAATTTGTTTAATCGATATTTGGTGGAAAATAAAAACAAACCCAACAAATTTGCACAAATCTAGGGGGCCGTGATTCTGTATTGGGTTAGTCAACCCATGGTTCTACGGAAAAATACTCTGCATGTATGACACATACTTAAATTTAGACGCCACTTTCATAGTGGGGTAGGCGAGCTATCAGGGTTACCAGAGCTACCATTTTGGTCACTTGAGAGTGAGGTAATTTTGAATTATGTGCTTTACATTGTTAGCAAGATTTCACACAAGTACTGAAAAATGATATCATTTCAGTTACACATGCACACACGAATGTATGCTTGCACGAATGCACACACGAACGCCCGCACACACGTACACACACACAACTATTCTTTATAAATCATCTAAAAAAAGAACATATTTAAGATGGGTATTTCATAGATTCGGTAGTTTATCAAACCATAACTGATTATATAGTACAATATTTTGTCCAACCTTTAGCTACAATTTTCTTGAGCTTTCGTTTGTAGCCATGTATGGCTGCATCATGCAAGGCAACTCCAATTTCATCATTGTTTGTTGGGTTCATCCCACCCAAAATACTTGGGCTAACAAGATCGTCTGTGTTAGGCATCTGCATTTTGTCTTTTTATGGTAGAACTGCTGCAAAGAGGCAAGAATTACAGCAATGTGTTACTGACTGGGGTGAACAGTACAGTACAAATGTACAGTCAAAGGGAAAACATAACATACGCAGTCAAAGCATATTTCAATGAGTAACACCTAAACACCTACATACCTAAACACCTAAACACCTAAACACATAAACAGCAGAATGAACCACAATTTATATAAATATTTCACATTGGATGCTCTGAATAGAGTAACTGTACTTGTGAATTCTTGTTATATGTGGTGAACATTTAGCCATATTTAACAAGACTACCACTCAAAGCAACAAGCTCCAGATGGCATGGACAAGGGAGCCAACAAGCTCCAGATGGCATGGACAAGGGAACCAACAAGCTCCAGACGGCATAGACAAGGGAGCCAACAAGCTCCAGATGGCATGGACAAGGGAGCCAACAAGCTCCAGATGGCATGGACAAGGGAGCCAACAAGCTCCAGATGGCATGGACAAGGGAGCCAACAAGCACCAGATGGCATGGACAAGGGAGCCAACAAGCACCACATGGTATGGACAAGGGAGCCAACAAGCTCCAGATGGTACGGACAACAGAGCCAACAAGCTCTAGATGGCATGGACAGGAAGGCCATACATTTAAGTCGAGAGTCCAACATTTTTTTCATCTGCGTTGAATTGATAGCTTAAATAAAATAATCAAGACAAAAAACTGGAGACTCTAAATCACTCTATGAGAAACTAGATGTAAAACACACCGTATGAGTTCTTAATCTGTCATCAGCTCAATGAACTGGCAGTGATGTCATCTAAAATATATAAACAAACATGTAAACAACCACCAGTAAGTATTTAATCGATCGAGTACAAATTTTTTTTAAAGTTGCTTTTAATGAAATACTTAACAAATTACAAAAATATGTTTCACAAAAATAGGCCATTACCTAAAACCGCTGTTCGAAAGCCTCACTCTACAGTAACATATAACGCATTACAAATATTTACTATTAACATCACGTGTCTGTTCGTTAACTTTTCTGTGATGAATGGTATGAATAGTTGCATACATTTTGGCTCGATTAAGTGAAATATGGCATAATTACATTATGTCAGCGATGTGTAACAATAATACTGCCATCTAGTGATCTGTTATACTATATACCAAAATATGCCTCAGAAACCTGTTTATGCCTCGTGTTTCTTCGAAAAGGTAAACTTAGTTTGGACATTTATACTCCCAGTTTCATATCATTACTGACCTAAAGAAAACATTTACAAGTCCAGTATTATCGGCCACACCACGTAGATTCTCATGCCGTTGGCCACGGCTGGTCGGACTGTATTAGTGATGTACATTACAGTACTACAGTACTAATATGTGCTAATTTGGTATAAAATGCAGTAGTATAAACTACTTCGTCCTTGCCAGTGACTTATTGCGGTGCCGATGACATAAGCTCCCCACGTGCCACCAAACGACATACCCAATTGCTGCACTTTGGCATTGTGGCGTAAGAGTAAACACGCAACCACTTCTGCACAAATTGGCACTTGCATTATGAATTAGTATGTTATGCTTGCGTAATGTGGAATTAAATATAATAATAGGCCTAGCTACAATATAACAACTTCTAAGTAAGCGAAATAAACAAGTTCATCTGCCAGCATGGTTCGGATGGCGTTCCGGGGATACAAAATTGTTTCCCATCTGGTATCAGGTCAGTTATGAATATTAATCAGCTTCCAATGGCCAATGGCTGTTGCATTTAGCTATGGCAACATGAATATTGATGAGCAACGGAAGGAGCCAATCCTGGGCAATGCACGCAGTTGCGCTCTCATTTATGAGCAACGTATTTCACTGTACACGACAGGCCGCCAGCTTCACTCTGTCAGTAGTCGTCTTCTGGCCTTACCCACTGATTTTTAATAATTATTTTATAGAGATCAGTGACTGTCCCAGCCACAATTCTAGAACTTTATATGGTTGGCATGTTTATTCTGTGACTGCAGTGCCCTGGTTGAACGAGTTGCCCGACTGTCGCCACGTCATACGTTTTTAAAATCCCATATTAAAACTCATCTGTTTAAGGCTGCATTCGCCACTATGTAATATATAATTACATATAAACATTTTAATAATTATAATCTGGTATCTAGATTATCTATCCACTTGCATGTTTGATATTGTTTTGTATTATTACTTTATTCTAGTCTGTTTTATGAAAACTTTGTCATTTTTCTTTATAACAGGGCAGTTCCACAGCGTCAGACATACATTTCGGACACTTTAGCTATGCACTGCATGCTGGGATAGAAAGTACCACAATTTTTTACTGCCATATACTTTAAGAACCAACTATGACATCATTGTCATATATAAACTTCCTTCCATCCTATAGTCATTCTGGACATATAATGAAAAACATGCATGGTGTCAGACGTACTCACATGAACCTGAATTTTCCACCTGAGTAAGGTCATGTCCAAATCTCTGCGATGTGTGAGGGCATATTGCAAATGTTATGTTATATGCTGATAGGGCAGGAGTTAATCTCTTGACTTGATCCAATAAAATGTTGTGTACGTAGTACGCTGAATAAATATAGAATAATTTGTCTGGTGCCGGATGTGCATTTTTTTGGTGTTGGACGTATTTGTGTGAAATACAACATAACAAGTAGATAAAATCATGCTTATACATGTATTTTCAAAATAAGGTAGTTACAATGACATAACACACTTTTGAGTTTAGATTGATTGAATCTTCTGTATAAATGCTGATACTTAAAAGCCAAAATATTGATGCTGTCTTCTGTCCAGACAATGTGTAAGACCTTAAATAATATGCATAAGAACAAACTGCTAGGACGGCCAACAATAGTTGGTGCATCAATTAACATTCACCTTGATTTCTCCACTTGTCATGTAAAAAAAAAATCTGTGACCTCACCATGGAAATCTGCCCTTCAAACTTCATAACCACCCAGTCACCTATATTGACTTTGATTTCCTGATGAACTTCTGTTGTGCATCAAACATTTCTGAAGTAATGGTATCAGTACTATCATCAAAAGAGTCGTCACTAATTGTTACTTCTGTTAAGTCCTGTGAATCAGATGTATCAGCAATCAACAAATGCTTATTGCATCTTGCTTATATGCAGTGCAACTGGTGAGTATTGTCTACTGGGATACAAACTTGACATTCACTCCCGAATTTTGTAGTACAGCCAGATCCAAAAAGGCTACTCTTGTAGTTGCACTGTCTTTTCCACTTCGAACGTAGCACTAAACTGCTCACATGACCATTCCACCAATTCCATCTACAATGCCCTTGTCATGTGATGTTGCTGAACAATTCCAGTTCAGTGTCATGGCATTCTCTCCTTCCCACAAGTAGAGGTTTGAGAATAGGAATCTCTGTTTAAGAACTCCATCTGAGAATACAGAAATCATGGTCTTGATATAAATTTGGATACATAGCCTTCAAATGCATGAAGAAGTGTATCCACGAACACAGCTTGGTGCGCTGTAATTCACCTGAGACAATGGCATAGCTCTCAGCCTCAGTGATTCCACTATTTGTCCATGCATAGGCAGTATAGAGTGTGGCTTGGGCATAATTGGACAATCTGCACATGTCAAAAGAAAGATGGCCACTGCCCACCAGATTACAGGAAATAATGTCAGAGAGCAAAGGCTAATGATATTATAAAGTGTTAGATTGGTTTTTGCTGTGTCAAACCAATTTACACACTGTACTAGGTTTTTAATGGTTCAATGGTTTTTGTTGTATCCCAACTGAATTTTGGTTTAGTCTGTGTAATTAGTTTCAATGTTGTGCTAATCCAATTATATGGTTTAAGAATGGCTATGACATAAATAAGTTTTATTAACATCACACAGAAATTACATATGTAAACACTTATATTTTGTAAAAAAAATTTAATCCAATCAGCATGGTGTATGGTGTCGGACGAATGGGGTGTCGGACATACGTAAAAACTGTACATCCATCCACAACTGCTGGTTAATTATTGCATAATCAATAAAAAAAAATTATTTGTTTGTTCAAACAAATAAAATTAACATTATATCTCAGTTAGTAAAATCTTGCAACCATCCAACATCAGTTGAGGTTCTTCTGCTAACATGAGTAACATACTCATTACTAATTTAATAAAAAATCAGTTTAAAATATACCTACAATTTTTATATCATGTAATTAACTAAGTATATGGCTGTGATTAATCTCCATAAAATAAATAAGCCTACTTATAAATTGAAGTAGATATAGTAAAAAAAATTTAATGGAATTTTTCATAAAATATTTTCTTTATCATTGTCATGTCATAAGTAGCATTATGAATGATTGCATAACATCTGTTGACTGTTGACAATGTATTAATGTGACATCTGAATCTATGGAATATAATCATTCAAATTATACCACACTTGCCCCATTTGAACCAGTTTCTAAAAATGACATGTTGGTTTACCTGAACGTGGAACTGCCCAACATTTTTATTAGCTACTATATAATATACTTATAATTTATAAATTTTTTTGTGGTGCCAGGTCAAACTAAGCAGGTTCAAAATGGAACTGGACCAGTTAAAAAAAACCTGGACCAGTTAATTTTTTGCGCTAATTTCAGACACTGCAACTCCCAACGCAACTGGTCACGTCACAAGTTTAACTTTTATTTGCGCTGTTACGGATGTACAGCGAATGCAATGTAAATAAATGAATACAATTCACCGACTTTGCAGACCACGGAACTGTAAATTGCAATAAATAGTATTATAAATGCAACATTTCTTGAATAAAACGTCTCGATTTCTGGTAGCTTTCTACGAACAGCGTCGTTAGCTGGGTTTTCATTCGTTTTCAATATGGCAGGTTTACAGAAAGAGCATTAATAATACGACAATTGCATCAGAATCGTGAAGGTGAGTTAACACACAAAGAGGTCATATCAATATTTATACCCTGCTGATGCTTAATGGCAGAACCCTGAGCTTGTTTGCTACAGGAACACACAAAGAGTGATTGCTGGTAAAGGTCATTTAATAATTGTACCAAAAGAAAATAATATGAATCAATGAAAAGTAGCTTGGCAGCTAGCACAAACATACTCATCAAGAACAATACAATAAAATACAATACATGTATATCAAATGAGATATCGCTTAGTTGCCAATACAAAGTTGCTCATTGAGAAACAATTATTAAATGACAGAAGTAGAAGTAGCAAAGGTGGGGCGGTCCTTTGTCCCACCAGGCCTCCAGTAATAGAGGCCCAACCCCCACCCCGTTAACACACAAAGAGGTCATATCAATATTTATTAAAAACAATTAAATAATATTTAATGTGCTTTGCTTGGCACGAAATAGATAATGGAAAAATTCCAATTTTTTTTTCACATGAAACACATTATTTGTAGAGCACCAACAGGCACTTTTACAATAATATTTTAGATAATTACAAATGCATCTTAAAAAAAACAGGATCAGCATAATATGTATGCACATAATTCATATATATATATATATATACATATATATATATATACACACCAGGTAAGCAAAATAAACATGGCAACAATCATGAATTATGTCTGTTGTTTGATTTACCTATAGAAAACATTATTTATATCGGTCATATATATGTAGATTTAACAAGACTGCCATCCCAAACAACGAGTTCCAGATGGCAAGTGGACAAGGAAGCCATTGGCTTATCGAGAGTCCAACAGTTACATTTTACAGTTGAGATCACTTGAACCTTTGGTTATAAGTTCCCTAGTCGTTCTTGCAGCTGAACAATAGGAACATTGTGGTTGTTTTCATTTAAAATTAAATAATTTTCTTGGTTTTTCCCAAAAAACTTTTATTTTCACTTCCGCTCGCCAATATAAATCCGGACAAGTACAATTTCTGGTGGACAAGTAGATTTCAAGATTGACTTGTCCTGTGGACAAGTGATTTTTTGGCTTATTTCTATCACTGATTATGTATAACTAAAAGCAAGACTATCTATGCAATTACTGGTCAAAAAAGTTAACATGTTTATAAGTCAAAATGTATAAAATATATTTTCACTGTTCAAGTAAACATTATCATTTCGTAACAGTTTGTTAAATTACCTATGCTAAGTAACGGTAATAGATTATTGTATTTAAGTAACATCATTAAAATCATCAGTGCATCTTCTTCTTCTTCCCCTTGCTCCCTTGCGGGGTGGGGTCCAAGTCACTTAATTGTTTCTTCCACTTTCGTTGTTAATTCTCTCCATGTCCCTCTGTCTTCTGCGATGGTCTTCCACTCTTGGCTGTTCGTACCTGCCCTTTCAAGATCTGGTTTGACACAGTCTTTCCATCCCAGCTTTGGTCTTCCTCTTCTTCTGCCACCCTCTTCTGCTTTACATGCTCTTTTTGACAGTCTGTCTTCACCCAATCTTTGCATATGTCCTGCCCATCTCATTCTGTTTCTGACTGCTTTCATCTTTAGGTGCTTTTTCATGCCAACTTCTTCTCTCAATTCCTTCATATTCCTTCTATCTTCTTGGGTTACTTTGCATATTCTTCGGACCTAGTTGTTTTCTGCTACCTGTATTTCCTCCTCCTGTCTCTCTGTCAGTGCCAGTATTCCCAACCCGTATATACAGGCTAGTACCACGCAAGTTTCGAACACTTTTCCTTTTAGTTGTTTCTTCAGTTTTCTGTTCCACATAATGCCTTCCACTCTCCTCCACGCTGCTGCTCCTGCTTGCACTCTCCTCTGTATTTCCTTACTACTTCCTCCAACCTCACACACTGTACTACCCAAACTGTTCACTTGTTTAATGGTCTTTAAATCAACAACTACATGCAGGTCCACCTCTTGTTCGCCTATCCACATTACTTCGGTCTTCTCCAGATTCATTCGGAGGCCATGTTTTCTAAAGGTGTTATTCCATTCTTGCAAAGCTTTTTGTAGGTCCTCTTTGTTCTCGGCCACCACTGCTAGGTCATCTGCATATAGTATCTTCTTAAGTTCTTCCTGTTCAGATACCTTTCCAATGATCAGGTTCATCATGGTTTTAAGTTGGAATTTTCTTTCTACTAGACCCACTGCCTGCCGAGGCTAATAATTCCTTCTCCTAGATCCCTAGCATGTTAGCCTCTAGCCGTAAGGTACCCAGTTACCGCGGTGTACCACGAGGAGGTCATGCTAGAGTCTTGTCTATGGAGAGGCTATATATCAGCAGGGGAGGCTTGCGCACTCATGTCTCTTTTCACCCCTATGAGGGGGTTAGCTGGTAGTCCCAACTGAAAGAGAGAGCATGAAGTGCATGCACTACAAACTAATCACTCACTACAATACAACACTAGACGCATCACACAGGTCTGTGTCACCACCACACCCCTACATAACTGTTCTTAAATGTAGCAATAGACATAACTGATTCAGTAGGTGTCAGGGTCATTCTCCAGAAAAGTGAGCCAGTGTCAAAATTAAATCCAATTTTCCATTGACCTACGATGACCTATTTATGTTGAAAAATGGCCAAATTAAGTAATTATGCATGACGTGTGGGATCAGCTAGGGGTTTAAGTAATCAATCCGTGCATGTGTAATGTGTCAATGTTAACTGGACACTGTGGACTCGGTGTACATATATTCAACATTTTCATACAGTCTTTGTCAGCCTTGTCTGTCTTTTGGTGTGTGATCCTTTTATACTTCAAATGTGTTGTGGAATCCTAGAACATGAAATAAAGAAAAAGTATATATACATTATACACACACACACACGAATGCACGCACGTTGTGCATTAAAAGTATGTGTAGAAATAATAAAAAAGTATGAGTAAAAAAGTTCAAAGAATTGCTTAACAAAACTCTAATTTTACTTCATTTATTTCTGTATCAAACATGATTGAAGGGAAGGACACAAAAAATAACAGATGTTTGATTGATTGCATACATGCAAAATTGTCAGCACATGATTCTTGAAGTGCAGATAGCGTGGATTTAAATTCTGAAATATCACGAAGTCAGACCCACTCAAAATTGCGCCTAGCTCACACACAAACCGGAAGTTACGAATGCAGCTTTTAAATTGTGAAAATATAACATTTTAACAAGAGCTATCTTAATGATTATTAATATCATACAATATTAGTATATCTATAATTACTTGTTCCCACTAAATCTAACAGCAGTTGGTTGCAAACACTTCGATTGCATGGATTTTGAATTGCGGAAATGACTTGACGTAAATTACTTGAACAGAGCGTTACAGCCTACGTTCTGAGTCTGAATGCTAACAGTTGAAAATCTATTAAAAACTAACTTAATTTGCTAATGCTGAACAAGCATAAACTTGAATTACTTGCTCACAATAAGCCTATAATAATAATAAGGTTGTTAGTACGAAGTATTTAATAATTTGCATGACGTGCACCCATCTCGCACCACCGCTTCCCCAGGAACCTGCGGCTGCCCCGCGATTAAAGTAATTGCAAACGCACTTTTAAACACTGAACAGCGTGCGCGCATAACTAATTTCCTGAACGACGCTGTACTCATCGGAACTACCCCACAATCATAACACACACACATCATTATAAAGCTGAAATACTGAAGATTTTATTTATTGACATGCTAAAGTTGTTCGATGAATATTTACCCTTAATTTTAAATACTATTCACAAGGTAAAACATGGGCTTACCTTGGTCAAAGTCACTCCGGGACGGCCCGCAAAAATTCCACATGATTAGTCATTTTTGATGGATTTGCATATATATATATATATATATATATATATATATATATATATATGCAAATCCATCAAAAATGGAGATGGTGTTCACACATTATGGGTCAATTCTCAATGGACACATTTTTAGCAGCGCACCAAGAGGAATGTTATGTACCTACTAACGCTGCTGTTCGTAGCAATTCCGGTCGCTAAAACTATCCTAAACCACAATATTTGACAATCACATGTGCCGTTTGTGCACCTAAAATGATGTAGTATGATATAATGAACGTCTTGGGATAGATAAAGTGAGGTAGGAGTGAAACACAAAGCCGTAACAATTAGGGCCATGTTTATGCAGGATTACCTGGCATCTTTCTACATGCACAGGCACAGCGCTAACATGCGCTCAAGTTAATAGATGAAATTTCTGCGACAAATCTGCAAGTGTTTGTACATTACACACTTACGGCGACGTACATAAAGAAAGTTCTGCGTACAAACCCGTTTACCGCGCTATGTATATCTTACGAGTGCTATGATTATTAGCAACACATGGTTCAAAGAACCGTTATCGAAGTCGCCATTGTTCGTAGCGAGCCCCGCATCATGCAAATTCGCGGTAAAGCAGACGACATACTAAAACGAGGTTGAATATGCGTCCCCCTAGTGACCAAGATGTTAACCATATTTGTTTTATGGCTTTTTCTCTATTTTTTGACCGTTCATGTTCATATTTAACAATCCCGAAGAGGTTTTAGTTTGAAGGTTGTGATTTTCTAACATTCATATAATTACATAGGGTATTTTGCCCAAATATTTTAATCCAATTTGAAGATATTAATTTTATTTGTAATGATTTACTGGGTTCCAGGTGTTTCGCCTAGTGTCGCTACTGGTCTTTGAACAACATCGCCTCCCCGCTAGGATTTTAAGTATTCTGTAAAGGAAGTTTGTTTCTGCACGAAAATCACTGAAAATCACAGTAAAACACTATCATTAATGAATAGCGCATGTTTTCTCCGTTTTACAAAGGCTGCCATTTCCTATAAAATTGGTGCAGAACGGGATCAGAGAGGGCTGCGCAGTCTATTTGTGAGCATCAAAATAAATCTAACTTATTTACAATATTATGATGTGGATCAATCAATCAAAGAAGTAAGATAGCTCACAGCCTGCTGAAAATACTTAATTATGTTTTTTTAGTAAAGTTAGGAGTACATTTAAAATTCTTGGGTTGATTAGGAGAAATATAATATACAAGGGAAAAAATATAATTATACTTCTGAAAATTATTCCAGAACTGAGAGATCTTAGTTATGAAGAACGACCTAAAGAATACGGTTTGACAATCATAGAGACAAGGAGGTTAAGAGGAGATCAAATTTAAGTTTTTGAGATGTTGAATGGGTATGAAAATATTTATAGAAATAGTTGTTCTCACTCAAGAAAGATAATAGAACTAGATGACATATGCAGCTTTAATAAAGGATCAATGTAGATTGGATATCAGAAAGTATTTGTTATCACAGAGGACAATCAATGAATGGAACACATTATCTACAGATTGTGTAACTGCAAGCAGCGTGAATATTTTTTTTAATAAGGTTTTCACATCTCAGGAGGGCGGATTACACAAATATTAAAAATGTTGGACTCTCGAGAAGCCAATTGCTTCCTTGTCCACTTGCCACCTGGGCCTTTGCCTTGGATGGCAATCTTGCTAAATCTTATTAAAATAAGGTTTAAAAACTGTGGCGTAGAATGTGTTGCACGCGGCCATTTCGTTTCCATAAAGTGAGTGGTGCCATCGGTAGCAATGAAAACATACATGGCGATATGAATTAATGAATAATCAGACCTATCAACGCGCAATATTTGTTTAAGAGTACAGTCACAGAACTCTGGAACTATAGTGAGAGCGACAATTTTCGGGGTTTTGTGCATGGGCTAATCCAGACCCTGAAAGGGGGGTGTCAGGTTCCCCGGGAAACGGCACCAGGTGGCAAGACTTATTGTTACACAATTTTTTGTAGAATACACGCACGCACGCACGCACGCACGCACGCACGCACACAATCTTCATCTTACAAGGCCATCCCATCTGCAAATGTGCAATGGCCGTATAATAGGAAGAGACTGTCGTGGGGGGATTGTCTTGAGAAAGCTTAATTTACTACATGGCAACGTGGCTAACGATGAGGACATGACCTCTTATTGTAGGGACCTTATAAGAGGGGACCTCTGTCTATAAGTATTATAAATTACAGTAAATTGTGCGTGCTATATCTATTTACCAAACAGCATGAATAATTGTTTGTTTAAATATGTGAAATATTTAACAAATTCATGTTTTTTTAATACATACAGCGCCATTGTCATGATAATTCATTCAATTTTAGTTTGAATTTGTGTGATCATATCGAACACATCCAGACCACACGGGTAGAATCGTTCTATCACCTGTGTACATGGTTTTATTTAGAGCAAAACATAAGTCATGGTTCCTGCATGAGCTGTACACCTATAAGAGATAATAAAAAAAACTACCCATGTGCAACTAAAATCAAGAATATCGCGCCACTTGGTTACTCAGAATGTGTTCTAAACGTTGGAGATTCCGGTCATTTCTCCGAATGACCGAGGGCTGACATGTTAACCAGCGCTACCGATAAGCGCATGTGCAATTCTTTGAAATCGGGGTAACCTAAACTAAAGTGACGTACTGCGGGAGGCCGGCATACACAGAACCAATGCAAAGTCTCAAATAAACGTGCTATTTTGCTAGAAACAACAATAGTTTAGTAAATAAAGGCCAACATGTGTTACATAACTTGAGTTTGGGCGCAAATAGCATGGCCATATAATATTAGCAAGAATAGGAATAGGTGTATGCGAATATATTTTCATTTGGCGAGGGAATTTTTTTAAACTTTGACACTCATGACGTAGGGTTATCTAACAGTATGGCGCGGCCCTTGACATTAAGATGATGCTGGTTCAACAAGGTTTTCCTAGTTGTAGTTGCAAATGGTTATGTTTTAGTAACTCTTCTAGGCGCATAGGCCCAACACCATGGTTTCTGTTTCCCTCTAAAGTTCACTTTAAAACGCCAGCCTCAGCTCATTTAGCATATCGCAAATCCGGTTCGTTTATGTCCAAACATATAGTGTGTGAATAGTTTACGTAACACCCGCAGTCGATTTAATAAAAATGCCTATATTTTTTAAATTATCGAAAGAATTGTCTTTAGTCGCTAGATTTGGTAAGGTTTATAATAATGGATATCCAAACTGGGACACACTGTGCGGGTGACGGGTCGATGCGTGACTTCCATCGTCTCGCCGATCACATGACAATTGAAGTTACGAAATTTCACCAAGGGTGAAATTCATGAGTTTTCAGCGCTTCCATTTTCACTTCACTTAATGTTTGACCAAACATTAAGTAATTTAAATGTGCGTAATCAATTCGTTTTTTTTTCACTCTCATTTCAGATTAATTTTGCAAAAAAAACCCTACATAGTATCCACTGCAACATGCTAGCTCGTTTGCGCAACTTTTGTATGTAGTTTTTATGTGAAATCATCAGACAAACTATTAAATTAGTTAATGCTTGTTCAAGCATTAATTGAAGTGAACATGGAATTGCTGAAAAATCAGGATTGTCTTCCTTGGTGAAATTGTTTAACTTTGTCATGTGATCGGCGAGAGGATGGAAGTCACACCCATGATCAGCATTGACCCACACAATGTTTACCATTTTGGATATCCATTATTTTTTTATTTAATCGACTGCGGAAGTTACACAAACTATTTACATATTTGGACACAAATGAACCGGGTTTGCGATAGGCTAAATAAGTTGAGGGAGCAGTTTTAATAGTTTGTCTGATGATTTCACACAAAAACTACATACAAAAAGTTGCACAAACGAGATAGCATGTTGCAGTGGACTTGTAGGTAGGTTTGATTTTTTGCAAAATTAATTTGAAATTACACTACCAAATATCATCAATATTTATGGTACTTTATGTCGCGTGTTGGGTGCAGTAAAAAGCGGATATCCTGACAACCGTTGAATTTATTAATGAAATACTGTGCCGTATTAACCGCGGTACAAGTGATACACTCGTACCAGGCCCCCACAAATAAGGGTCCCAAAGTCGGAATTTTGACACTGCATATTGCAATTATTTCTTATCATTGCGACAGTTTTCGTGTTGGCGCCTTCACTGCCATCCTCGATGTGCTCTCTTCAGACATAGATAAGAAAGCCAAAGCGTACTAAATGGTCAATGGCCGCTTTGGATTTCTTTGCAACTTGACGGAGATGGAAGTCTTGGAGCCAAGAGATTTGGGACAATCTGCTGAGAAACTTATGAAAATTTACTCATTGGATCTGGATGACAGTCTATGGAAAGAAGTGGTCCAGTTCGGTGGACTAGAAATCTCAGGGATGTTTTCCTAAACGTAGAGATGATTAAAATTGTAGTGGAGAGAGGTCTTTTTACATGTTGAAACTGATCAAGGATGAACAGACATAGTCATCTAACGATGTGCTCAGTACGGAATGGTTGATCATGCGTCGGATTAAACTTGACAGGATTTTGTCGGACTTAGTGCAGCCAAAACGCACAAATAGTTAATTAGTATCTTCAACAGATGTACAATCTGATCTGATTGTTCACGTCAGCTTCACCATGCTTTAAAAATTCCTATGTCAGTACCATCAACCCAGAGAAACAAATGCAGCGACCTGTGTTAGTTTTGTCTCACCAACACAGTTATCCAATTATGAAGGTTACTCTTCACTATTAAACACATTTTTGTCAAAGTGCATGAACACACGAAAATCTTAATTTTTCAGATGGCTGCCAATTGTATTAAATCAACTCTGAATTTTGACTGGAATGTTTTTGTTTCAATTCAGAATGATATAAAACCAACTCCAGAAAATGTGCTTAGCAATATGATCGTACTAGCAATATGATAATACTAGCAGTATGATCGTACTAGCAAAATGATCGTACTAGCAAAATGATCGTACTAGCAATATGATCGTACTAGCAATATGATCGTACTAGCAAAATGCAATTGAAATAAACAAAGAAAAGGCCAAACTGACGACAGATGATGCCACGGTCAACAACAGGGCGGGACACAAAAAATACTATGTCAAAATGGCGACGTCACGTGGTGGCTTCATTATCGTATCTCGTTCTAGTGGAGATTTGATAAATATGGGGTTGGGTGTTTTCGGATGCTGTGCCTGGGAAATTACAGTGAGTTGAAGTAATAACTACTGTTTTAAGTAGTTAATGTAGGTATACTGTCCAAAGCGAAGCTAGAGTATAAATCATCGACAATGCTGTCGTAGCGAGAAAAGAATTTCAAGAACAATCTCCCGTCGCATATCAGTTTAAGTCATCAACAACATGTCAAAGTCCTGACTTATCGCATATGAATCTCGAGACTCGCCGTCGGACGATCACATTTCACGATGCCCGTCAATGTGAGCAGTGTGTGTGACGGAAAGCGGCGGTTTGTCGTCGACTGTGACGCCGGTGTCGATGATGCTCAGGCCATCCTGATGATTCTGGCGCACAATGACGACGTCGACCTCGTCGCAATCACGACGGTCTACGGCAACACGACCGTCGAGAACGTAGGCCGAAATGTCCGGCGTCTCTTGCGAATTGCCGACCGCACCGACATCCCTGTGTACGCTGGCTCGCACGCCCCGCTGGTAGGGCTGCCGCACAAGAACGACTTCTTCTTCGGCTCAGACGGCTTCGGTGACGTTCTTGAAGTGGACAATGAAGAGGAGGTATCATCTGCGGACACAGCGGAAGCCGATCGCGCCATTCCGGCGTTGCTGCGGTTAGTTGATGCTCACCCGGGAGAAATCACCCTCCTGTGTCTCGGACCACTGACTAATGTCGCACTGGCGTTGAAGTTAGACCCAACATTTGGCCGCAAGTTACGCAAGTGTGCCATCATGGGCGGAAACTACAAAGGAAGAGGAAACATCGACGTGTCCTCCGAGTTCAACTTCAATGTCGATCCCGAGTCCACATTCATTGATCTCAACGAGTTGTGCTGCCCGACTGTGTTGATTACGTGGGAGCTATGTCAGAAACATTGCTTAACTTTGAGCGAATATGAGAAACTTCGCAGCGACGCGGCAGGCTGCCGAAAAGCCGACTTTATGAAGCTCATCGAAGGTTTCACCATGAAGAAACGATATGTTTACGGAAAATATATTCTTTGCGACGAAATTGCCGCCGCCGCAGCGTTGGACCCATCCATTGTGAAACGCGGCGCCACTGTGTTTGCAACTATAGAGCTCGTCGGAACCTGCACCAGAGGACAGATGGTCGTCGACTGGGAAAACAAACTGGGAAAGCAGCCACATGTAACCGTTGTCATAGAAATACACAACGAGCCATATATGAACTTGTTAAAATCGGCGACATCCACGTAGTCCTAGGTGGAAGGCAATCATGGGTAAGCCCTACAGTTCCTGGTACGTTCCTACTATAACACAAGGCCATAATCAGAATTGTAGACACCGTATATAGTCACATGTCGTTTTTGATCAACACTGACTGCAGTAATTATCTTTTTTATTTTATTTCCGCCAAAGAGACGCAGAAAAACCTAGGTTTTAAAATGAGCCACTACCATGTCAACTTCAAATTCGTTGGACGGTTTCAGACACCAGTCGATTTGGATCATGTGCAATCTCATCTTTTAACAAGATTTAACACGATTGAACAATATTGCCATACCAAACAACAAGTTCCAGATGGCAAGTGGACAAGAAAGCCATTGGTTTATCGAGAGTCCAAAAATGTTCTCATCTATGTGTAGCCCGCCCTTATCAAATATCAGCTGATTAAGAGATAAATGATCAAGGACAAGTAATTTCGGGACATCAGGATATCACTGAGTTTTCCCGACACTCAACACAGTGTACGGTGTGTCTAATTCACCATATCCAAAATAGACCCAAACACATATTCCATATATCCACTTCTAAAAAGGCGTGGCATATTTGGGTCTATTTTGGATATTTGGTGAATCAGACACACCATACACTGTGTTGAGTGTCGGGAAAATGTGTATATATATATATATGTGTGTATATATATATTATATATATATATACATATATTATATATATATATATATATAGTTCGACCATTCAGTGTTTCGTTGTGGCATTTCTGCGAATTGCTATTATGTGAACTATTTTCCTGGATATAGTGAGGTAAATGTTAGAGTGTATATAGACGGATGGCATAAACAAGTTATGTAATGGTATCCAAGTTTTGTGTGATAGCCCACATTGGAAGTTTATTGTTAGGCATGAACAGGTTATGCAATAATTGTACCCATGTTTTATTTTTGGCGTGGCACATTATAGTAAAAGGAACATTAACGCAATGGGACCGTCCACAGATGTTTATTAATTTTGACTGGCTAACGCCGACCTTGTGGTGTGGTGGGGAAATTACCAATCGATGGGTATAAGAGGCGAAGTTAAGTGTATTCAGGGGGGCCAGAACACACAAATGCGGCATTGGGTTCCATCGATGATGTCCTGCAAGACCCGGTATGAAGAGTGCGCGGTTTATCGCGACGTAGCAAAATCCTCTACAACTTTGCTCGCATTGACAACGGTGAGTGAAAACCCAGACAACACAATGCCACGCAAGTAATTACTACGCATTGTTTGACTGTATGCGTTGACCGTCTGCATCGGCCGCATCTGCTGCCTACTGGTTGCTTGCGACTGTTCAGCTATCTATCTTTGTACGACAACAGTGCGTCCGCATGAGCCATCTTCACGATACATTCGGCGTCTCGACGTCATGTTGATGGCCGAATTACAGAGTGTTCAGCCGACTATTCCGCTGCCTTCCCCGCGCGCGCGACACCAGTGCGTCCGCATGAGCCGTCGTCACAACACGTTACCGTCTCCACGACATATTGACGGCAGGCGTAATGTGCGTCAAGCCTACCGTTCAGCTGTCTTCCCCGTGTGCGACACAAGAGCGTCCGCGTCAGCTCAATGAACTGGCAGTGATGTCATCTAAAATATATAAACAAACATATAGACAACCACCAGCAAGTATTTCATTGATCAAGTGCAAATTTTTTTTTTAAGTTGCTTTAATGAAATACTTAAAAAATTACGAAAATATATTTCACAAAAATAGGCCATTACATAAAACCGCTGTTCGAAAGCCTCACTCTACAGTAACACATAACGCATTACAAATATTTACTATTAACATCACGTGTCTGTTCGTTAACTTTTCTGTGATGATTAGTATGAATGGTTGCATACATTTTCGCCCGATTAAGTGAAATATGGCATAATTACATTATGTCAGCGATGTGTCATAATAATACAGCCATCTAGTGATCTGTGATCTGGTATACTATATTTATACTGTGTTTCTTCGAAAAGGTTAACCTTCTTTGGACATTTATACTCCCAGTGTCATATCATTACGGACCTAAAGAAAACGTTTCCTTTTACAAGTCCCGTGTTATCGGCCACACCCCGCCAATTCTCATCCCGTCGGCCACGGCTGGTCAGACTGTATTAATGATGTACATTACAGTACTTACTAATCTATGCTAATTTGATATAAAATGCAGTTGTACAAACTACTTCGTCCTTGCCAGTGACTTGTTGCTGCCAAAGACAAAGTCGGTGTAGCAGCATTTGTGCCGATGACATAAGCTCCCCACGTGCCACCAAACGACATACCCAATTGCAGCACTTTGGTATTGTGGCGTAAGAGTCGCGACCACTTAAGCACAAATTAGCACCTGCTTTATGAAATAGTATGTTATGCTTGCGTAATATATGGAATTAAATATAATAATAGGCCTAACTACAATATAAACAACTTCTAGGTAAGCGAAATAAACAAGTTCATCTGCCAGCATATTTCGTATGGCGTTCCAAGGATGCAAAATTGTTTCCCATCCGATGTCAGTTACGAATATTAATCAGCTTCCAATGGCCAATGGCTGTTGTATTTCGTTAAGGCAATGCTAGCTGGACGGGGCTTCCAAAATGTGTTGTGTCAGGACCTATGTAACTGATCATAACACGTTGGTAAACAACACATACACTTGTTTAATCTCAAACATGGCGGAAGCCCCGTCCAGCTCTCAAACCGAGGCTCGTGACGTCGCTTGTCAATTAAAGGGTCATAGCAAACACAACATATTTCACCCTCCTCCCTAAGGGATTATACTTCCAGTTATGGGGTTTCGCATAAACAGCACAGAATTACAAACTATCTAGCCAGTGTCATTTTCAGTTCAACAGCGAATTACTGTCTACGAATGCGTTCTTTTAATATTGCGATTAAAGTATCAACTGAAGATGACTTTTAAAGTCATTGATAATTGAAGTGTCAACTCATGATCACTTAAGACGTCTGATAGTCTTCGAGATATCTAGATGAGCGCCTGTTTCGTCTGGGTCGTTGACGCAGGTAAGGCGGGTCACCAAGTTGTCGAGCAGGAAGACCTTCAACGTCGACATCATGTAAGGTTTCTTCCGCTAGCAGATGTGAAGGACCCACTTGGCGCGATCGGATACATCGCCGCGAGTTCCAGCGTGAACCATCTTCAAGCACGGGTAGGTCGTTTCGTCCGCACCCAGTCTCCACGTTTCATCGACGTGTCTCGTGAATGACGTCGTTTGTCGGTGTAAGCTTTGGTTCGTTCCTGCTTACGTCTGATCGATTCAGTTAGCACTGTAATGTTCGCTGTATGTGTCTGAGGCGGTTTCAGACATTCCAACGGGAACCGTAGCTTTCGACCAACCACCAACTCTGCTGGGGTAGGCTGTGTCAGCGCGTGTGGTGTCGATCGGTACGTTTGCAGTATCGTTCGTACTGCGTCCGTGAACGTTTTCCCCTCCTTGAGTTACGCACCAAGACTCTCTTTTGACACGATTCAGCCTCTCCACTCCTCCGTTGCACTGCGGCTTATACAATGCGCTGCGCCGGTGTTCGATGCCGAGTTTCTGCAGGAACATTTAAAATTCGTTTGACACGAATTGTGGTCCTTTGTCGCTTTGCAGAACTTCGGGTATTCCCATCGAGAAAACAGTTCTTTCAGGATCTGAGTGATGGCGGAAGACGTCACCGTTCTGGTTTCGGCTATTTCTGGTCATTTCGAGTGGACATCGTGTACCACAACGAGAAATCTTTGACTGAGTGGTGCAGCCTGTACCTTACCGTAAATGTCGATCTGAATGTGCTGCCATGGTTTCTCAGGCCAAGGTATGGGTTGAAGTGGTGGTTGTGTTGGCTTCATTGATTTTTCACACACTGCACAACCTTCACAGTCTCTGAGGAAAGTTTCGATGTGGCGATCAATTCCAGGCCACCATACAATATTGCGACATCGCTGCTTAGTTCGTACGATCCCTGGATGACCCTCGTGGGCCATGTGCAGTACCTGCTGTTGGGGTGACGTAGGGATGACAGCACGAATGCCACGCGACACACAGACGTCATCGAACACAGAAAGTTCGTCTCTCAGCCGAAGTAAGTTTCCAATCCAGCAGGTGGGTGCCGGGGCCAACCATTCTGGATGAAGTGACGGATTTGCGTCAATGTGACATCAGTGGAAGAAGCAGCCTTCAACTCGAGTGGTGTGACGAGGTTGTCCAACTCTACTTCCATTACACAGTCATCTGTCATCGACTTACACGGCTCATCTTTCTCACGTGACACTTCCTCACGTACAGAGAATGGAAGGCAACACAAACCTTGTGACACAGGTGTAACTTCCGGTTTAACTCGGGGACGGTGAGTAAACTTGGTAGTTTTCCCAAAACCTGTGAACACTGAGGGAAATGCTGAAACAATGTCAACAGATTGAATGATGACGCCATTCTTCGAAACTTGAAATCCAAGTTGATCGAACAAATCTAGTCCCATCAGATTCGAACCACTTCGGGTGACATAGAACGGAAAGTTAGTATGGTTTCAACTGGTAGATGTACCATTCCCTCCAGTGGGATTTCACTACTGTCGTATGTCGACAAAGTTCCCTCAGGCGGATGCAAAGGGTACCCTGAGAAGTGTTTCCGATAAAGAGAGTCGTTCAATATCGACACTTTCGCTCCAATGTCAAAAATGAGTGTCACCATTGTGGCAGCCAGTTGCAGACTGCATGTTTTAAACGGCTTAGATGCACTGGTTACTGAATTCACCGAGAGTACAAATGGTGCAGATTCATTTGGCTGTTTTATTTGACCGACGGCACTCCCCTTTCTGGAAGATCTGCAACACTTCGCAGTGATTCATTTTTTAGCACAGTCGGCAAGTTTTCGCCCTGGCAGGACATTTCGCGCTGCCTGTCGCGTGTGAACTGTAACCAGAGTTGCCACACGGCGCTTGTACCCGAATGTTGGTGGCTGCGTGTGTACTCCTGTTCAGCTTTGCCGCAGATTATTGAGACTTCGCCCGGACCGCTTGAACCATAGACGTTTCAAACTTGGTACTATCTGTAGCCCGTGTCTCTGAATTTTTAATGCTCAAACTCTCGTTTACGGCAACCTCAATACAGGACGTCAGTGTGATAGCTTTCTCTAAAGTGAGCGTATCAGGCTCCATTAGCAGTCGCTCCCTAACTCTGGGGTTATTCGTTTTCTCGATCAGCTGGTCGCGGATAAGTTCATCCGACAGCTGACCGAAGTTGCAGTTAGCTACAAGTTCGTGCAATGCAGTAATGTACTCACGTACACTTCCCCCGGGGCGTTGCGCCCGTTGTCGAAACGTATACCGTTCCATCACGAAAAACTTCGTTTTGGGCCGAAATGATTTCGTAGTGTAATTACGGCGGTCTCATATGTGAAAGTCTCCGTCAGAGACACACATATTCTCTGGCCTTCTATCCCCAAGAAATGTACCAGGATAGCTCGACGCCGTGCTGCCGTGACGTTGGCCCCGTCATGGCTGCTTGCCATTAGGTAAGTTTCGAAAGTCGATAACCACCGATTCCACGGCACCGGTGGATCGCCCGGTGTTGCTAGGAACACCGGCGGAGGCGTTAGGTGGTATCCATCCATCCTCGTCGCCAATATGTGTTGTGTCAGGACCTATGTAACTGAACATAACACGTTGGTAAACAACACACACACTTGTTTAGTCTCAAACATGGCGGAAGCCCCGTCTAGCTCTCAAACCGAGGCTCGTGACGTCGCTTGTCAATTAAAGGGTCATAGCAAACACAACAGTTTGTTCAAACAAATACATTTTACATTATATCTAAGTTAGTAAAATCTTGCAACCATCCAACATCGTGGAGGTTAAAATATATAACTTTTTTTGTTTCGGACGTACATGAGTAACATACTCATTAATAATTTAATTAAAAATCAGTTTAAAATATACCTACATTTTTTATATCATGTAATTAACTAAATATATGGCTGGGATTAAACTCCATAAAATGAATAAGCCTACTTATAAATTGAAGTAGATATAGTGAAAAAATTTTAATGGAATTTTTCATAAAATATTTTCTTTATCATTGTCATGGCATAAGTAGCATTATGAATGAATGCATAACATCTGTTGAAAATGTATTAATGTGACATCTGAATCTATGGAATATAATCATTCAAATCATACCACACTTGCCCCATTTGAACCAGTTTCTAAAAAAGACCTGAACGTGGAACTGTCAAACATTTTTATTAGCTGCAATATAATATATTTACAATTTATACATGTTTGTGGTGTCATGTTAAACTAAACAGGTACAAAATGGAACTGGGCCAGTTAAAAAAAAATCTGGGCCAGTTCATTTTTGCGCTAATTTCAGACACCGCAACTTCCAACGCAACTGGTCACGTCACAAGTTTAACTTTTATTTGCGCTGTTACGGATGTACAGCGAATGCAATGTAAATAAATTAATATAATTAATCGATTTTGCAGCCCACGGAACTGTAATAAGTAGTATTATGAATGCAACATTTCTTGAATAAAACGTCTCGATTTCTGGTAGCTAATTTCATCAACAGTTTGCGCAAAGGTTGGTTAAAAGAGTAATCTAAATCAGTTACATTTCTCCGTGTCAATCTCAATGCCAATGCAATGGCATCCGGTTATCCTGCATAAGCAGTGTCCTTATTATCACAGCTTTGTTTTTCACTCTTACCTCGCTTTATCTATCCCAATATGTTCATTATATCATACTACATCATTTAGGTGAACAAATGGCACATATGCTTGTCAAATATTGTGTTTTCGAGCAGTTTTAGCGATCTGAATTTCTACGAAAAGCGTCGTAAGCCGGTTTTCGTTTGTTTTCAATATGGCAGGTTTACAGAAAGAGCATTAATAATACGACAGTTGCATCATAAACGTGAAGGTGAGTTAACACACAAAGAGGTCATATCAATAGTTATTAAAAACAATGAAATAATATTTAATTTCTCTGCTTGGCACAAAATAAATAATGGAAAAAAAAATTCACATGAAACACATTATCTGTGGAGCACCAACAGGCACTTTTACAATGTTTTAGATAATTACAAATGCATTTAAAAAAGAAACGTGATCAGCATAATATTTTTTATATAATTCATAATATATATATATATATATATATATATATATATATATATATATTTATATATAAATAAAAAATATATTATATACATGTACATATAAACAAAATAAACATTTACCTATTTAAAATTTATCTATTTTAGATTTACCCATATAAAACATTATTTATATCAGTCGTATATATGTAGCATATATATATATATATATATATATATATATATATATATATATATATATATATATATATATATATATATATATATATATATATGTATATATATATATATTTATATATATATATATATGTGTATATATATAATATATATATATATATATATATATATATATATATATATATATATATATATATATATATATATATATGTGTGTGTGTGTGTGTGTGTGTGTGTGTGTGTGTGTGTGTGTGTGTGTGTGTGTGTGTGTGTGTGTGTGTGTGTGTGTGTGTGTGTGTGTGTGTGTGTGTGTGTGTGTGTGTGTGTGTGTGTGTGTGTGTGTGTGTGTGTGTGTGTGTGTGTGTGTGTGTGTGTGTGTGTGTGTGTGTGTGTGTGTGTGTGTGTGTGTGTGTGTGTGTGTGTGTGTGTGTGTGTGTGTGTGTGTGTTACGAACATCATGTCTTATGTTATTTGAGAATAATAATACTTAAGACAAATGTGAAACTTTTATTTATTAAAAACTTAAGTTTCGAAATTGGAAGCTGCCAATTATCGTACTTGTCGGTAATCGATACAATGCTGTCAAGCGACCATCAATTGCGATGTAAGTAAGATACACTATTGGCTGATCGGGTATGGCACTGCCAAAAAAAAATAGAACAAACGAAAGAGAGCAAAGTGGCACAAAAGAGGAAACAAAATCATGAATACGAAAGCAACAAGCATCATCATACTTTCCATCCATCATGGCAAATAGGGCGCCCATGGTTGGGATTAGATGATACTCATGTCATGTTTTGTAAATACTGTAGAACCAACAGGCACCAACATGTGGAGAAAGGCAGCTTCACGGAGCGGACGTTTAGTTTTCAGCTAACGTCTGTGAAATCGCACGAGCAGACATCTTCTGACAGAAAGGGGAGTCTGGCGGTTGAAGCTGCCTTAAAACCATCAATGGAATTGGTGGCCGGCAAGATGCTGGTCGAAATGACACAAGGCCTTAACCGACAAACTGATACTGAAATGTATAAATGTCCACATGTTAGCCAATCACAGTCGTCCGTTTACAGACTACACCTGGCAGCGTTCTCTTGATGAAACAAAAGTAGACTGACTTCCGCAACAAGTTGGGAAACTCTGCCCTTAATGATTTGTTGCCATCAACTACTAGTACCAGTCCACGATGATTCAGATGACGAATCAGACCACGAGGACTTGGCTGAACTATGTGATTTGGTTTGACGATGCAGCAGTTGGTGACTCGATTTTGACTACGGTTAAATAAAAGTTTTTGCAAAAATATGTATAGTTTTAGATGCGTATTTTACAATTAAATTTTACAGTTGAGGTCACTTGAACCTTTGGCTATACGTTCCCTAGATGCTCTTGCAGCTGAACAGCAGGAACATTGTGGTTGTTTTCATTTAAAATTAAATTATAGTGGAGAAAGGTATTTTTACATGTTGAAACTGATCAAGGATGAACAAACATATTCATGTAACGATATGTTCAATACGGAATGGTTGAGGTGTACAATCTTATTTGATTGTTGACGTCAGCT
>OY759266.1:34565950-34580950 GCA_963662155.1 Lamellibrachia columna | reverse complement strand
GCCGTTCGTATTGAGCGGAATTTCTCGTACGACAAGACCCGTCGGAGCTGACCGCATGTTGGCAATGCCGTCATCCGTGAGCTGGGCTGCTGCCATCGCCTCGTAGTCCACACCATGAAGAGGTGCCTTGATTGCTGAGATGCCGTCTCTAGATAAGGTGTCTGCCACGGTGTTATTCTTCCCCTCTATGTGTCGCACATCTGTGGTGAATTCGGAGATGTATGCCAAGTGCCTCTGTTGTCGCGGCGACCACGGATCGCTGATTTTAGAAATCGCGAAGGTCAGAGGCTTGTGGTCCGTGTAAAGCGTGAAGGTGCGGCCTTCGAGGAAATATCGAAAGTGACGAATGGCTAGATACATAGCTAAAAGCTCGCGATCGAAAGCGCTGTACTTTTGTTCTGCAGGTCGAAGTTTGCGACTGAAGAACGCCACTGGCTTCCACGAACCAAGGTCCTGTTCAAGAACGGCGCCAATCGCTGTTCCCGATGCGTCAACTGTCAGTGCGGTGGGTCTATCGGCGCGTGGGTGCACGAGCATCGTTGCCCTTGCTAGAGCTTCTTTGGCGGCGTTGAAAGCGTCTTCGAGGTCGCTCAACCACTCCAAGTTGACAGGATTGCCAGCCAACGCAGCGTAGATGTGACGCATGATGTGAGCAGCGTTCGGTACAAAACGATGGTAGAAGTTGACCATACCGGCGAACTGTTGGAGTCCCTTCACTGTTGTCGGTCTTTCAAACGTTCGAATAGCGTCTACCTTAGCGGGTAGCGGAATTGCTCCTTCACGTGTGATGTGATGACCGAGGTAGTCGATAGTCGGTGTTCCAAACTGGCACTTGCTCTCGTTGATCACCAACCCGTGTGAAGCCAGGCGCTCGAAAACTGTTCGTAGGTGCGACACGTGATCCTCGGCAGTTGCGCTACTAACCAGGATGTCGTCTAGATAGACGAACACGAACGTGAGTCCTTTGCAGACAGTGTCCATGAGGCGTTGGAAGGTTTGTGCTGCATTCTTAAGGCCGAAGGGTGTACGCAGGAACTCGAAAAGGCCGAACGGCGTGATGACGGCCGTCTTGCTGATGTCCGTTGGCGCGACAGGGATCTGGTGATACCCACGTACTAGGTCGATCTTCGAGAAGAGAGTGGCGCCCGCAAGTTGCGAGGAAAAGTCCTGAATATGTGGAACTGGATACTTGTCAGGCACAGTGATATCGTTAAGTCTCCGATAATCGCCGCACGGTCTCCAGCCGCCAGAGTTCTTTGGCACCATGTGCAAAGGTGACGCCCACGGACTGTCAGATCGCCTGATGATGCCCATTTCTTCCATAGTGTTAAACTCTGCTTTGGCCACTGCGAGTTTATCAGGTGGTAATCTGCGGGCCTTGGCGTATACGGGAGGGCCTGTCGTTGTGATGAAGTGTTCAACGCCGTGGCGAACGGAAGGGCTCGCAAACTCAGGGCGTGTAATAGCCGGAAACTCGTCGAGTATACGCATGTAGGGGTCGTCTGAAGTGACGTGGTGCAGATGTAGGGCCGGCTCGTCAGATTGCTGTAGTGCTGATGACGCGAATGAAGTGGCGTTTATCAGACGTCGGCTTTGTAGATCGACGAGTAGTGCGTTGGCCTGTAGGAAATCTGCGCCAAGAAGCGGTGTCCTCACATCAGCGATGATGAAAGGCCACGTGTAGTTGCGCCTGTCTAGACTGAGAGACATCTCTCTGGTTCCGTATGTAGCGATGTTCGTCCCGTTGGCAGCGACAAGGGAAGGCGTGCGTACGCCACCGTGTCTGTCCTTGTGCGAGGCAGGAAACACGCTGACGGATGCTCCCGTGTCAACCAGGAAACGCTTGGCTGAGATGTCGTCCACGATTAACAACAGGCTGTTGCGTTGGCCGGCCGCCGAAGCTACTACTGACGACCGGCTCCGTCGTTTCCCGTGAACGTACACGGTGGTTTGCACTTCCTGGCCGCGTTGCCGAATCGCCGATGGTAGTAGCAGATGTCGGTCGCTAACGGTCGCGCGTTTCGTTGAGTGCGGTTGTTTGAAGTTGGTGGAGAGCGGTTATCTGCAGCAGACACCACGGATGCCTGTCCTCTTGCTTGCCACAGCGCATCGGCGGTCTTCGCGAGGGCTCGTGGGTCGTCGAAGCTGGCTGTTGTTAGTTGCATTCGCACGTCCTCTGGCATCGACTTCAGGAACAGGCTTTCGAAAAGCAGGCACGGTCTATGCCCACCGAGTAAGCCGAGCATCTCGTCCATCAGTTGAGATGGGCGCATGTCACCGAGACTGTGCGCGCCAAATTCGAGCAGACGATCCGCTCGCTGCCTCGGCGACAGGCCGAAAACATCCGTTAGGCGTCGCCTGAGGTTGTCGTATTTGCCATGCTGTGGTGGATCTTCCAGTACATCAATTACGCGCAGTGCAGTGGTTTGATCGAGTGCGGCGACCACGTAGTGATATTTCGTCACGTCCGATGTGATATTTTTCAGCGCGAACTGGGCCTCCGCCTGTTGTAACCACACCCGGGGTTGGTCGATCCAAAAGACCGGCAGTTTCAATGCGACTGCGTTCGAGTCCGGCATTTCCATTGTGCTAGCCGTGCGCTAGCTGTGCAGTAGAGCGTGACCGGCGCGTTAAGCGCTGGTCTTCGGCTATTCAATGAATGTTCGGCAAAATGCGAATAACGTGTCCATTTTCGTATCAAAGTTCGGTTTCTCGGCTTGTGTGCGTGCTGCTTACCAAGAATCCGTCTTGGTACTCAGGGTCACCAATGTAGCGACACAAGAAGTCACGTTAAAACAACTTTATTGATAGAGCGAAATGGCACGTGTGTCGATCGTTTGTAGCCGGAAATGCGAGAGTCACTAAGGGGTGCTATCATAAGTAGCCGACCGCTACAATATATGCATATATATATATGCATATATATATATATATATATATATATATATATATATATATATATATATGCATACACACATATATATATATATATATATATATATATATATATATATATATATATATATATATATATATATATATATATATATATATATATATATATATATATATATATATATATATATATATATATATATATATATATATATATATGTATATAGCGCCTAACACCCCTTGACAGACTTGTTCATTCCAACGCCACCTCGACTTCTCTGGGAAGTATTATATATATATATATATATATATATAAGTCTGTGAAGGGGTGTTAGGCGCTTTGAGCAGTCCCAAGGACAGGATACCGCGTTGTATAATAGCGTACTTTACCTTTTATAAAAATAGAAAGCTTTTATTACACCTGAAAAAACACACACGCACACGCACACGCACACGCACACGCACACGCACACGCACACGCACACGCACACGCACACGCACACGCACACGCACACGCACACGCACACGCACACGCACACGCACACGCACACGCACACGCACACGCACACGCACACACACACACACACACACACACACACACACACACACACACACACACACACACATACACACACGTTGGCACATACGTTGTCCAGTACTTTTATAATGAGGGACACTGTATTTGAAAGTCGCACATGATGAGTGAAGCATTTTTCGTGAATTATTAAACAGTGCAATGTGCTAATGCGACACGAATGAGAAAAACGGCAATTTGCAAATGAACGCATGTATTGTACCAATGTGAATGTTTAATGGAATGGAACACATCGAGTGAACAGGCATATCGCATGGCCTGTCGTTGGAACAATGCCTGTAATCGCGTCGCATTTGTTAACTGTCGCTAATACCGATCGTGTTGTAGATCGTTAGACTACAATAGGACTGGGCGTTTAGGGGAAGGTGGGGCATGTCCGCACACCTAAGGTATAACGTGCCATAACTAGTGAAGTATTTATGCCAGAATAGTAACATTTCACCTTGCTAATCTGTATATTTATTTATCAAACTTCAACTCCACTAAGAAAAACGTATATGCTATCAGTATGTATTGATCACTGGTGTGTGGATGTGCCACATGTTACTGGGGCATAACCGTAGAGATATGTGCTGGTGTGTGGATGTGCCACATGTTACTGGGGCATAACCGTAGAGATATGTGCTGGTGTGTGGATGTGCCACATGTTACTGGGGCATAACCGTAGAGATATGTGCTGGTGTGTGGATGTGCCACATGTTACTGGGGCATAACCGTAGAGACATGTGCTGGTGTGTGGATGTGCCACATGTTACTGGGGCATAACCGTAGAGATATGTGCTGGTGTGTGGATGTGCCACATGTTACTGGGGCATAACCGTAGAGATATGTGCTGGTGTGTGGATGTGCCACATGTTACTGGGGCATAACCGTAGAGATATGTGCTGGTGTGTGGATGTGCCACATGTTACTGGGGCATAACCGTAGAGACATGTGCTGGTGTGTGGATGTGCCACATGTTACTGGGGCATAACCGTAGAGATATGTGCTGGTGTGTGGATGTGCCACATGTTACTGGGGCATAACCGTAGAGATATGTGCTGGTGTGTGGATGTGCCACATGTTACTGGGGCATAACCGTAGAGATATGTCCTTTTGTACATTTCAATCTCAATTTCAATCTTTTGCAACCAAGAAAAATACGATCTGCAACGGTAAATTTCAAGCTGCAGAACATCACATGTCTTGTTAGGTATATCCATAATACTATTTGAGGAGTCAAATGCGCCCATATAAATAATATAAACATAACCAGCTGTAGTTTATATAATAATTAATTAATACTGACTTTGGCAATATGTGGAGAAGCAGATGCGTAATATTGGTCTGCCTCAACTACAGCACACACAAAGCTATGCGACGCAGAAAGCCAAAAGATAAGAATAAAAACAATATTATAATTATACACGTCAGGATACATGTGTAATGAACCTACATTAACTATCATGTTATAAGATTAGTATCCTTAGCATATCCCACCTCAAAATCCCATCTCCCACGTATTTGCTTAGGACAACCACCCACATTCCACCTATTTTTAGGCCAACCTCCCACATTCCACCTATTTTTAGGCCAAACTCCCATATTCCACCTATTTTTAGGCCAACCTCCCACATTCCACCTATTTTTAAGCCAACTTCCCACATTCCACCTATTTTTAGGCCAACCTCCTACATTCCACCTATTTTTAGGCCAACCTCCCACATTCCACCTATTTTTAGGCCAACCGCCCATCTACCACCATTTGCTTAGGCCAACCTCCCACTTCCCTCCACATTCCTTCCATAATGAAACATGGGTTAGGCGATGAGCATCCCCATAGGCGTAACTCGTATGTCATATATTACATAATGACTCGTGCATGCGTAAACACGGGCGAACCAAATTAAATATATATTTTAATGACATCTACATCATGCCGTCACGCTATTTTATGGTCTACGGTGTTAAAAGTTATTTGCTCGACGACAATAATAATAACACACATTCCTAAAAATGCATAAGCACACCGACATGCATATATCATTGTAGGTATGAACTACGTATCGATATATGTATAAAATTACATAACATTCTGCACAAACAATATTTTAGTTTATGACTTTTACCGACGCAAATGAGTTCAATTCGCTGGTTCAAGTGTTTGATATATGAGTGAGATGCTACCGCAGACCACAGTTTTGAAACCAAATACTACGCGGTTTGGTCAGTAATGAGGTGTGTGGACATGTCCCACCTTCCCCTATATGAATTGAGAATGATTGCAGAGTTTTGTTTACGTATCCATTGGTCTGACTTCTCCACGCACGCGCCAGTGTGTTCACTCGATGGGTTCTACAAACGCCGGCTATTTGAAACTCTTAGTCAAGAATCTCACGCGTCATCCATTCCAGCCTATTAATGGATTATGCCATTTCGCCACATTAAATATTCAACAACAACTGCTCTGTTTATTTGAAATGACACGCACAATTATGTTATGATCGATTAGAAGGTCTCACAAATGCCAGTAAACAAGGCGTCCATTATACCACGATACAGACGGAACGACGGACTGGTCGCGTGTGTTCACTGCCACTACGTGGGGCTAAATACGATCAAACTCAAATAATTTCAGTTGCCAATACCAGGAATAACTATTACCGAAATTCGTCAAGCGAAGATGTTCCTACGCATTGAGACAGTTCTCTTGTGCGATATGATCGCGTTCTCTGTGGCACTAGCACTAACAGCCGCACCGGAATGGCGACAGAAACACACGACATTTACTTTGTCGGATACACCAATGGTCTGGCCGAATCCGGAACAGCAGCAGCCATTGTGCGGAAGGACACGCGCGACTCGTCTATGTGATCCGTCCGGACTACTGACGCACAAACAAAGTAAGTTTATTGTATTTTATTGCGCTACAAATTTAGTTGCGCACATCAACACTAAGGGTCGTGATCTGAAAACAGTATTATTGTTGTTTCTAAAATATTTGTATATGAAGACAATGCTGTAAATATAATATCACAACGTTTTTAATGGCAGAAGACCAAAATGAATACTTCAGTTCAGTGTTTACCACAGAAGATATTAGTTCATTACCAGTTCCATATGTTAATTTCAGGAGGCTAAATGGGACAATTTTGGGCAGTTAATTGTAACTCCGGAAATGGTAGCTAAAAATAAATCCAACGAAGGATGATAAATCACCTGGAGTGGATGGAATTCCTCCAAAACTACTAATGGAAACATTTGAACTAATTAGTATACCACTTGCAAGAGTGCTCAACTTGTCATTAAAAGAGGAAGTGATTCCTTTTGAATGGAAAGAAGTAAACATTATACCATTATTTAAAAAGGGTTCGAGAAATAAATCAGATAATTACACACTAGTGAGTTTAACATCAGTGATTCGTAAATTATTAGAAAGGTTAATTAACGACCACATGGTGGACTTCCTTGATAGACATAAATTATTAAATGCATCTCAACATGGATTCCGAAAAGCGAGGTCATGCTTAACAAACATGTTATGTTGTTTAGACGAAATCACTATCCGTGGATAGACAAGTAGAAATCATTGTTGAGTGGGGTACCATAAGGATCATTATTAGGACCTTTATTGTTCTATAAATATATATATATATATATATATATATATATATATATATATATATATATATATATATATATATATATATATATATATATATATATATATATAAATTACTTGAACGATAATAATAAGCAACGTACTGAAATTTGCAGACGACACAAAGGTGTCAGGAAAGGTTGACGGTGACGGTGACGGTGACGGTGACGGTGACGGTGACGGTGACGGTGACGGTGACGGTGACGGTGATAAACAACATTTGCAAAACGATCTAGACAGATTATTAATTAAATGGTCTGAAAAATGGCAGATGTTATTCAACACCTAGGACACGGGAACTTGGGTGTAGACCATACAATAGGAGATACTGTTCTAAGTACTACCGTAAAAGAAAAGGACTTAGGAGTAACAATAAATGCCGATATGAAAGTTTCAGAGCAGTGTGATACTGCAGCTTCAAAGGGTAATCAAATTCTTGGGTTGATTAGGAGAAATATCATTTACAAGGAAAAAACTCATTATACCTCTGTATAAAGCAATAGTTAGGCCTCATTTAGGATACTGCATAAAAGCTTGGAGACCATAACGTAAGAAGGATATAGATACGCTTGAACGAATACAGAGGAGAGCAACTTAAACTAAAATGAATCCACAACCGAGACACCTCATTTATGAAGAACGCCTAAAAGAATGTGGTTTAACAATCCTGGAGACAAGGAAGTTAAGAGGAGATCAAAATGTAGTTTTAAAGATATTGAATGCGTATGAAAATATTGATAGATATATTTTTCTCACTCAAAAAAGATAGTAGAACTAGAGGACATGAGGTAAAGTTAGTAAAGGATCAGTGTAGATTGAATATCAGGACGTTCTCGTTCTCGTAGATGACAATAAATGAATGGTACACATGATATGCAGATTGTGTAACTGCCAGCAGCAGGAATATGTTTTAAAACAAGGTTGACACATATCTCTGGAGGGCGGATTACACAAAGATGAAACAATTTTGGACTGTCGATAAGCCAATGGCTTCCTTGTCCACTTTGCCTTGGATGGCAATCTTGTTAAATCTTGTTAAATATCAACTTAAACTAGAAGGGTTATTTTTGAGTTATTTTCACTAGAGTACAAATGTCCCAAACTGGTTAAAGTAACAATAGAATTCATTATAATTATTAAGGCGCTAGGTAGCGAAGGCAGGAAGGTGGGACACTGAAAGAGTTGGACAATTAAAGTGCAAGTGCAGTTCTTAGAATCAAATGTCATTATTATTATTGTTCGGGTCGGGTAACATTTAATAGTTGTTTTAGCTTTTTAACATTTTCCACGTAGAGCTATGACAAAACGGCTGTACTATTTTCGGAAACTGAAAGTTTTCATTAAGAATAAAAGGGAAATTAAGAAAATTTTATATTTAATTATCCTATATTAAAAATACACAATGCGTGTCAATACAGTCAGCACCGTGAATTGTGTTACTAGTATGTGGTTTCCAGCGTGAACGTTGCAGAAGCACTTAATAACACCGATACCAAATTATTTATGCGGTCAGTAGTTAATTAAGCCTAAGATTGTTCGCTTTTGCTTTGATTATGATTCTGCAGCCAGCAATCTGTCTCCTTTTGGGTGCATATATGATGTCACAATGACAGTAGCAATTAAATTGAATTAAGATCGGTCAAGTGTACATGTACCGGCGTTTATGGTGTGCACACACATACACACATACACACACACACACACACACACACACACACACACACGCACGCACGCACGCACGCACGCACGCACGCACGCACGCACACACACACACACACACACACACACACACACACACACACACACACACACACACACACACATACACACACACGCGCGCGCGCGCGCACGATATTCGCTGAAGGATTAATGACACCTCGTTCATCAAATTGAGATCACACCCCAAGTATATTTGAGATATGGCTTGAAATAGGAATTGAAACCGCCCCGTTTAACTTCCCACAACTTCCCATAAAAACATGAAAACACCCTTGCCAAAGTTGAGATCTGGGAACAAAAAGCTGTTTTGAGATGGAATATATGAGTTGTTTGGGCCTTTGGGGATACGCAGGAGATTAGCCGAATTTGGTGACCGATGTGTTGAAAGAACACGATATGTAAGGTGGACAGTTTGCTTTTGAATCGGTAACGGGGCCGGAAGTCAGTGTAACTGTTCAAGCCATTGTTTCTGCCCTATGCGACGCTCTGGGGACACGAGGATTGACGAAGTGACGGTGAGAAACGACGCGCCCCGACTACAACACGTGCCAGCCAATTTTGCACGCGTTTGGAATCGTAATATCGCGAGTCTGTTTTAGATTTAATGTCACGTCAGAGATCACAGTTGCCAAATATTGACGGACTAACCATTGCCAATCATTGATATGTGGTCTCCCGTCATCTTAAGGCCAATCCGTTTCCATTAATCAATCGCACCATAATTATATTGATTGTCATATTAATTTCTAGGAGCGAGCATCGACCGTGCTTTGAACGGTTTCTGCGAAGACGAGGTGTGTCAGTGCGATTGGTGCCCGGCGTCGTGCAAGATCATCCGGATGGGAATAGCTATTCTGCCGGAAGCTGTGTCTCTATTTCTCCAGGCCAAGTGAGTCATACTCACGTTTTGCTTGTACAATCATAACTATGAAATGTATAATAATAATAATGTTAATAATAATAACACTAATACCAATAATAGCAGTAGTAATAACGGTAATAATAACAGTAATGATAATAATGATAAAGGATGGCCTACATAAAACTTAAGCAGGGGCGTCCGCAGGAATTTTTCCACGGAGGGGAAAGAAAGAAGAAATGTGTGTGTGAAAAGTGTATGTGTGTGTGTGTGTGTGTGTGTGTGTGTGTGTGTGTGTGTGTGTGTGTGTGTGTGTGTGTGTGTGTGTGTGTGTGTGTGTGTGTGTGTGTGTGTGTGTGTGTGTGTGTGTGTGTGTGTGTGTGTGTGTGTGTGTGTGTGTGTGTGTGTGTGTGTGTGTGTGTGTGTGTGTGTGTGTGTGTGTGTGTGTGTGTGTGTGTGTGTGTGTGTGTGTGTGTGTGTGTGTGTGTGTGTGTGTGTGTGTGTGTGTGTGTGTGTAAGATGTAAAGTTAACATATACTTTGAGCTCACGAATATACGTCCGAAAAAATTCCAGATCCAGATCCAGGGGCAAGTGCCCCCCTTCCCCTCCCCCTGCGAAGGTTGTATTTCCACAAGGCGTTTAAAAGATCAAAAATGTGTGTTAGACTTGATTTGTTACCAGAGCGGAACGCTTAGACAAAGAGAACGAGTGCGAAGCGTGGATGCAAAGCGTCAGAACAAAATCGTTGAACTTCGGAGGCTGTGCCGATATACTGCTGCTTATAATTCCTTCTCAGCAACAAAAGGTAGCAACATTTTGCTTCGAACATTTTCCAGACATTGTCATGTGCACAGACATTTCCTACGACAACGTTAAAACAAATTACACTATTCTGTGTTTGAACAACTATGAAACATTACTATAGCCTATGTTAACAAGACAGGTGGCACATGTAGGTTCACATGTTTTGATATTTAGAATGAACAAACATCAACATTCAATCTATACACAAATGTTGAAAAGTAATGACTCCAGTGGCTTTTGAGTAATGACCGCTGTATGTAGAAATGGGAAAGCGGGAGACGAACTATGCGGGAGGAAAACGAGTTAAATTGCTTTGCAGATGTTGCGTTACTCATATGTGACATTTATGTCCCGATGTCCTACATGGTTGGTTATAGGGGAGATCGAGGCTAGTTGTAACACGGGTAAGTTGTAATACATGTACTATAGATCAAACTACTAAAGCGAATTATTTTGCAAGGTAGCAGCATGTTCATCAATAGTTTTAAGCATGTCACGTGTTATATCACGTGGATCTGTTGAAAAGGTTTAAAATGGCGCCATTTTAAAGGAAAAAGGTAATTTGTTCATCTTTCACTAGTCTACCGGTTAAGGGTTTATGTGCACATGATTGATCCTAGACTGTTCTTCCTTTAGTAGTTCTAGTCACGAATATATGTCCTAGCTGTTACCCAGGTGGTTAATATATGTCCTAGCTGTTACCCAGGTGGTTAAACAGTGTATTAAGTATGTTTTAATGTAATAACATGTGTTGTGAATGAGATGGTGCTGGGGCGAGTTGCAACATTTCCACTGACAGATTATAATATAGCATATTTAATAAACAATTACATGATTATGTTCAGTACAGTGTTTGCACTGTGTACCAATAGGGGATATGTCAATTACTGTTTATATAGGTATTTTAGGTAAATCCAATTAAGTATCACAAGCAAGTCATATATCCTAGATTTGTACTAAAACAATTCAAATTCATTAATTTTTTATACTGGTATGTTACACTTTTGCCGCAATGTTAAAACACATATGTTACAATTTACCCAGCTGCATTTAGAATGTATTGATGTACTTGCTATCTGCGGGATATATTTGCGATTTCGTACGCATTAAAAAAGTTTCGATTTGTAACAATTCGAACCGCAATCCTAAGATATGTTGTTTTTGTTACAACTATCCCCGGTCTCCCCTACATTTGTTACAACTATCCTCGGTCTCCCCTACATTTGTTAAAACTATCCTGGTCGCCCCTACATTTGTTACAATTATCCCCGGTCTCCCCTACATTTGTTACAACTATCCCCGGTCTCCCCAACATTTGTTACAACTATCCATGGTCTCCCATACATTTGTTACAGTTATCCCCGGTCTCCCCTACATTTGTTACAACTATCCCCGGTCTCTCCTAAATTTGTTACACTTACCCCCGGTCTCCCCTACATTTGTTACAACTTTCCCCGGTCTCCCCTACATTTGTTGCAACTATCCCCGGTCTCCTCTACATTTGTTACACTTATCCCCGGTCTCCTCTACATTTGTTACACTTATCCCCGGTCTCCCCTACATTTGTTACACTTATCCCCGGTCTCCTCTACATTTGTTACACTTATCCCCGGTGTCCCCTACATTTGTTGCAACTATCCCCGGTCTCCTCTACATTTGTTACACTTATCCCCGGTCTCCCCCACATTTGTTACAACTATACCCGGTCTCCCCTACATTTGTTACAACTATCCACGTTCTCCCCTACATTTGTTACAATTATCCCCGGTCTCCCCTACATTTATTACAACTATCCCCGGTCTCCCCTACATTTGTTACAATTATTCAAGGTCTCCCCTACATATGTTACAACTATCCCCGGTCTCCCTTACATTTGTTACAATTATCCCCGATCTCCCCTACATTTGTTACAACTATCCCCGGTCTCCCCTACATTTGTTACACTTATCCCCGGTCTCCCCTACATTTGTTACAACTATCCCCGGTCTCCCCTACATTTGTTACAACTATCCACGGTCTCCCCTACATTTGTTACAACTATCTCCGGTCTCCCCTACAATTGTTACAACTATCCCCGGTCTCCCCTACATTTGTTACACTTATCCCCGGTCTCCCTACATTTGTTACACTTATCCCCGGTCTCCCCTACATTTGTGACACTTATCCCCGGTCTCCCCTACATTTGTTACACTTATCCCCAGTCTCTCCTACATTTGTTACAACTATCCCCGGTCTCCCCTACATTTGTTACAACTATCCCGGTCTCCCTACATTTGTTACACTTATCCCCGGTCTCCCCTACATTTGTTACACTTATCCCCGGTCTCCCCTACATTTGTTACACTTATCCCCAGTCTCCCCTACATTTGTTACAACTATGCCCGGTCTCCCTACATTTGTTACACTTATCCCCGGTCTCCCCTACATTTGTTACAATTATCCCCGGTCTCCCCTGCATTTGCAGGTTGTTACTTAGGTCAAATATACTAAACACTTGCAGATAGTTACATGCATCGGGGTGTATATGCAAGAAGCGATTACGGCTCAGTGTCGACAGCGCGTGTATGGGGAAGTGAGACATCTGCTATACAGACACGCCTATGGAGAAGCTGTTAGACGGGTCATCGAACGTTACCGGTGAGACGCTTCCATTCAAATACCAAATACTCGGTGTACGATTACTTCTACTAGCAAAAATACCCATCCTCTGGACGGGATTAATTGGTAGTTCGTACGCTACTGTAAACTTTCAGGACACACGACATTATCACACAAATATCCACCTATGCCTGGTACTGCCGTCAGTATCTTGATGGCTTCTTTGAAATGACGACGTAGTACTGGCAGTTACAGTAAACCATAGAAACGCATTGCCCTTGTATTATGTAACTTCGGACAATCGTAGAAAAGACGCATAACGTTGTTAACAATTGTTGTGCATGCATCTTCCATTTGTAAATATGACAGATGTGATAACTATTTTCGATATATGTGTACGTCACAAATTGTATTAACCTGCTCACTTTATAGGTTAACAAAATCTGCAATAATCCAGTGCGTTCTCTGTCTCTATGTCTAACCGGCTAAATGAAAACCTGAAGAACTATTTGGACGTGAGATGGCCTCCGTTGCAGAGAGATCCTGTCCGGACATTACGACTGCCGTGGAGACGCGCCGTACGTCATGTCGACCGGGGTCCGAGTCGCCCTCGCCTTCATTGCGATAACCGTGCCGCTTCTGTGCTTCGCCAGTCTCGTCTTTTTTGGCTCCTGCTTCAGGTCTGGTCCATGCACCTAACCGTCAACATTCTATGACATTCTGTTTGACTTAGCCTAGCAGTTGGGGCGGGTCACTATGTTTTTTTAGCTATTTTTTGTTTTACATGCAACCAGGTGCACAAACTCACGCACGCACGCACGCACGCACGCACGCACGCACGCACGCACGCACGCACGCACGCACGCACGCACGCACGCACGCACGCACGCACGCACGCACGCACGCACGCACGCACGCACGCACGCACGCACGCACGCACGCACGCACGCACGCACGCACGCACGCACGCACGCACGCACGCACGCACGCACGCACGCACGCACGCACGCACGCACGCACGCACGCACGCACGCACGCACGCACGCACGCACGCACGCACGCACGCACGTGTTCATAATATTTCGTGACTGCTAATCGGGAACTAGTGGCCTTATGCACCAACTTGAATGCGAAGAGGATAAGTAAGTAAGTAAGTAAGTGAGTAAATGTGAACTAAATTATGCCTGTCATTTTCAGTGGACGCGGCTTCGGAGGAGCTCGCTACAAGATGAACCTCGGCCACATCTTCAACAGCAAGTACCACAAGGACGACACGGACGTACGCTGGATTCCGACAGCAGCAACAACGTCAAATATATAACAGCTGGTCGAAGAAATGCACGGGATTTTCGTTGAAGTCGTTCGCTCTGTCGATTGTAATGATTGTGATTTACAAGTATACACAATATTATACTATGTCTACGGATTTCGCTTCCTTATTACTACTAATAGTCTTTAATTCCGTTGCTGTCCGGTAAATCTCATTTGTCTTTCCCCTAATGTTTCCTGGAATTTCTGTAAATATGGCAACTGCAAATTTGTTATTAACTCGACAAGTTGTGCTTACAAAGTGACGCGGTCAAAAAACAATTTTGTTCGGCACAATGTCAATGACTACGTAACATCGGTAGATATGTCCAACATTTTGTTCTTCCTCTGAACGAACCTGGCCTTGTGATGTTTCACATAAGGAGACGAAGGCAATGTGGATATTAAATATATAATTATTATATACTGTCACACGCCGACTGAGTATATTGTGTTTCACACTTTGCACAACGACACAACTGTCGCCTCGTGCACAGCGCAATACGACACTTGGGTTATATTGTTTAATGAACACGTCGTCTGTGCGACTCGCAAACTAGCAACACCTTTAAACAAAGCTA
>OY759266.1:34533450-34558450 GCA_963662155.1 Lamellibrachia columna | reverse complement strand
ATACTTTTCACAAAAAAGTTACTTTAACTGAAATTTGTAACACGTAATCCCGGTCTCCCCCCCCACACACACACGTGCACACGCACGCGCGCACACACAGACACACACACACACACACACGCACGCACACAAACAAACCAACACACACACACACACACACACACACACACACACACACACACACACACACACACACACACACACACACACACACACACACACACAAAAGAAATCACTCACGCACGCACGCACGCACGCACGCACGCGGTTATCGCGCCGCGGATGTCGACGTACCTTCCCCAGTCTCCTCGAGATGGACCACCCTCTGCAGCGTGTCCCCCAACATACAGTACCGCGGGGTCTTCTTGTCAACCACGCCGGCCAACGCGGAACCTAGGCGCAAAACACGATGTGTCACGTGTCTTGTCACGTGTGACAACAGATTGTGAATAATACGATATTGGCCTAATTTGTCAACTTTCCTCTGCTCTTTCTTGCATTTCTCTTGACAGTTATAATTTATATTTCTTCGTACTTCATTTGGTTGGCATTAAATGCTGTTCGACAATTGCACTGGCATATGATATGGTCCCATCTCTATCTCAAAATCTGTTTGTTTATGGTCCCGTTTCAATCTCAAAATGTTTTAAGAATGCCTAACTATGCTACAAAAAATGGAGCATTTTACCAACTATTGAATCGATGCTTATAGAAACAATATACCCTTGTGGTGTATTCCATTTCATAGTCTTTGCAATCCCAGACAGCGTTTCTTGGTGGTACTCCTGATAATCGTGGCGCCATCTGCTGATTAAACTATCGGTAACTATAATTCGAGCTGAACACTGATCACCAGATAGCGCCACAATGGCTATGGTGTGAAATCGCCATGCCGTTAAGTTTGCTCACCGGTCGCTATCCCAATACGCAGGTTGAAGTTAACCCCGCTCATGTGCGGAATCTCCAGCTTGCATAGATCGGCCTGTAGATCAAGGGCCAATAAAGCGATCTCGGTCACGTGTTTCTTTCCGTTCTTCACAGGCATGCCTAAAGAAGGAGAAACACTCTTCATAAACCTGCGTCGTTTCACTGTGATGTAGTGTTATCAAGTGTCCAACTACTAAATATTAAATTGTTAATTATGTTTTTTAAATACTGCTAGAATTTACACAACCAGTACATACTTTATTCCATTCGTTTAACGACCTCTGCGAGAATATATTCTCATATTAAATATGCATAGTTCCTTTACTAAATTTAGTAATTATACCTACGTAGTTACTCACCGGAAGCGACAAGATAGGCGTCGCCAATAGTCTGCACCTTAAAGACGTCTCGCCTCTTAATACGCTCATCCAAGTACATGAACAGGAAGTTCAACATGTTGTACACCTGAAGTCCACGAAACAGTGTCGTTGCAGCAACACGTATTCGTATGCACTAGCTAGACATGTACAGCCGATATATACTTTGGATATAAATTCTTGGCAACTTCGCGAAATGAGTAAAGAACATGCGAGACATGTAGACAGGTTGTATGACAGTACGACCTAAGCCTTCCGTGTACAAAATGGCCCCTTTCCGAGGCTCTCAATGAAAAAGATCAAAGTTATGGTAACGGAAAACATGTTTCAATCTGGACGATGATTGTTTACAATACCATCAATTAGTTTCATAAACGCTATGTGCCTCTTTAAAACTGCGACTCGTAATTTGCGGAAGCGGGCCACTACATGGCATTATATACAAAATAAACAAACCAAATATTTGCTGTTATAGGCGACTTGCCTATATCAATATAGAGGGACAAGCTGCAGGAATTCAAAGTTGGCATTCCCTACATAGAAATTCCCATTACGTTATTATATTACAACAAACTGAAATCATAGTGGTGCAGGAAAGTAAAGTTTGCACACCCTACCTATGATTCGGTGGAATTTGGTAGCGCAGAAATAGAACACACTGGCCCACTGCAACGTACCTGCTCCGGCGTGGACAATGAGGAGATTGTCGTGAAGCCAACCATGTCTGCGAACAAGACGGTGACTTCGACGAAGTGCTCCATGCCGACTGTCTGCTGTTGCTGCAGCTGGTTGAAGACGACCGCAGGGAACATGCTGGTGAGCATATCGATCGTCTCCCGCTTCGCCTCTTCCAACATGTCATTTCTTGACGAATGCGCCACAACACAACACATTGAATGGTTTTAAGGATATCAACCCAATATGTCCACCAGACACAGATAGGTAATATTACTAGAAGGCATTAGGTTAGTTAAAGGAAATCGTAGATCAGACATAAGAAAATACTTATTATCCAATAGACATTAATTGACTGCAACTCTTACAGTCTTTCCCCAGCTTGTGTCACATGACCGTGGTCATGTGGCACGCCCGTAATGACGTCATTCCGCTGGCGAACACCGAGTGAGTCATGTTTTATAATATACTCAAAGAATACAAGCAAGTTTCTTGATAGGTAAACAATATGTCAACCACTAACGCTTGTATCTATTGTCTATATGATTTGTTCTTAGATAATTACATTCATCATTAATATAGATGCGAGCGTTACGTTTTTTTGCAATTATGTCGGGTTGGACGTGTTCGCCAGGAGCGCTAAGCTTGCACACTACTCACTTTTCTACAAGCTGCACAATGGTCACATGGGTGTCATTGATAAATGACACGACGAACGTGATGATCAGGATAGACAGCAGCAGTGCCACCGCTATGACCACTATAAGCGCCGTTATCTTTATCGTGTTTGTCCAGACCAGGGCACGCAAGCGCTCAATGATCAGCTCTTGGATGACGCTCTCAGTCTACGGTGAGAGAGATAAAAGGCTGCTACATGTCTTGTTGGCCGTATTGTCGACCAAACGCAATGGTCGGTTAGGAGAGAAATAACATTAAAGGCAAACTACATATTTTTTGTATAAGATATTCTCCGTTATTGCTGGCTTGGTTACTTGACTATGCGCCATGTGACGTTTCGTGGGTAAGCAAATGAAATGTAAAAAATTATATACGCAGACACAAACTTTCCAAAGTTTTAATTAACAATTATACTAAAAGTGTATTAAACGTTATGTTGTCAATTGTTGAAAGAGTTGGTCAGACGTTTAGGTGTGTGCAATATGGACACTATTTGTTTGTGTTTTATCGACCCAATGCTCCCGACATGGTCACACAAATTTCCCGCAGTCATTTCGTATTAACTTCAAGGTTCTCGATGGAATAAAAACAACATTAATTACAATTTTGTGCCCACTTTCAGCGTCTAGATAACCGTAATTTCGTGAAGTTGTGCAGAGTTGCGAAGAAATCTAAGAATTAACATGACTCCAAAAAAAATGGCACAAGTCAAACGTCTAGTGATTGTGGCCAAACGTCTACAAGGAATAAGCTAAAAGTTAGTCCCACCTAGCGGACAACATAAAGTCAGTCCCACCTAGCGGATAACATAGAGTCAGTCCCACCTAGCGGATAACATAGATGCAGTGCTACTTCGGGAATAAATGGGACACCAGCTATTTTGTTACCTTCATCAGTTCATTGACGTAGAGTGTGACGTTCCCGAAGACCTGAATACATTGTGTGTAGTTCGCTGGTCGGCGGTCGTCGTTCAGGTTAGTTCTGGCAATCTGACCAAGTAGGGACAGACGTTCGGCCTCGTCAGCGAACCGGCCGTGCCTCACGCCTGCGACGTTGACGAACCGGAGGGCCGACGACAGAGATCGCTTCGCCTTCATTTGCTCCTTCATGAAGCCGATGTAATCGTTGCGTGTGTCGAAGCCGCCCTGTCGATCAACGACGCAATGCCATCATTACACACACGCTCGCGCACCCGCGCACCAAATTGCGTGCATTTATGAAATTGCGCCCATGCTAGCCCATCCATTTATATTATTTACTACTCCGAGATAAAGAGAGGGAAGAGAGTGAGGTAGAGGGTGGGTCATACTGACACACAGAATGCGAAGCAGAGAGGCAGAGACAGAGAGAAATGCCATGTATTACGGTCCGTGACCCACGGATGACCCGGTATCAGATTACCAAGTGACATACCTTGACGAAGTAGCTCATGCCGTAGACAAGAGACATGCCGATGGACAACTTCTTGATGACGATGTCGAAGATGCCGACCATCTCCCACCACATAGTGCCCGAGTTGATGCCCTGGGCAGTGACTTCGAACCAGTCGGTTAGATGGGCAATAAGTTCTGTGTAAACCCTTGCTTCATCGACAACGTTCGACTTAATCTTAAAGCGATGCATCCTCAAGTGACGCTGGAACGCTATCTTCGACTGGAAGCGCTGTTTTCGCGTGGAGGTGAGACTTGGCCACGAAGATAGCTTGGAGACAGCTGCACGTAGTATTCAAACCGATTCTCTTATTTGTTCTAACCATCGTACATTGCTATAAAAACAAACTTTTATTCGAGTGGAAAGAGTAAAAAGTAACATTACAACGACCGATACTGATTGAACTCTCTTCTAATGCTGCGTTACGTACCTTAGTGCACATATTTAATTCATCCGTTGATACTCTTCTATCACATAAACTCTTTAGTTGAAAAATCAACGACAGACACATTTTCAATATGTTACTTCGTTGTTGGTTGGATCCTTGATTTCGCCGAACAGTATAATAATGCTATACTATATAGTAGGAAGGAGATATACATACACTGTTTGCAGCGCAAAAGAAATCTCAAAATGTTCACCTGAGATTTCGTGAATCCAGAGCAAACTGTTTTCGCTCCATATATACAGTTTAGAAAATGCCCCGATTCCGCATTCGACAGGGCCTACCTTGATCAGTGTCGACGTACTGGGCCACCAGCTTGCGCTTTGTGTTGATGTCGGGTATGGCGACGAAGTAGCCAGCCAGTGCTCTCTCATGTATGATACCGTGGATAGCCTTGTTCGTCTCGATGATGAATAGAGCCAACGTCTCCTCCTGTTGCAGCACGTCATTGCAACGATACAACAAAACCTCGTGCTCGTTGGCCCGAAATAGCCTTATATGTCCACATCGACCTTGTTGTCGTGTGTGTGTGTGTGCGTGCGTGTGTGCGTGTGTGCGTGCGTGCGTGCGTGCGTGCGTGCGTGCGTGCGTGCGTGCGTACTTAAGAAAAGCAGTTTAACAATGGTTATAAGTCATTATTTTGGATTAATAATAATTATGTTTGAATTAAATAATCATTATGTTACTAACATAGGTATGTTATAATGCCATCAACTAGAATGGTTCCGTGTTACAGTTGTATTTAATATTGATAGTGTGCGATGACAAATGATGCACTGACCTTGTCGGTTTCGACGATTTCATTATAGTTTTGTTGCATACTTGTCGAAGCGATGACGAAGAACATGATGCCCAAGGTCATGCTGAGGCAACTAAGGCCCACTTTTTCTTTCTCTGGAGTAGGCCAATGGTATGGATGTAAAATAAAGATGGTAAATGTTGCGAGGCTGGATACTTGTAAGGTAAACATATGGTTTAACGAGCGTAATATATGTACGGGGGTGAAATGCAAAATATCCCGGGGAAACCTAAAGATTTAAATAGCGGTATATAACAATGTTCCCTGAATGTACTTTCGTCTAGGATGCGCACTGCGCAAAAGGCCAATCGTCGTCTGCGCAACGAATTTACTGCCGTGTCTTCCACTTATTATAAGTGAGTTTCAGTTTGTCTGTAAACACATTAATCAATTATAATCGAATAAATAAGCGCAGGCACAACAGACAAACATCTATGTATTATGCACGCGTTTTACTCACGCAAACTGACCACCCTCCTGTGGCGTGGCAACGTTGATAGACCGCTATTGGTCGAACGCTCCGAGGCAATAAACTTGTTACTCTCCGCCAGCTGTTGCATGAGGCTCGGGTACGTGCTACGGCCACTGCTGAGGGAGCAAAGGTGCAGACATGCCATATATGTTCGTGACAATGTCAATCAGGTTGGTAGAGAAAAATGAAGTAACGATTTTATTCTAATCACAACTATTGAGATTTACAATAGAAACGCGTATGGCTCAGAAAGACGATCCCAATCATGAATCGAGACGTGGGGGACACTAAGCCAACCACGTATGGGGACGGCCTTCTTGCCATGACACCTGGCGAGCAGAAGAAGAACTAGCCGTCCCAGAATTCAGATCCTGGCGAAGGCTACAGACGGCAGCCGAAACGTTGAGTAAATAAATCTCAATAGTTATTATTAGAAGGAAATCGTTACTTCATTATGTCATTCATGGTTTGTCAAAATCAGCATTTGTGACTACAATCTGTAAAAATCTAAATCATCCAGTCTGTCTAAAATGTAAGTGTTCGCTTTTGTGCTGAAGAAACCAATTTGGCGACATCTGATGAAGTAAAACAAATGATGTACAGTACTCGCAAACATGTTTTATATGTTTTACTTGTCTCATATATTAATCATTTGTCTTATTGTTTATACATTAACAGTGTGAGCCCAAAGGAAAAATTCTATTTTATGTGATACATTTAATGGACAACAAAGGTTTTCAATTCAATTCAATTCAAACGTTTTACCGTAATATCATCCATCAGACGCGTCAACCGTCCGAACATATACCTACTCCAATTTCAATGTATCAAATTACACCCGCTATGTGACTCCGCAAGGAAAACGAGTCTGCCATGAAAATGTTTTATTCTGCGCGTTTTATTTCTATGTCACTGTTTTTTATACTATTGTGATAAGCACAAGAATAAGCCTATTATATAGTGTTACGTATTATATATTACATTTAATCATTGTGGAATTATGACACGCCCGTATCACTCCAACATTCAAGCAACCGGTGGAAATCCGTACGATGTGACAAGACTGAATAGTTATGTGCTTTTGCGTTTCTAAACACATGCGTTTCTAAACACATGCGTTTCTAAACACATGCGTTTCTAAACACATGCGTTTCTAAACACATGCGCGGACTCCGAAGCGAAACAATTGCGTCGATCAGTTTGAGATTTATCTTATTTTAGGCATTACCCACTCATCTAACTCCTTCGAATTTATCACAGCAAAAGCTAGAAATTTTAATTTATGTTAGGTATTTTAATTCATGCATACAAGGCGTAGAAACGCCACAAAAATGACAGCGAATTTACAATGTATAGCATACAAAAGTTTGTGAACGTCTATGCATCGAAGCAGCGGGAAAATCCCCCGTCGTGACCGATAAGCGCATGCGTAGTTCTATGAAATCGAGAAACCCAGGTGACGTAGTTTGCAACTTGTACACGCACACGCTACAAGTTTGGCTCAACCTCCCTAGTTACGTTTAATAGTTTAGTAATTTGTGCGGGACAACTAACTAGCAAACCAACAGTAAACGAGTTAGTTCCAGTTTACGATACACTGTTCACAACACAGCCAATCAACAATCAACACAACTTACGAGGGCAAGTTAGTGGCTCTTGATAACTCAGGCGACGTCCCGGACACATGAACGCGCCGTCGCCTCGCCATAGCCATCATCTCCACGGTGCTTCGTGAGAGAGAAAGAAAGAACACAGGATTAAATATATGTGATATAACAAACCTGCAAAGCCGTGGCTTACCTAAGATCTTGACAATTGGCAATTGACAACGCAACAGGTTACATATGTGCATATATTAAGATGGTGCACCTGATGATCACACAGGTAACATCAGCATTTAAGGGAATAACAACAACGGTTGCTTGAAATCATATTATATTACATCTTGTTGTATATTTCCATTTACACAACACCGAACAATTCATTAGAATTCCATTAATTAATATTTCTTAATAATACTCTGCTCTACTGGCCTGCCTCGATTATGCATATTAATCCCGCGCTTATCGGCAAGTTTCGACGTGACGTCACCGTTGATAAGGAAATACTACGAGACTGGGACTTTCCATTCATTCACCGTATTGTTGACAGCAAAAGCGGTTGTTTAGAAGCGAGCGTCATAATGGTTTGTTGTGCGGCATTTGATTGGAATGCAAACAGCAGTTAGAATAAAGTAACATGTAGTTGGTTTAAGTTCCCCACGGAGCCAACTTTTGTTTAAAAAAGGAAACGTCAAGCCGATGAAGCACAGCCGGCTTTGCTCGCTTCGTGTCCGAAAAAAACTTGTTTCGCATGCGATCCGGACCAGAGAAGGTGCAGCCCTGGGTCATCTGGGTGCTAAAATCTCTTTGAAAGAGGATGATGTGCCCACATTATTCCCAGTAGTGGAAGCTATGTTGATGCCACCAATCTGTAGAACACAGGCAGCGACACGGGTGTCAACGACCACGGTCCCCTAGGATCGAAGCGTGCTGTCAGCGAGCTGTCTGAACGGATACAGGTGATGTCGGCTCACGGTGAATTCGGCCTGGTGAATTCGGACAGCATTCTTTGGAGAGTTCGGCCGGCAACTCTGGTAACTTCGACCTCAGAGCACAACGGGCATAGTGATCTCGGCCCAAATGATTGTTTAGCGAGAACATGAGCGATACGATCATTAGAACGTATACAGTTCGTTGTATCCTGAACATTCATATCATATATTATATTATAGAATACACCAAAATTATAATATTATATACAGTTGAATAATTTAAATAAATAAAATAAATAAATAAAAAACTATCATAATATCCCTTTTCTATATTTCAGATTTTCAAATAATCAGATAATCAAATACAGAGCAATGACAGCAATAAGCGATTATTGTATTGTGAATACAACGGAGCCACCTGCATGTGGTCTTTGATCTATACAGTGTTTTTGTCAGATCATTTTGAATGTGAAGCATGGTCTTTTATTCACACCTGCTCACAATAAGAAACAAAGCACTGTACTTCAACAGTATCTAGTTTAACTTAGCATCCTTTTGATGACAAGTATAGGAATAACAAACCCTTAAAGGGAAGGGTAATCAATTACTAGCTAGAACTGAGTAGATCTTGCGTGTCACATCAGTCACCGAAATCACCAAGCCGAAACAATATGGCGGTTGGGCCGAATTATCCGAGGGACGAAATCACCACCACCCGTCAGCGCTGTTGCGATGTTTACTTTCTGACCTAACTATGAAAACGACCACCTAGAGCCGCCAAACTTTTCATATAGTTACCATACATATACACATGTCACGGGGTCAAACATTACTCTTACTTCCATGTAACGATAACAAATTATAAAAACAAAAGCTAGCTATATCTTCTACGCCTAGCACCGCGAAACTACGTATACGAGATGACACGTTTTCGTTTATTTTTACGTTTATTTGGAAGAAAGAGTAATGTTTGACCACGTCACATGTGTATGCGTATGGTAGATATATGAGGAAAAGTTTGGCAGCTCTATGTGCAGGGGCGGATATAGGCTTGTTGGCAGAGGGGTCTCAGTCAGTCGTAGTCATGTCATTCTACTTACGAACCGAGGGGAGCGACACATGTGTCGTTCTACTTACATAAAGGTTAATATTAGCCGGCTGCTAGTACTTCAGTCTTTACATTGACACTAGTTCCGATGTAGGCCTATATAGGGGAGACCATGATTAGACCGCCCCCTTGGACACTCTAATAGATCTGGAGACTGTATTTATAGAGCTAGATGATCAGTTTTCGGCCTTAAGTTGAACGAAAATATCTTGCGCACAATTGTGCAATCAACAAACGGCAAAACTGTTACAAGACAATATCCAAATCTGACTCTTAGTAGACCTACCCAAGCATGGGCGGACTTGCCTCATGTCGGGGCAAGTCCGCCCATGGGCTGGGGCAAGTTCGCCCCACACGCACTTCAAGCAGCAAATACACAATAACAGTGCAGTTTTGTCTTATTTTTATGTCAAAAAACGTCATGTTTGTGACACGCATTTGTTAGAAACTTCAAATCTTCACAAATTCTGTTTTATCTATGAATTAAACCAGGCAAAAAAACAAGGTTTGGCTCTGCATCGGATAAAGAATGGTGAACTTTTTGACTAGAAAACAACACAAAGCTGGACAATTAGAAGTCTTTATAAGAGTGCGTGTTAGTGGGTTTATGTTCACAAGTGATCCTGAGCGTTTCACATCAGATATCCTAGGGACGAACTTGTCCTGTGGCACATTGGCGGACGTGCCCCAACACAGAGACATATTTGGTGGGCGGCAACTAAATATCACTGACACTGGATAGAGCAACAACACAAGATCCAAACAATAGCTCTGATATAAGGGCTTTAGTCAGCACTCTGAATGTCTAAACCACATGCCACTTATAAGTACTGAAATTTGATGAAAAAAAATTATACTTTCTTTCACCAAACACTCAGTTTTCTAGCTCACAACTTTCCAGCCAGCAATTCGTGGACGCCAGTTTCCCGCTGCATGTAGTTTGATGATCATGTGACTTAGTCGTGTGACCGAAATTACTAAATTTTGCAAAGGCACGGAATAAAAGCCGGTTGGCGGTTGGCGGACTTGCCCCGGGGGCGGACTAGTCCCGGTCTCCCCTTCGTGTTCCTTTACGTAATATTTGCCACGGGCACAGGGAAGAGGGTTTTGATACCCCTAAGACCCCACCTGGATCCGCTGCTGATGTGGTCGTTTTCAAAGAGCCGAATTCGAAGATGATTTTGCGGTATCACTAGCTGCTAGTGGTTCGAAATAGCTACATTATACGTTTTATTCTGGAAACTGATATCGCCATCACTCGCTATAGTAACGCGAGTGAAACTATACTGAAGCATTGCATAGCAATCACTGACTGAATGTAAACCCATATCATCATTGACGTCACAAAACCACGTGATCGCTCATCTCATTATAGACTAGGCAAATAATCTCAAAAGGGCTCTAGAAATCACGTTAGAGGTACCTAAATGTTACAAGCTGTCAACCATGCCATACTAATTATAGAGCTACATAACTGAAAGTGGTATCAAAATATATGGAATCAGGAGTACTGTGTCATGTGTGAATAACTATGTAAATATCATAGCAATATTCGTCAAAAAAACATAAAATGTACCAAAATATATCAACATTTTATTTTGGTTTCTAGACCAAGGGTGTACAATATTTCGCATAATTTCTTACTTTCATGATACATGCAAATTATTTTTATCACAAAATAACGCCAGTTCATTTCCAAACACAACAACACCAACTGATTCGGTAAATAATGTAATAACATTCAGTGACAACCAAAAATATAACGTTACCCCTTTATTTTTCATTGCCGCCAGATTTATATAGAGTTGATGTGATTGTATGATTTGTTGTTTTATATGTAACTGACCCCACTGCAACGGTGTCAGTTTCATAATCCTAGCTATATATATATATATATATATATATATATATATATATATATATATATATATATATATATATATATATATATATATATATATATATATATATATATATATATATATATATATATATATATATATATATATATATATATGAAATATAGCTAATTGTATGGTGTACCCAGTATCATAAACAATGTTGTGAGTGTAAATGTAGATGTAACAAGGGCCCGTTTCAGAAGTAAGCATCTACGTTTCGCCAGTGTATGTACAAGCTATCGAATGCAATTCCAACGTTCACATATACGCAGGGGCGGATCTAGGCTTGTTTGCAGGGGGGGTCTCAGTCAGTCGTAGTCATATGTCATCTACTTACGATCCGGGGGGGCGACACATGTGTCCTTTTACTTACGTAAGGGTTAATGTTAGCTGGCTGCTAATACTTCAGTCTTTACGTTTACGTTAGGATCAGTTTCGGCCTTATATTGAACGAAAATATCTTGTCCACAGTTGTGCTATAAAAAATGCCAAAACTGTTACAAGCCAATATCCAAATCTAACTCTTAGTAGAGCTATCCAAGCATGGGCAGACTTGCCTCATGTCGGGGCAAGTCCGCCCAGGGGCCTGGGCAAGTTCGCCCCACACGTACTTTAAGCAGCAAATACACAGGAACATTTCAGCTTTGTTTTATTTTTATGTTAAATAACGTCATGTTTGTGACACACATTTGTTAGAAACTTAAAATCCTCACAAATTCTGTTGTATCTATGAAATAAACCAGGCAAACAAAAAACAACGTTTGGCACTGCATCGGCTAGAAAATTGTGAAATAAAATCTGGTTTCGTCACTTTTTTACTAGAAAACAACACTAAACTGGACAGTTGGAAGTTTTTATTAGAGTGCATGTTAGTGTGTTTATGTTCACAAGTGATCCTGGGCATTCTTGCCCCGTAGCACACAGGCGGACGTTCCCCAACACAGAAACATATTTGGTGGGCGGCAACTAAATACCATTGACACTGGATAGAGCAACAACGCAAAATCCAAACAATATCCCTGATATAAGGGCCTTACTGAGCACTCTAAATGTCTAACCAATGCCACTTATAAATACTAAAATTTGATCGAAACAAAATAAAACAAATTACTTTCAGTCACAAAAATTAGTATTCTAGTTCACAACTTTCCAGCCAGCAACTCGTGGACGTCAGTTTCCAGCTGCATCAGTGTTCGAAATGAGGGGGTCTGGGGGTCCTGCCATAAGGCATGAGGGATATCCCATAAGAAAGAAAAATGTAAGCTTGGGGGTCTCACATTTTATCGTTGTACCGATGTAATTACCCTTCCGCAGTTGCATCTGTTGCTGCGTGTGAGTGCTAAAACTCGACGGTTTTCGCAGAACTCAACAGTTTTCGGAGAACTACATCGATCTCGCAACAAGAACTCGACGGTTTTCGCAGAACTTGGCGGTTTTTGCAGGATTCGACATCATTATGTTGGTAGTTTAGCTGATTCATTCAGCTCACTCTACTGTCATTCAGGCACATTTTACCTTGGCATTTTACTCCTCAGAATTACAGAGAACTGTGTCTGTAAGCGCATTACTCCAGTAACAATGGCTTAGATCACAATTTAGTCATTTAACAGACGCTCTTATTCAGAGCGACTTACAACAAGTGCTTTCAACTTTAGTTGGTAAAATAACTACAAGTCGCTATTATAGCAAGCACGTTTTTTTTCTACAAAAATAGGCATTAATAGCCATTACAGTGCCTGAAAAGAAGATTTTAAAGAAAAAAAATTTCGGGGACCACCAAGAGTCAGTGGTCATTTCGAACACTGCGCTGCATGTAGTTTGATGATCATGTGACTTAATCGTGTGACTTAATTCTGCAACGGCGCGGAATAAAAGCCGGTTGGCGGACTTGCCCCGGGGGCGGACTAATCTCTGTCTCCCCTTCGTGTTCTTTTACCGTAATATTTGCCACAGACACAGGGGGGTCTAAGACCCCCCTGGATCCGCTGCTGTATACGTCATATAAAAGCTCTGACGGTACGTATGAAAGGTACGATCAAACATGTGCTCTTAGCGTACTTTGATGTTTACTTACACACTCAGCTATAATGTAGGGTATACAATAACTATATTATAAGTTAATGTAACCTTTTATAAAATGTGAACATTATACTGTGTTTCCAAACACATTAATAAACAAATCGCATCTACAAAACCCACCTTGAAAAAAATCGGGGTTTGTTATTGCCAAAGCTGTATTAACATGATAAATGCTGTAACATTGTTATACAATTTAAAACAAAAACCATTATATATGTAAATGCCATTCCAGCAATTTCCCGTTCTGGTCAGGTCTAAAGAGGGAGCTTTTGTTTGGTGAATGGAATAAAAATAAGCAAAGTAACACACGTCATTTTCTTTTAATACAGGTATGGCCATTTGCAGTGACGCACTGCAGACTTGAGAGTAGAACAGAACTAGAATGAAGCTACTAACATATCTACAGCCATGGATGTAGCAGTACGCACACAGTTGATGAAGAGGAGCAGTGACACAACTACTGACCTATGCCTTCTTTGCCAGTAGGAGTCTTCCCACTCATAAACTTGGCACCAATGGCCTGGACTGAGTACAGCAAGCCATGGTTGAACGAAAACGATATCAAGATTACGAAATGGTTTATCATAAAAAACTGTTATGTTACATTCACAAGTTCATTGCATCTGGGCAGACCGAAAAAAACTTTGAGGCTAAAAAATCACCTTGTGCTGATGAGGAAGCTTTAACAAGCTCAAAGAATCAGATCTTGCGAAGCAACATGGAAACATTAGATTCGACTTATGCATTTTTTGTCAATCGGATTCTTCCGAAAAAACCAGAGTTGTCGAAACTAGGAATGTTTCTGATAGAGTCATCAATGCAGCGAAACACGATGTGTAGGTTAGCCGGGGTGGGTGATGTGGTAGTTGCTGATGCCACCTCAAGTGTTACATCCAGATCCAATTTGCGAGGAAAGCTAATTGGAAGAAAAAGACTCGTAAAGGCTCTGACCCTAAAGATATGTGTATGCATAAAGTTGCACACGAACTTTCCATAGGAGTAACTAAAGGTGAAATATACAGCTTATTGGATGTTTGGGAAAGGTATGTTGGGCTGTTGTCAAAGTTGATGCTGGCAGTTACAAGCAGCACAGGACACGATTTAACGATAAGTTGCAAAGGCTGCTCCAGGGGAAATCGAGTTTGTGCCCCAGCTGGATCCCCATGAACCACAGCTAGGTCCCCATCAACCATAAGTATTATTCCAGGTAGTTCCAGCGAAAGTAGTTGTACAAACAATGAGACAAAAGACTAAATGGAAGACGTAGTGTCAGAACAAAGTTTGCACATCTTTTTGTCGGGACAAACATATGAAGATGTTGGTGACACAACCAGAAGGCTATCCCTTAGTTTTTGGCCAAGACGCGGTGCATGCTATCTCAAAGGGTAAAACCCTTACCCCAAAAAATGTTGGTTTCGGTATGAGTATCCACCAAACAACGCGATCAAGGAGTCTTGTGAGCCTTGTTCGCAATGCTGGGCATTCCATCAATTACATTCCATCAGTTACATTCCATCAGTTACATTCCATCAGTTACAGTCAGGTACAACGTGTGGACACAACTCTGGCAAAGAGAATATTGGACAAATTCATGGGAAATGGTAATTTTCCAGTTCCACCCAATCTTCTTGAAGGCAAAGTTCTCCAATTTGCAGCAGACAACATTGATATCATACAGGAAACTCTCGATGGTAAAGCGACATTCCATGCCACCCAGATGGTTGCATTCCAAAGAGGAGAGCCAACAGGTCGAAGTGAACAACAATTACCTCTTGGAAAAGGAGGCCTCCTCAAAATACCGGAGGAGTTAAAAAAAACAGTTGAATCGTGCAGCCGAAGCCATTGCTCGTCCAATACCTACATTTGTTGTTGATGTTGACCTGGAAAGCTATGAGCCAGATCCAATCTTGATCACGACAGCAAATATCAAAGACGTTTGTTGGCTACTCACAAGACACTACCGCACTCCTGACCTGCTTGGATGAGCTTTAATCAACTCACGATAACAAACAAGCAGCAAGTAACATCTCCCAGACCAATATTGCTGGTGACATTTAATGTCTAGCACGAGAAGAACAAGAACCAGTAAACCTAGCAAAACGTCCACTATACTAGCGACCAAGCCTGGTCTTAATAGGAGTCTCCCAGACCAATATTGCTGGTGACATTTAATGTCTAGCACGAGAAGAACAAGAACCAGTAAACCTAGCAAAACGTCCACTATACTAGCGACCAAGCCTGGTCTTAATAGGAGTCTCCCAGACCAATATTGCTGGTGACATTTAATGTCTAGCACGAGAAGAACAAGAACCAGTAAACCTAGCAAAACGTCCACTATACTAGCGACCAAGCCTGGTCTTAATAGGAGTCTCCCAGACCAATATTGCTGGTGACATTTAATGTCTAGCACGAGAAGAACAAGAACCAGTAAACCTAGCAAAACGTCCACTATACTAGCGACCAAGCCTGGTCTTAATAGGAGTCTCCCAGACCAATATTGCTGGTGACATTTAATGTCTAGCACGAGAAGAACAAGAACCAGTAAACCTAGCAAAACGTCCAATATACTAGCGACCAAGCCTGGTCTTAATAGGAGTCTCCCAGACCAATATTGCTGGTGACATTTAATGTCTAGCACGAGAAGAACAAGAACCAGTAAACCTAGCAAAACGTCTACTATACTAGCGACCAAGCCTGGTCTTAATAGGAGTCTCCCAGACCAATATTCAACATGTATTCTGTTATGTAATTATAGTTACTGTAAATAATTATTTTATGCAGTAATAACACGGAATCTGAGAAGGTATGGCCATGTCATGAGGTCTACTGTCCTTGAAAATTCATCCTTCAAGGCACACATGGAAGCAAGAGAAAGAGATGTAAGAGTTGCCGGACAATATTAAATAATAGACAGGATTCGACTTACAAAGACATGAGTAGCAGCCAAGGACCGTCAAAGGTGGAGCCAAAGAAGGTGCCCAGACGACCACCCACCGAATAGCCAAGGCAAGGCAATGACGCACAGGTGGTTAATGGGAGCCAAAGAAGGTGCCCAGACGACCACCCACCGAATAGCCAAGGCAAGGCAATGACGCACAGGTGGTTAATGGCTTTATTAAACGACCGCAGTTTGCGTTTTGCTCATGTCACCACAAAATACACTTATACAAATAGCGTTCGCTATTTTGATAATTGGAACCTATGAAATGTTGGTAACCAGCTACTATTAAAGTAGACTAAATTGCAACTTTACCTGTTTTGTCACTGTCGAATCGAGCCTAGATGGAGTTTGTTCTCTACCGGCGCAAATACATGGTCCTATTAATTTAACTTTTCCTTCGTTCGATTCTGAAGCATATTATTATAAGTGTATTGACAACGCCGAATGATATGATTGGTGAATCGAACGCCGAATGATATGATTGGTGAATCGAACGAGTAGTGCCTTTATTTCCGGTGACGCCAGCGACTCTTTAATTTGGCCATCCCATAAATGGCATGCAGTATCGTAATTAATATTCTGATTACTTCGATTGGGAATGTTGGCCACGTGGAATCAATGATTAATTGAATAGGGATTCAATTACGGATCACCGCTGGCAACGAAATTATGCTTTTGTAAAGCAAGAACGCAGTGACGAAGACAAATGCAAGATTCTAAACAACATCGGCTGTTCATATCAATGTGTCCTCTATGTGACGATAGAGTTGTACACTGTGTTATATTTTTCTCACATAAAATATAACAATTATCTTGGTGTGGCGTGCACTAGCCATGGTTAGCTGTTTCGAGGATATAACTGGATGTCATGTTGTCCTCTCTGTACAACTCAGTCTGTGCAGTGGTCGACTGTGGTCAGGAAAGAGTTTGTAAAAGCATCAAATTATGACCATTTCTGCAAAAGTAAAAGCGAAATAAGCACCTTTTTAAACGGTTTTATTCACACGCCACGCTAATAAAATTATAGTTGATTATATTATGTGTAATTGCTTCCAAGTAGTAAATGATATATTGACTTATTTAGAAATCCATGGTATTTATTTTAGGGACATCCTACATTGAATTTTTAGTACGGAAAGGCATTGTTAGTTGAGCCATTTTTCATTCTTTTTGATGTCTAGGGCGCAAGCATAGTCATAAGTAAAATTGTTTTATTCGCATAAACTATGATTATTAGTAGATAATTTTATACCAAGATAATATATCTGGCATGCATAGATAATTATATATAGCTGATTCAAATAGGGTTGGTAAGCTGGCTCAACTAACACTTGGTGTTGGGTAAGTTTAGCCACAGTGTAGCGTAAGTTGCGTAAATGCTTTATTTGTATACTTTAGGTAGGCCTTGCAAAAAAAATCATAACAATGCAACCAAATGGGTACAACAAATCTATCAAATGGGTACAACACACCTACCCAATGGGTACAACACACCTACCCAATTGGTACAACAGGTCTCTGACAAGTCTACTCGCTTAATTAATAAATCGACACACTTACTTAATATAGACTTATAGGCCAATCGCAACCAGTGTAACTAACTGCTAATATGTTGCCTTGTAGCTATCCGATGTCCCAATTTGCTCGGAAATATGAATTCCTTGATGTATTTTGAGGTAAAGAACACCCATCTCTCACTCGTGATGTAAATAATTTTTTTTTATGTGCATAGTTAAACCATTTGTAAGTGCACAAACAATAAAGTCTGGTCACGTGCGTTGATAGTTTACACACCAACTGACATTAATCACAATTACCAAACGTTGCAAAAAACATCAAAAAACATACTTTTAACTCACATGTTCTGGCCGTTGTAACAAACGTAACCTATTATACGTCAATCGTGTTCTAATAACATGTTCAATCACTGAGTGGTTCCATGTAACTGTCGCTGCTGTAGTTTCCCGGAAAACATAGGTAGCTCAACTAACCCAGTGGCTCAACTAACACTGCCTTCCATAATATTTCCACGATTTACACAGGTCACAGTTTGATGTTTTCGTTAAAAGCTACACTGTGTGTAATATCATTGTAACACAAAACACATATTACGTGCAATGGCGGTTAGAAAACCAGAAGCGAAATACAACTGTAGTTAGATCAGTTGTTAGAACAGACGCGATTGGTCTATGGACACATCACTGGTCTGGAGGTGTAATTGCAACAAAACATTCCGATGTCATTATATTCAAAACACACCTTATATGAAACCGGGTACAACCAATTGGAGTCGCTGTGTCGTGGTTTATTATTTATGTTATTTTGAAAATATATATTTAGTTAATAATAATTTAATTAAATAAAGTATGACCGTATATATGTTTGGGTAGTCGGTTCTTGCACGTCATCCGGTACAATCAAAGTAATTGTGTTACCATTTCGACAAGATTGGGCCGGATACAATGGTTAGAAAACCTGCGTCATGTTGTGCGTACAGAGACCAATTACTCAGGAAGTTGATTATACTGATTGCACCAGGCATCATCGTGTACTCCGTTAATTGAGTTTGGTGGAAAACACATACAAACATTTGAAACGAAATGCTTCAGGAGACTCCTCCGCGTGTGATATACCAAACACAATACAAACGAATATATGAGACAACAAGTGGACTCCCTTGCTATAAAAAAGCAAGAGCCCTTGTTGGCAACAAGTGAAATGACGCAGTCTCTCCTGGTTTGGCCATATCACTCGACACAACACCATCGCAAAAACCATCCTGCAAGGCACCCTGGAGGGCAAGAGAAGACACCCTGGAGGGCAAAAGAAGACACCCTGGAGGGCAAGAGATGACAGAGCCGCTAGAGGAAAGACTGGCTAGACAATATACAACAATGGACAAATCAAGACCTACCGACCCTGCTACGTACAGCAGAGGGCAGACAACGCTAGCGAGGACTGTGTATGAATGACACCCCTACGGCCGTCCTGGTCAAGGGATGAAGGTGAAGGTGATGGTGAAGATGATGGAGAAGGTGAAGGTGAAGGTGAAGGTGAAGGTGAAGGTGGAGGTGGAGGTGGAGGTGAAGGAAAACAACACGCTACCATACACAATCAATAATGAGACACTATGAGCCACTGAAGTTGAGGGCGGGCGGGCGGGCGGGCGGGCGGGCGGGCGGGCGGGCGGGCGGGCGGGCGGGCGGGCGGGCGGGCGGGCGGGCGGGCGGGCGGGCGGGCGGGCGGGCGGGCGGGCGGGCGGGCGGGCGGGCGGGCGGGCGGGCGGGCGGGCGGGCGGGCGGGCGGGCGGGCGGGCGGGCGGGCGGGCGGGCGGGCGGGCGGGCGGGCGGGCGGGCGGGCGGGCGGGCGGGCGGGCGGGCGGGCGGGCGGGCGGGCGGGCGGGCGGGCGGGCGGGCGGGCGGGCGGGCGGGCGGGCGGGCGGGCGGGCGGGCGGGCGGGCGGGCGGGCGGGCGGGCGGGCGGGCGGGCGGGCGGGCGGGCGGGCGGGCGGGCGGGCGGGCGGGCGGGCGGGCGGGCGGGCGGGCGGGCGGGCGGGCGGGCGGGCGGGCGGGCGGGCGGGCGGGCGCGTCGCGTCGCGTCGCGTCGCGTCGCGTCGCGTCGCGTCGCGTCGCGTCGCGTCGCGTCGCGTCGCGTCGTCTGAAACATTTATCATACAAAAATGCGAATATTGACTGGTTGACTCGCTAGCAGACTTTCCGGGACCTACGATGGACACGAGATACCAGGCGTACACAACTAAACTTTTGTTGTGAGTCGCGTGTTTGGGCGACCCAATCAGCGCATATTAAAGCGAAACAAAATGCGCAGTTCTACGAAAAAAAGAAACATATTAAGAGAGGCCGGTATACACAGAGACTCCGCCTCGTACTCTCTCGGAGATAAGTGCCGGTCCCAAGCCCAGAAAAGGGGGAGGGTTGGGCGTGGGGTTAGCAGCCCCACCCCGTAAAACAAAGCTTGCTACAAAAACGACTACAAGCAATTCTTCAAGATCAAGTCTCGGGAGGGGAAGACAATCTGGTTGGATTGAGTATGAAGCGTTGCAGTGAAAGCCGCAAGGAAGCTGCCCTGCGGAACCTTCTTCCTTCCAGGACAACTACCGAAGTTGGTACATGGAACGTGCGTACTATGTATGATACAGGCAAGACCACCCAGATTGAAGCAGAGATGAGGCGGTACAAACTTGCCGTACTCGGTCTCTGTGAGACGAGATGGACGCGGTCAGGGCAGATTCGCCTGGCCACAGGCGAGACCCTCATTTATTCAGGACGCAAGAAAGAGGACGCTTCACACACAGAAGGAGTTGGTCTGGAGCCCTTCGGGACTGGAAGGCATTTTCATCCCGCATCATTTCAGCAAGATTCCACACCAGAATACGCAAGGTACTGATTGTACAGTGCTATGCCCCAACAAAAAGACTCGGATGCAGAGAAAAAAATCCGAGTTCTATGGGAGACTCCAAGCAGTTGTGGACCAAAAAGCAAAGAGAGATTTACTAATCACTATGAATGACTTCAATGCCAAGATTGGAAAGGACAATGACATCATAGGAAAAGAGCTAGTCATGGGAAAAAGGGCCTGGGTGAAATAATCGAGAATGGAGAATAATTCATCGATTTCTGCCACTTCAACAGTCTGGTTGTCGGGGGAAGTGTATTCCCACACAATAGGATTCTCAATACTACATGGATTTCACCAGACCATCAATAGAGAATCAGATTGATCACATCGATATATCCAGTGCCTATAGAAGATCCCTGCAAGACGTCCGCTCCAAGAGGGGAGCTGATGTAGGAACAGACCATCACCTGGTCACAGGAAAAATCAAGTTCAAGCTCAAGGGATGTCACCCAACGGCGGCAAACCCAGGATCCAGATACAACACTGAACTGTTGAAACACATAACAACCATGTACAGCTTCCAGTTGGAACTAGCAAACAGATATCAACTCCTGTCCAACCACATTGAAGACGATGCAACAGTGGAACAAGTGTGGCAACAAAGCAAATCAGCATGGAAAGAAACATGTGAAAAATACTCGGTAAGAGAACCAGACAACATAAGACTGGATTTCAGCCGAAACCTTGGGGAAGGTAGCAGAAAGGAAGCAGAGAAAGGCAACAATAAACAACAGCAAAACAATGGATTGATGGACGGATAGACGGATGGACGGATGGATGGATGGATGGATGGATGGGTGTGTGGATGGAAGGATGGATGGGTGTGTGGATGGATGGATGGATGGGTGGGTGGGTGGATGGATGGATGGGTGGGTGGATGGATGGGTGGGTGGGTGGGTGGGTGGGTGGATGGATGGATGGATGGGTGGATGGATGGATGGATGGGTGTGTGAATGGATGGATGGATGGATGGATGGGTGTGTAGATGGATGGATGGATGGATGGATGGTGTGTGGATGGATGGATGGATGGTTGGATGGATGGATGGATGGATGGGTGGGTGGGTGGGTGGGTGGGTGGGTGGGTGGGTGGGTGGGTGGATGGATGGATGTGTGGATGGATGGATGTGTGGATGGATGGAAATCTGGCTGGCTGGGTGTGTGGATGGATGGGTGGATGGATGGATGGATGGGTGTGTGGATGGATGGTTGGATGGATGGATGGATGGATGGGTGTGTGGATGGATGGATGGATGGATGGTTGGATGGATGGATGGATGGATGGGTGGGTGGGTGGGTGGGTGGGTGGGTGGATGGATGGGTGTGTGGATGGATGGATGGATGTGTGGATGTGTGGATGGATGGATGGATGGATGGGTGGGTGGGTGGGTGGGTGGGTGGGTGGATAGGTGTGTGGATGAATGGATGGTTGGATGGATGGATGGACGGATGGGTGTGTGGATGGATGGATGGTTGGTTGGTTGGTTGGATGGATGGACGGATGGATGGGTGGGTGGGTGGGTGGGTGGGTGGGTGGATGGGTGGATGGGTGGATGGATGGATGGGTGGATGGATGGATGGATGGATGGGTGGATGGATGGATGGATGTGTGGATGGATGGGTGGATGGATGGATGGTGTGTGGATGGATGGATGGTTGGATGGATGGGTGTGTGGATGGATGTATGGATGGATGGATGGATGGATGGATGGATGGATGGATGGAAGGATGGATGGATGGGTGTGTAGATGGATGGATGGTTGGATGGATGGATGGATGTGTGGGTGGGTGGGTGGGTGGGTGGGTGGGTGGGTGGGTGGGTGGGTGGATGGATGGATGGATGGATGGATCGATGGATGGATGTGAGGATGGATGGATGTGTGGATGGATGGCAATCTGGCTGGATGGCTGTGGTTTGCCTAAACCGCACGTTCATCCGTTATATTAATCGGCCCAGTCGGGTGGAGGTGGTGGGATGCATTATAAAGGTTCAGCGGCTGTATGGTTGGATGGATGGATGGATGGATGGGTGTGTGGATGGATGGATGGATGGATGGATGGATAGGTGTGTGGATGGATGGATGGTTGGATGGATGGATGGGTGGGTGGGTGGGTGGGTGGGTGGGTGGGTGGGTGTGTGGGTGGGTGGGTGGGTGGGTGGGTGGGTGGGTGGGTGGATTGATGGATGGGTGGATGTGTGGATGGATGGATGTGTGGATGGATGGATGTGTGGATGGATGGATGTGTGGATGGATGGCAATCTGGCTGGCTGGATGGCTGTGGTTTGCCTAAACCGCACTTTCATCCGTGATATCAATCGGCCCAATCGGACGGAGGTGGCGGGACGCATTATAAAGCTTCAGCGGCTGCGTCCGGTAACATCAGAATGCGCTGACACGCTGCCGACTGTACATACGACCGCCTTTAGCAGTGGACGATCGTCAGCCTTCAGTAGACAGCCTCTGTGATGTCGCGGTCAATCGTCACTCAACTAATCGAGGTTGTACTCTGTTTCAACGCTGTCATCCTTGGTGAGTGATTAGATAGTGATATTTCTTCTTTGCAAAGATCTTTCTCCCTCATCATAGTTGATAACTTTTTGGTGATTACGCCTGTAAATATTGAGGAGTTTCAACATCTCATCTGTTTTCGGGGCCAACCTCCCATGTCCAACCTGTTTGTGGGACTAATCTCCCATTTCCCACTTCCTACCACAACCCTCAATATTAGTTCTTGCCATATAATTAACTGATACTGTTATCCAAAACCAAATAACTCCGGCTTTTGCTTTCACAAAGTAAAATACATAATTGTGCATCATGCGTCTGCAAACCAGCAATTCCGCATTCGTCAAACACGCAAGATCTATAACTTTCCTAGGGCGTAAGTCAATCGTCAAGAGGTCGAACCAGTTCGAGATTTCTTCTTTCGTTGCAGCGGTCCATGCCATGTCGTGCTCCCGGTGTAACTCGGACAAGGACGTCCTGTCGGGGGAGTGTCAGTCAGCCCCACCGACGCCGTCTCTCTGCTTCGGACAGCAGATCAGTTGCATGACAGCGCGTGAATTCAACGCCTCCGGTACGAGATACATTGAGTCTTAGTGTTGTTTTCCCATTGAAACCAAAGCCAAAAGTGGATCGGTTTTAATGGAAACTGTGTGCTTTGTTTGTTGTCTTGTCACCGACCTGCTGTAGAGTGTTCGTCAAATCCTACAGTTATGTTTTCGGGAATACCAATATGGAAGATGATATCCGTCATTTGTTGCCCATACAAACTGGATGACGTCTTTATACAGATAATTAGTCGTCTACCATGAACCACGAAGTAAAGTAACAAAATGTCCCCCTGTTAGCTTAGGGCCCACACGATTATAAAGGAAAACTAAAACAGGGATTTTCAGTGTTTTTCCGAGTGATATCCGACATAGTTAAACACACGTAACGGCACCAGTTAAATGACGCTAAAACTCCAGTCAGAGTGGTAAAAAAGCAACGTCCTCCATTCTGTGGTAATACAGTAATTCTTTGAGGCTGGTGTTCTTTTCCTCCAGGTGGCTGATGTTGTTGGTACATTGTAACCTGGACCTTCCTCTCGGTCTCTTTCCCGTCATCTTCATGCTCACTGCCACCTTAACAGAATCATATCATCTTCTTTCACGTCACATCACCATCTCAATGTAGTCATCTTGATCACGTCATCATTGAGGGAGTTTGATAAAGACAAAACACACCAATTAGACGTGTTAGTGAAACACAAACGTGTTGTATATGTGTAGCTACTGTATAATATATATATATATATATATATATATATATATATATATATATATATATATATATATATATATATATTTATATATATATATATATATATATATATATATATACATATATATATATATATATATATATATACATATATATATATATATATATATATATATATATATATATATATATATATATATATATATATATATATATATATACACATATATATATATATGTATATATATATATTTATATATATATATATATATATATATATATATATATATATATATATATATATATATATATATATATATATATATATATATATATATATGTATATATATAATGTGTTATATATAGTATGTACTGAGAGACAATTAGTATGTACATCCGACAATTTTAGAGCTATTACTCTTGGCAGCATTGTTGCCAAACTGTTTTATG
>OY759266.1:34325950-34528450 GCA_963662155.1 Lamellibrachia columna | reverse complement strand
TGGCGTGCAAAGACATGATGCCTCATACAGCCGGCACCTTCCAACCTTCGTCTCATCCTTACAACTGTTAATCACCTTCTCGCTGACTGGAACTATGGCGTGCACAGACATGATGCCTCATACAGCTGGCACCTTCCAACCTTCGTCTCATCCTTACAACTGTTAATCACCTTCTCGCTGACTGGAACTATGGCGTGCAAAGACATGATGCCTCATACAGCTGGCACCTTCCGACCTTCGTCTCATCCTTACAACTGTTAATCACCTTCTCGCTGACTGGAACTATGGCGCGCAAAGACATGATGCCTCATACAGCCGGCACCTTCCAACCTTCGTCTCATCCTTACAACTGTTAATCACCTTCTCGCTGACTGGAACTATGGCGTGCACAGACATGATGCCTCATACAGCTGGCACCTTCCAACCTTCGTCTCATCCTTACAACTGTTAATCACCTTCTCGCTGACTGGAACTATGGCGTGCACAGACATGATGCCTCATACAGCCGGCACCTTCCAACCTTCGTCTCATCCTTACAACTGTTAATCACCTTCTCGCTGACTGGAACTATGGCGTGCAAAGACATGATGCCTCATACAGCCGGCACCTTCCAACCTTCGTCTCATCCTTACAACTGTTAATCACCTTCTCGCTGACTGGAACTATGGCGTGCAAAGACATGATGTCTCATACAGCTGGCACCTTCCAACCTTCGTCTCATCCTTACAACTGTTAATCACCTTCTCGCTGACTGGAACTATGACGTGCAAAGACATGATGCCTCATACAGCTGGCACCTTCCAACCTTCGTCTCATCCTTACAACTGTTAATCACCTTCTCGCTGACTGGAACTATGGCGTGCAAAGACATGATGCCTCATACAGCTGGCACCTTCCAACCTTCGTCTCATCCTTACAACTGTTAATCACCTTCTCGCAGACTGGAACTATGGCGTGCAAAGACATGATGCCTCATACAGCCGGCACCTTCCAACCTTCGTCTCATCCTTACAACTGTTAATCACCTTCTCGCTGACTGGAACTATGGCGTGCAAAGACATGATGCCTCATACAGCTGGCACCTTCCAACCTTCGTCTCATCCTTACAACTGTTAATCACCTTCTCGCTGACTGGAACTATGGCGTGCAAAGACATGATGCCTCATACAGCTGGCACCTTCCAACCTTCGTCTCATCCTTACAACTGTTAATCACCTTCTCGCTGACTGGAACTATGGCGTGCAAAGACATGATGCCTCATACAGCCGGCTCCTTCCAACCTTCGTCTCATCCTTACAACTGTTAATCACCTTCTCGCTGACTGGAACTATGGCGTGCAAAGACATGATGCCTCATACAGCTGGCACCTTCCAACCTTCGTCTCATCCTTACAACTGTTAATCGCCTTCTCGCTGACTGGAACTATGGCGTGCAAAGACATGATGCATCATACAGCCGGCACCTTCCAACCTTCCGTCTCATCCGTACAACTGTTAATCACCTTCTCGCTGACTGGAACTATGGCGTGCAAAGACATGATGCCACATACAGCTTGCACCTTCCAACCTTCGTCTCATCCTTACAACTGTTAATCACCTTCTCGCTGACTGGAACTATGGCGTGCAAAGACATGATGCCTCATACAGCTGGCACCTTCCGACCTTCGTATCATCCTTACAACTGTTAATCACCTTCTCGCTGACTGGAACTATGGCGTGCAAAGACATGATGCCTCATACAGCTGGCACCTTCCGACCTTCGTCTCATCCTTACAACTGTTAATCACCTTCTCGCTGACTGGAACTATGGCGTGCAAAGACATGATGCCTCATACAGCTGGCACCTTCCGACCTTCGTCTCATCCTTACAACTGTTAATTACCTTCTCGCTGACTGGAACTATGGCGTGCAAAGACATGATGCCTCATACAGCTGGCACCTTCCAACCTTCGTCTCATCCTTACAACTGTTAATCACCTTCTCGCTGACTGGAACTATGGCGTGCAAAGACATGATGCCTCATACAGCTGGCACCTTCCAACCTTCGTCTCATCCTTACAACTGTTAATCACCTTCTCGCTGACTGGAACTATGGCGTGCAAAGACATGATGCCTCATACAGCTGGCACCTTCCAACCTTCGTCTCATCCTTACAACTGTTAATCACCTTCTCGCAGACTGGAACTATGGCGTGCAAAGACATGATGCCTCATACAGCTGGCACCTTCCAACCTTCGTCTCATCCTTACAACTGTTAATCACCTTCTCGCTGACTGGAACTATGGCGTGCAAAGACATGATGCCTCATACAGCTGGCACATTCCAACCTTCGTCTCATCCTTACAACTGTTAATCACCTTCTCGCTGACTGGAACTATGGCGTGCAAAGACATGATGCCTCATACAGCTGGCACCTTCCAACCTTCGTCTCATCCTTACAACTGTTAATCACCTTCTCGCTGACTGGAACTATGGCGTGCAAAGACATGATGCCTCATACAGCCAGCTCCTTCCAACCTTCGTCTCATCCTTACAACTGTTAATCACCTTCTCGCTGACTGGAACTATGGCGTGCAAAGACATGATGCCTCATACAGCTGGCACCTTCCAACCTTCGTCTCATCCTTACAACTGTTAATCGCCTTCTCGCTGACTGGAACTATGGCGTGCAAAGACATGATGCCACATACAGCTTGCACCTTCCAACCTTCGTATCATCCTTACAACTGTTAATCACCTTCTCGCTGACTGGAACTATGGCGTGCAAAGACATGATGCTTCATACAGCTGGCACCTTCCGACCTTCGTCTCATCCTTACAACTGTTAATCACCTTCTCGCTGACTGGAACTATGGCGTGCAAAGACATGATGCCTCATACAGCTGGCACCTTCCAACCTTCGTCTCATCCGTACAACTGTTAATCACCTTCTCGCAGACTGGAACTATGGCGTGCAAAGACATGATGCCTCATACAGCTGGCACCTTCCGACCTTCGTATCATCCTTACAACTGTTAATCACCTTCTCGCTGACTGGAACTATGGCGTGCAAAGACATGATGCCTCATACAGCTGGCACCTTCCGACCTTCGTCTCATCCTTACAACTGTTAATCACCTTCTCGCTGACTGGAACTATGGCGTGCAAAGACATGATGCCTCATACAGCTGGCACCTTCCAACCTTCGTCTCATAGGTACAACTGTTAATCACCTTCTCGCTGACTGGAACTATGGCGTGCAAAGACATGATGCCTCATACAGCTGGCACCTTCCAACCTTCGTCTCATCCTTACAACTGTTAATCACCTTCTCGCTGACTGGAACTATGGCGTGCAAAGACATGATGCCTCATACAGCTGGCACCTTCCGACCTTCGTCTCATCCTTACAACTGTTAATCACCTTCTCGCTGACTGGAACTATGGCGTGCAAAGACATGATGCCTCCTACAGCTGGCACCTTCCGACCTTCGTCTCATCCTTACAACTGTTAATCACCTTCTCGCTGACTGGAACTATGGCGTGCAAAGACATGATGCCTCATACAGCTGGCACCTTCCAACCTTCGTCTCATCCTTACAACTGTTAATCACCTTCTCGCTGACTGGAACTATGGCGTGCAAAGACATGATGCCTCATACAGCTGGCACCTTCCAACCTTCGTCTCATCCTTACAACTGTTAATCACCTTCTCGCTGACTGGAACTATGGCGTGCAAAGACATGATTCCTCATACAGCCGGCACCTTCCAACCTTCGTCTCATCCTTACAACTGTTAATCACCTTCTCGCTGACTGGAACTATGGCGTGCAAAGACATGATGCCTCATACAGCCAGCTCCTTCCAACCTTCGTCTCATCCTTACAACTGTTAATCACCTTCTCGCTGACTGGAACTATGGCGTGCAAAGACATGATGCCTCATACAGCTGGCACCTTCCAACCTTCGTCTCATCCTTACAACTGTTAATCGCCTTCTCGCTGACTGGAACTATGGCGTGCAAAGACATGATGCATCATACAGCCGGCACCTTCCAACCTTCCGTCTCATCCGTACAACTGTTAATCACCTTCTCGCTGACTGGAACTATGGCGTGCAAAGACATGATGCCACATACAGCTTGCACCTTCCAACCTTCGTATCATCCTTACAACTGTTAATCACCTTCTCGCTGACTGGAACTATGGCGTGCAAAGACATGATGCCTCATACAGCTGGCACCTTCCGACCTTCGTCTCATCCTTACAACTGTTAATCACCTTCTCGCTGACTGGAACTATGGCGTGCAAAGACATGATGCCTCATACAGCTGGCACCTTCCAACCTTCGTCTCATCCGTACAACTGTTAATCACCTTCTCGCAGACTGGAACTATGGCGTGCAAAGACATGATGCCTCATACAGCTGGCACCTTCCGACCTTCGTATCATCCTTACAACTGTTAATCACCTTCTCGCTGACTGGAACTATGGCGTGCAAAGACATGATACCTCATACAGCTGGCACCTTCCGACCTTCGTCTCATCCTTACAACTGTTAATCACCTTCTCGCTGACTGGAACTATGGCGTGCAAAGACATGATGCCTCCTACAGCTGGCACCTTCCGACCTTCGTCTCATCCTTACAACTGTTAATCACCTTCTCGCTGACTGGAACTATGGCGTGCAAAGACATGATGCCTCATACAGCTGGCACCTTCCAACCTTCGTCTCATCCTTACAACTGTTAATCACCTTCTCGCTGACTGGAACTATGGCGTGCAAAGACATGATGCCTCATACAGCTGGCACCTTCCGACCTTCGTCTCATCCTTACAACTGTTAATCACCTTCTCGCTGACTGGAACTATGGCGTGCAAAGACATGATGCCTCCTACAGCTGGCACCTTCCGACCTTCGTCTCATCCTTACAACTGTTAATCACCTTCTCGCTGACTGGAACTATGGCGTGCAAAGACATGATGCCTCATACAGCTGGCACCTTCCAACCTTCGTCTCATCCTTACAACTGTTAATCACCTTCTCGCTGACTGGAACTATGGCGTGCAAAGACATGATGCCTCATACAGCTGGCACCTTCCAACCTTCGTCTCATCCTTACAACTGTTAATCACCTTCTCGCTGACTGGAACTATGGCGTGCAAAGACATGATTCCTCATACAGCCGGCACCTTCCAACCTTCGTCTCATCCTTACAACTGTTAATCACCTTCTCGCTGACTGGAACTATGGCGTGCACAGACATGATGCCTCATACAGCCGGCACCTTCCAACCTTCGTCTCATCCTTACAACTGTTAATCACCTTCTCGCTGACTGGAACTATGGCGTGCAAAGACATGATGCCTCATACAGCTGGCACCTTCCAACCTTCGTCTCATCCTTACAACTGTTAATCACCTTCTCGCTGACTGGAACTATGGCGTGCAAAGACATGATGCCTCATACAGCTGGCACCTTCCAACCTTCGTCTCATCCTTACAACTGTTAATCACCTTCTCGCTGACTGGAACTATGGCGTGCAAAGACATGATGCCTCATACAGCTGGCACCTTCCAACCTTCGTCTCATCCTTACAACTGTTAATCACCTTCTCGCTGCCTGGAACTATGGCGTGCAAAGACGTGATGCCTCATACAGCTGGCACCTTCCAACCTTCGTCTCATCCTTACAACTGTTAATCACCTTCTCGCTGACTGGAACTATGGCGTGCAAAGACATGATGCCTCATACAGCCGGCACCTTCCAACCTTCGTCTCATCCTTACAACTGTTAATCACCTTCTCGCTGACTGGAACTATGGCGTGCAAAGACATGATGCTTCATACAGCTGGCACCTTCCGACCTTCGTATCATCCTTACAACTGTTAATCACCTACTCGCTGACTGGAACTATGGCGTGCAAAGACATGATGCCTCATACAGCTGGCACCTTCCGACCTTCGTCTCATCCTTACAACTGTTAATCACCTTCTCGCTGACTGGAACTATGGCGTGCAAAGACATGATGCCTCATACAGCTGGCACCTTCCGACCTTCGTCTCATCCTTACAACTGTTAATCACCTTCTCGCTGACTGGAACTATGGCGTGCAAAGACATGATGCCTCATACAGCTGGCACCTTCCAACCTTCGTCTCATCCTTACAACTGTTAATCACCTTCTCGCTGACTGGAACTATGGCGTGCAAAGACATGATGCCTCATACAGCTGGCACCTTCCAACCTTCGTCTCATCCTTACAACTGTTAATCACCTTCTCGCTGACTGGAACTATGGCGTGCAAAGACATGATTCCTCATACAGCCGGCACCTTCCAACCTTCGTCTCATCCTTACAACTATTAATCACCTTCTCGCTGACTGGAACTATGGCGTGCACAGACATGATGCCTCATACAGCCAGCACCTTCCAACCTTCGTCTCATCCTTACAACTGTTAATCACCTTCTCGCTGACTGGAACTATGGCGTTGAAAGACATGATGCCTCATACAGTTGGCACCTTCCAACCTTCGTCTCATCCTTACAACTGTTAATCACCTTCTCGCTGACTGGAACTATGGCGTGCAAAGACATGATGCCTCATACAGCTGGCACCTTCCAACCTTCGTCTCATCCTTACAACTGTTAATCACCTTCTCGCTGACTGGAACTATGGCGTGCAAAGACATGATGCCTCATACAGCTGGCACCTTCCAACCTTCGTCTCATCCTTACAACTGTTAATCACCTTCTCGCTGCCTGGAACTATGGCGTGCAAAGACGTGATGCCTCATACAGCTGGCACCTTCCAACCTTCGTCTCATCCTTACAACTGTTAATCACCTTCTCGCTGACTGGAACTATGGCGTGCAAAGACATGATGCCTCATACAGCCGGCACCTTCCAACCTTCGTCTCATCCTTACAACTGTTAATCACCTTCTCGCTGACTGGAACTATGGCGTGCAAAGACATGATGCCTCATACAGCCGGCACCTTCCAACCTTCGTCTCATCCTTACAACTGTTAATCACCTTCTCGCTGACTGGAACTATGGCGTGCACAGACATGATGCCTCATACAGCCGGCACCTTCCAACCTTCGTCTCATCCTTACAACTGTTAATCACCTTCTCGCTGACTGGAACTATGGCGTGCAAAGACATGATGCCTCATACAGCCGGCACCTTCCAACCTTCGTCTCATCCTTACAACTGTTAATCACCTTCTCGCTGACTGGAACTATGGCGTGCAAAGACATGATGCTTCATACAGTTGGCACCTTCCAACCTTCGTCTCATCCTTACAACTGTTAATCACCTTCTCGCTGACTGGAACTATGGCGTGCAAAGACATGACGCCTCAGACAGCTGGCACCTTCCAACCTTCGTCTCATCCTTACAACTGTTAATCACCTTCTCGCTGACTGGAACTATGGCGTGCAAAGACATGATGCCTCATACAGCTGGCACCTTCCAACCTTCGTCTCATCCTTACAACTGTTAATCACCTTCTCGCTGACTGGAACTATGGCGTGCAAAGACATGATGCCTCACACAGCTGGCACCTTCCAACCTTCGTCTCATCCTTACAACTGTTAATCACCTTCTCGCTGACTGAAACTATGGCGTGCAAAGACATGATGCCTCACACAGCTGGCACCTTCCAACCTTCGTCTCATCCTTACAACTGTTAATCACCTTCTCGCTGACTGGAACTATGGCGTGCAAAGACATGATGCCTCATACAGCTGGCACCTTCCAACCTTCGTCTCATCCTTACAACTGTTAATCACCTTTTCGCTGACTGGAACTATGGCGTGCAAAGACATGATGCTTCACACAGCTGGCACCTTCCAACCTTCGTCTCATCCTTACAACTGTTAATCACATTCTCGCTGACTGGAACAATGGCGTGCAAAGACATGATGCCTCATACAGCTGGCACCTTCCAACCTTCGTCTCATCCTTACAACTGTTAATCACCTTCTCGCTGACTGGAACTATGGCGTGCAAAGACATGATGCCTCATACAGCTGGCACCTTCCAACCTTCGTCTTATCCTTACAACTGTTAATCACCTTCTCGCTGACTGGAACTATGGCGTGCAAAGACATGATGCCTCATACAGCCGGCACCTTCCAACCTTCGTCTCATCCTTACAACTGTTAATCACCTTCTCGCTGACTGGAACTATGGCGTGCACAGACATGATGCCTCATACAGCTGGCACCTTCCAACCTTCGTCTCATCCTTACAACTGTTAATCACCTTCTCGCTGACTGGAACTATGGCGTGCAAAGACATGATGCCTCATACAGCTGGCACCTTCCAACCTTCGTCTCATCCTTACAACTGTTAATCACCTTCTCGCTGACTGGAACTATGGCGTGCAAAGACATGATGCCTCATACAGCCGGCACCTTCCAACCTTCGTCTCATCCTTACAACTGTTAATCACCTTCTCGCTGACTGGAACTATGGCGTGCAAAGACATGATGCCTCGTACAGCTGGCACCTTCCGACCTTCGTATCATCCTTACAACTGTTAATCACCTTCTCGCTGACTGGAACTATGGCGTGCAAAGACATGATGCCTCATACAGCTGGCACCTTCCGACCTTCGTCTCATCCTTACAACTGTTAATCACCTTCTCGCTGACTGGAACTATGGCGTGCAAAGACATGATGCCTCATACAGCTGGCACCTTCCGACCTTCGTCTCATCCTTACAACTGTTAATTACCTTCTCGCTGACTGGAACTATGGCGTGCAAAGACCTGATGCCTCATACAGCTGGCACCTTCCAACCTTCGTCTCATCCTTACAACTGTTAATCACCTTCTCGCTGACTGGAACTATGGCGTGCAAAGACATGATGCCTCATACAGCTGGCACCTTCCAACCTTCGTCTCATCCTTACAACTGTTAATCACCTTCTCGCTGACTGGAACTATGGCGTGCAAAGACATGATTCCTCATACAGCCGGCACCTTCCAACCTTCGTCTCATCCTTACAACTGTTAATCACCTTCTCGCTGACTGGAACTATGGCGTGCACAGACATGATGCCTCATACAGCCGGCACCTTCCAACCTTCGTCTCATCCTTACAACTGTTAATCACCTTCTCGCTGACTGGAACTATGGCGTGCAAAGACATGATGCCTCATACAGCTGGCACCTTCCAACCTTCGTCTCATCCTTACAACTGTTAATCACCTTCTCGCTGACTGGAACTATGGCGTGCAAAGACATGATGCCTCATACAGCTGGCACCTTCCAACCTTCGTCTCATCCTTACAACTGTTAATCACCTTCTCGCTGCCTGGAACTATGGCGTGCAAAGACGAGATGCCTCATACAGCTGGCACCTTCCAACCTTCGTCTCATCCTTACAACTGTTAATCACCTTCTCGCTGACTGGAACTATGGCGTGCAAAGACATGATGCCTCATACAGCCGGCACCTTCCAACCTTCGTCTCATCCTTACAACTGTTAATCACCTTCTCGCTGACTGGAACTATGGCGTGCAAAGACATGATGCCTCATACTGCCGGCACCTTCCAACCTTCGTCTCATCCTTACAACTGTTAATCACCTTCTCGCTGACTGGAACTGTGGCGTGCACAGACATGATGCCTCATACAGCTGGCACCTTCCAACCTTCGTCTCATCCTTACAACTGTTAATCACCTTCTCGCTGACTGGAACTATGGCGTGCAAAGACATGATGCCTCATACAGCCGGCACCTTCCAACCTTCGTCTCATCCTTACAACTGTTAATCACCTTCTCGCTGACTGGAACTATGGCGTGCAAAGACATGATGCTTCATACAGTTGGCACCTTCCAACCTTCGTCTCATCCTTACAACTGTTAATCACCTTCTCGCTGACTGGAACTATGGCGTGCAAAGACATGATTCCTCATACAGCTGGCACCTTCCGACCTTCGTCTCATCCTTACAACTGTTAATCACCTTCTCGCTGACTGGAACTATGGCGTGCAAAGACATGATGCCTCATACAGCTGGCACCTTCCGACCTTCGTCTCATCCTTACAACTGTTAATCACCTTCTCGCTGACTGGAACTATGGCGTGCACAGACATGATGCATCATACAGCCGGCACCTTCCAACCTTCGTCTCATCCTTACAACTGTTAATCACCTTCTCGCTGACTGGAACTATGGCGTGCAAAGACATGATGCATCATACAGCCGGCACTTTCCAACCTTCCGTCTCATCCGTACAACTGCTGATCATATCATCGCTAACCTCCATATTCTCCTAATGGTATCAGCGCTCACATTGACCAAAGCATTGGGTGACCGTGGGAATACTTTGACAGCCTGAACGTATGTCGGCATGCCGCTGGCACAGGCATTGACGCCTCTGGGTGTGTGTCATCACCCGAATGTAGGGTGGCTGTGATCTTCGGGATATTGGCTTGAACCTTTGGTGGAGATTGTTCATGTTATCTGTGACTCCGAATTGCCCCCTATCACGTGTCTGGTCCTTCTTTGATGGTAACGCATACCTATTGTCCAGTCGTTTCAAAAACTCAGGTACCATGATTTTATGTGATTTGGCAATTGATTCCCCTGTTGTTGTTTCTCTTGAACATGTAATCTCGCCTGTTGAATCTTATGTATGCACGGCTTTATCATACGTGCATTCGTATTCGCATTCGTTTCACACTTGTAATATATATTGCTAATATTTAAGATCTTTCTTGCACACAACATGTATGCGTTATTCATACGGTTTAAAAAAAAGTTCCCCATAGTTGATTTATGGCAAATCATAATTAATAGCCTCAACGCAAATAGTTCAAGGTATTTTACAACAAAATTATAGAGCATAGGCTTTGCGAATTTGTAAATATTTCGGACTTCATTTGGCTGTATAACTTATAGTATTCACACGGTTTCACTTGACTTCCCCAGCACAAAACAAATCAGGAAAAGTTTGTGTTCTTCAAAGAATCTTTATAAAATGGTCAATGAATTTGGAGATATAGGCCATTTGACATTACACAGCTGTCGTAGACTATTTTTCCACGGTGCCTAAAAAATACCCTTTTATCGATGGTAATGACAAGGGTTTTCTTGATGCATATAAAAAATATACATCCCCGAAACCTCTCAACGAGACGGATATGCTGAATATCATTGCAGTCTCTTTTGTCGACGTTGCGTGAGAAATCACTATATTATTATTTTTATTATTGAATTGAATTTGTTTCCACCACTACAAGAATGATACAATAATAGTACAGACTATAATAATAGATATTCAAGTGAAAATGGGGAAAGCAGAAGTGTAATAAAGTCATTACTGGATGATTACTTCATATTATACAGAATTAATTATGCTATTCAATCACACATGCACATATTACTCACATGCTTTACTACTAGTTACATTACTAAAATCGCATTTATATTCCTATGCTAGTTCATATTTCTTGAACAACTTCCGTTTTAAATTTATTCTATTTTTAATTTATGAATATTAATAGCATTCCTGATATCTTGCTGTATCAAGTTCCACACACACACACACACACACACACACACACACACACACACACACACACACACACACACACACACACACACACACACACACACACACACACACACACACACACACACACACACACACACACACACACACACACACACACACACACACACACACACACACACACACACACACACACACACACACACACACACACACACACACACACACACACACACACACACACACACACACACATACATATATATATATTATATACATATATATATATATATATATATATATATATATATATATATATATATATATATATATATATATATATATATATATATATATATATATATATATATATATATATATATGTATGTATTTCCAAAGTGCAGTTATTACATTTTAACATATTATTTTTTTTGGGTTATGTAGATGGACTACATATGGGCTTTGCCAGAAATAAAAGTTTGTTTAATTTTCTTTGAATAAATAATCTTTTCATGAATGCGTATCGCTTGCATGTGACGTTATCATTGTCACGCGCTGCAATTATGACGTCACTGGGTTGCCTCAGTGCACCATAATGCTTTGGCAGGCGTGGATTGGTCGTAGTTCTTCGTTTTCTTCTGATTGTCTTGTGTTTTGTAGAATACAGACCAACACTCCCTTTGTTGTGCTGCTTGGAATTGAGTGTGTTAGAGCTTCTTAAATTGTTATGGTTCTGCGATGCTGGTTATTGTGTCTGGTAGTGAGCTCTAATCTTTTATTGTCCTGGGAAAAAAAAAATTACAACAGTTCTTGCTGGTGTGGATGGTATTTAAGGCTCTGTCATGGGGATGCTTTAATTGATGCTGCGCGGGCCGGAGAAGGTTTAATGAGGAAGGATAAATGACCGTTGATGGCTTTATGGAACATGATGAGACGTATGTTTGTTCTTCTGGAGGTTATACGGTTTCAAATTAACTATCTCGCGCAGTGAGAGCTTCATATGCATGGGTCGTGGATGCGGCAGAGACACAGCGCTAATAGCGAAAGTGTAGAATTGTAACTAAATGTTATTGGTGTAATTATATCCAGTGAATGATGTATATGACTTGCATGTTTTTGTTTGATTCGTAGTCAATGTTCACTATACAGCCGCCTAGTAGGGCATCAAATAAGCATTGAAACGGCACTCCGTTCATAACCTTCCTCTGTCGACAAGTTGTGGAGCGAGTGCTCCGAGCACAATGGAAATTATTAAAATCATGGTAACATGTTTGCAGAAGCTGTTATATATAATAAACTACCAACGCGATTTTATTGTTTAGAAAATAAGTTTTGTAATAACCATTGCCGCCGATAGGAGAGATATCGTATGTAAACAAAATGGTGCAGAAACAGTTTTCACCTCAGTCTTTTCTGTGTGTAACAATGAAAGTTAGACCAATTGAATGTCTTAAAGAGATCAAAGTTAGTGCGTTGTATAACTCAACCTAGGCCATTGATGGCATTCCTTTAGCGGAAATTAAACCCGATTGTTAAATTTAAGATAGTGAGAAGTGTAGCCCATCATGCGTCAACGAAATTGACAAAGTTGGTGTTTATTAGCAAGCAAGGCCAACACACACGCACGCACGCACGCACGCACGCACGTACCATGCTCAGCTTTGGACCAAAGAAAGGGAAGAACGGCTACGAACGTTGCAAAACAGGCCGTGTTGTTGTTGTTGTTGTTGTTGTTGTTGTTGTTGTTGTTGTTGTTGTTGTTGTTGTTGTTGTTGTTGTTGTTGTTGTACAACAATATATCTTCACGAGACGATTAGACACAAATGAAGCTGTCGGCTCAAGACAACAACCCCGATTCAAGGAATGAAGACGATGACTGTTTTAACGTGGAATTGAAATATTGGTATACAGTTGGTATGCCACTTTTAACAGAAAGAAAACACTGTGTGAAGAGGGATTTGGCGGGATTGGGATAGGAGTGGACAACAATAGCAACATATGGGGTGCAGACGGGTGGTGGAGATTGCAATGAAATGACATCAATGATGGAAGGAGAAGGATGAACCAAATCGAGGACTAGTATAGATGCCTGCATCACTCAAGACAGCAGGGAAGAAGAGGTTCACCGTGACCAAATCCCTAACACTTAGTGTTCCAGTGGAAAAAGCTTACTGTTAATCGTCAAACGAGAGACACGCTTGTGGCTATACTAATCAAGCGGCTTCCCGCGAGACATTGGCCCGATGTACTTCGTCCTCGGCCATAGTCCACGAGAGAATCAATATCTGCTGTACTGAGTTGGTTGAGTAAAATTGCCACAGTCGAACCAAATGTTAACAATCGCCTCGAGTTACACAAATCCATGTAACGACTAATGCGTTTATTGAGCTGCAGAGTGTTAATTATTTATGGGTTTCTACGCTCGCACATACGTCGACAACGTTGAGAGATGTAACTATTTGATTTTCTTCGACCGTCCTGTTGCCGATTCTACCCTCCATCTGGGGAGAAGACACCGACTTCCCTATCAATGTGTGAACTAGAAATGCTTTATTATAAAATTAAATGAATGGGGCAGATCGCCGCAGACGGCATCGATGTTACTCAGCAGTTTAATAAAATTGGCGAAGTCGTACTAAACGCTATCAGTTATGGTTATGTATGACACCAATATATATATATATATATATATATATATATATATATATATATATATATATATATATATATATATATATATATATATATATATATATGTATATATATATATACATGTAAGTATATATATATATATGTATGTATATATATATATATATATATATATATATATATATATATATATATATATATATATATATATACACATATCAGGGCGTTGTTTTAAGGCGGGGTATCCAGAAAGGACACTTGCATGTGCGTGAAGAAAAGGCCCAGGCATCGGTAGCAGTTCACGCCCTTGACAAAGTTTGGAGAGAGCCCATCTGCAGACTCATCAAGCTGAAGATTTTCAGGCGAAGATCGAATCGGTCCTGATATATGGATGCGATTCATAGTCACTAATACAAACGGAACGGAACACGGAACACCATCATCGTGAGATAACGGCGTCTTCGCCTGGCAGGTCATGCGATGCGTCATGACGAAGCAGCCAACAAAGTCCTGCTCTGGAGGCCCGATGGCCCTCTGAGAAGAGGTCGACCAACAACAACTCTGCACAACATCCTACAGAAAGACACGAAACTCAGAGGGACAAATTTACTAACTGCAGCGAAGAAGCGGAACCACTGGAAGGAACTCATCACGTTAAGTGGACGACATAAGTAAGAATGTGCGTGTGCGTGTACACAATCTGCCATCTTGTCTACAGATTGTGTTGTTTCGTCACCCATCTGCATGGATGCATTTTGAGCGGACGCAGCTCCAAATAAAGCGTATGTTTATCCAGTGTTCATCAGATACCTTTGCACCTCCCTTTATTCCAATCAGATTGTTTCATCGCATAAAAATTATATGTATATTTGTCGAGCAACGCGAGCACAATTCAGCACCATCACTAATTACAATAGAACTTTCACATGTGTGAGTTCATCCAAACCTGCCAAGACATCAGCTGTTGACGTGTTTGCAAACCCGTGTGATAGACAGTCGATTATTCTCTCCAAAAAGCAGGATATTTCCTCGAGAGATCACCTCGCTGTTAGGCAATACAGAACAAACTGGTTGCCACCACAGGGGAGTAGATTCAGCAGAAGATCATGACCGACAGTGTTTTGTTCAATTGCACAAAGGGAACAGTGTTTTGTTCCATTGGCACAAAGGGAACAGTGTGTTGTTCCATTGGCACAAAGGGAACAGCACAACTTTGTTCTACGGTTTGTAGAATAATAACATAATATCCTAGAGGAATTTGTTAGGTTTTTCTTCTACACTCTGTAATGAAATTCGGTTGGACTTCCGACAGATGCAGAATCATTTACTGAATGTGTGCATCAAGAAGGCTTCCACCATAATGTGTGCATCAAGAAGACTTCCACCATAATGTGTGCATCAAGAAGGCTTCCACCATAATGTGTGCATCAAGAAGGCTTCCACCATAATGTGTGCATCAAGAAGGCTTCCACCATAATGTGTGCATCAAGAAGACTTCCACCATAATGTGTGCATCAAGAAGGCTTCCACCATAATGTGTGCATCAAGAAGGCTTCCACCATAATGTGTGCATCAAGAAGACTTCCACCATAATGTGTGCATCAAGAAGGCTTCCACCATAATGTGTGCATCAAGAAGGCTTCCACCATAATGTGTGCATCAAGAAGGCTTCCACCATAATGTGTGCATCAAGAAGGCTTCCACCATAATTTCATCAGATATAGTGTTTTTACTTTCTCCTCAAAGGGGCAACTGAAACATGACATGACGTATTCCTAGTAAACCACTGGCGTGACATTCGTTATTGTAGTTGCAAATGGTTATGTTTTATTAACTCTTATAGGTGCACATGTCGAAAATAGAAATTTTTTCCTTGAAAAATCAGGGCAGAAAATTAGCCAAATGTCGTCGGCAAACGTTTATTTAACTATTTGCAATAAATCCAACGTGCACACACAGTGCGCTTATGTTTACAATTCCCTCGTTTATTTAATATGTTACTTAAACATTTCAGATTGTAACATGTTACGTCGTTGTGTAGATAAGGTAATTACCGTGAGCTTAGCTTAGTTCATCTTCTTCGAATAAAACATCTTTCCACAAATGCGTATCAGTGATACCAGTTACCATGTTGCAATTATGACGTCGGTTATCACAGCATTCCACAATGCTTTGAGCTGATGTGAATTGGTCGTAGCTCTTCGTTTCTTCTACTATACGGAGCGTTACAGTGGTTCATGGATGCGGCAGAGAAACGACGCTAATAACGAAAGTGTAGAAAATTGGTGTGCGTGCGTGCGTGCGTGCGTGCGTGCGTGCGTGCGTGCGTGCGTGCGTGCGCGCGCGACCAGTCAACGGTATGAATGTGACTAGCATGTTTTTGTTTCATTGGTAGTCCATGCATGCCCTGTCGGTTGCAATGTTAGGTCGTTGTCCTGGAAATGAAGCTGCATGTGCGCGTAACCTTCCTTTGTCGACACGGGTTGGGCGAGTTTTCTAAATACGATAGACATTGTAGATATTCGTGTTCTTCTGTTATACATTTTCATATTGTTGCTGTAGTACTCTTCTATCTAATTAAAATTGACATTAGCAGATCAATCATCAGATATGGTCTCTCCAAGAGTCAACTACTGGTTCCAGTCGTTGCTTGGTTCACATGACGGATGGACTGAGTCCGTCGTGGATGGGCAAACATTTGGATTGACGTGTATAACTCGTATGGCAATCCACGTCGGACTCAGCCAGTCAATGTGACGGGGTAACGGGTCTTTGCATTCGTCCTTGGTTTACACGGATTCCAAGCTTGCGTCTGTCTAACTGGAATGTAGCCGAACGTCTGAATGTTTGCCTTTGTAATGACAATGGTCAAGTCGATAGGTTTGGCAAACCATGGATCCAATAACTCATCATCTCCTTTTTCTAAGAAACTATACCTACAGCACTATATATAATTACCACAAGAAACTATACCTACAACACTGCATATAATTACCATAAGAAACTATACCTACAACACTGTATATAAGTACCACAAGAAACTATACCTACAACACTATATATAATTATCACAAGAAACTATACCTACAACACTGTATATAAGTACCACAAGAAACTATACCTACAACACTATATATAATTACCACAAGAAACTATACCTACAAAATTGTATATAATTACCACAAGAAACTATACCTACAACACTGTATATAATTACCACAAGAAACTATACCTACAACACTATATATAATTACCACAAGAAACTATACCTACAACACTGTACATGATTACCACAAGAATACCTACAACACTGTATATAATTACCACAAGAAACTATACCTACAACACTGTATATAATTACCACAAGAAACTATACCTACAACACTGTATATAATTACCACAAGAAAGTATACCTACAACACTGTACATGATTACCACAAGAAACTATACCTACAACACTGTATATAATTACCACAAGAAAATATACCTACAAAACTATATATAATTACCACAAGAAATTATACCTACAACACTGTATATAATTACCACAATAAACTATACCTACAACACCGTATATAATTACCACAAGAAACTATACTTACACCACTGTATATAATTACAACAAGAAACTATACCTACAACACTGTATATAATTACCACAAGAAACTACACCTACAACACTGTATATAATTACCACAAGAAACTACACCTACAAAACTGTATATGATTACCACAAGAAACTATACCTACAACACTGTATATGATTACCACAAGAAACTATACCTACAGCACTGTATATGATTACCACAATAAACTATACCTACAACACTGTATATGATTACCACAAGAAACTATACCTACAACACTGTATATGATTACCACAAGAAACTATACCTACAACACTGTATATAATTACCACAATAAACTATACCTACAACACCGTATATAATTACCACAAGAAACTATACTTACAACACTGTATATAATTACAACAAGAAACTATACCTACAACACTGTATATAATTACCACAAGAAACTACACCTACAACACTGTATATAATTACCACAAGAAACTACACCTACAAAACTGTATATGATTACCACAAGAAACTATACCTACAACACTGTATACGATTACCACAAGAAACTATACCTACAGCACTGTATATGATTACCACAAGAAACTATACCTACAACACTGTATATGATTACCACAAGAAACTATACCTACAACACTGTATATGATTACCACAAGAAACTATACCTACAACACTGTATATGATTACCACAAGAAACTATACCTACAACACTGTATATGACTACCACAAGAAACTATACCTACAGCACTGTATATGATTACCACAAGAAACTATACCTACAACACTGTATATGATTACCACTGGAAACTATACCTACAACACCGTATATGATTACCACAAGAAACTATAACTACAACACTGTATATGATTACCACTGGAAACTATACCTACAACACTGTATATGATTACCACAAGAAACTATACCTACAACACTGTATATGATTACCACAAGAAACTATACCTACAACACTGTATATGATTACCACAAGAAACTATACCTACAACACTGTATATGATTACCACAAGAAACTATACCTACAACACTGTATATGATTACCACAAGAAACTATACCTACAACACTGTATATGATTACCACAAGAAACTATACCTACAACACTGTATATGATTACCACAAGAAACTATACCTACAACACTGTATATGATTACCACTGGAAACTATACCTACAACACTGTATATGATTACCACAAGAAACTATACCTACAACACTGTATATGATTACCACAAGAAACTATACCTACAACACTGTATATGATTACCACAAGAAACTATACCTACAGCACTGTATATGATTACCACAAGAAACTATACCTACAACACTGTATATGATTAGCACTGGAAACTATACCTACAACACCGTATATGATTACCACAAGAAACTATACCTACAACACTGTATATGATTACCACTGGAAACTATACCTACAACACTGTATATGATTACCACAAGAAACTATACCTACAACACTGTATATGATTACCACAAGAAACTATACCTACAACACTGTATATGATTACCACAAGAAACTATACCTACAACACTGTATATGATTACCACAAGAAACTATACCTACAACACTGTATATGATTACCACAAGAAACTATACCTACAACACTGTATATGATTACCACAAGAAACTATACCTACAACACTGTATATGATTACCACAAGAAACTATACCTACAACACTGTATATGACTACCACAAGAAACTATACCTACAGCACTGTATATGATTACCACAAGAAACTATACCTACAACACTGTATATGATTACCACTGGAAACTATACCTACAACACCGTATATGATTACCATTGGAAACTATACCTGCAACACCGTGTTTGATTACCACAGGAAACTATACCTACAACACTGTATATGATTACCACAAGAAACTATACCTACAACACTGTATATGATTACCACAAGATACTATACCTACAACACTGTATATGATTACCACAAGAAACTATACCTACAACACTGTATATGATTACCACAAGAAACTATACCTACAACACTGTATATGATTACCACAAGAAACTATACCTACAACACTGTATATAAGTACCACAAGAAACTATACCTACAACACTGTATATAATTACCACAAGAAACTATACCTACAACACTGCATATAATTATCACAAGAAACTACACCTACAACACTGTATTTAAGTACCACAAGAAACTAAACCTGCAATACTGTAAATGATTACCACAAGAAACTATACCTACAACACTGTATATGATTACCACAAGAAACTATACCTACAACACTGTATATGATTACCACAAGAAACTATACCTACAACACTGTATATGATTACCACAAGAAACTATACCTACAACACTGTATATGATTACCACAAGAAACTATACCTACAACACTGTATATGATTACCACAAGAAACTATACCTACAACACTGTATATGATTACCACAAGAAACTATACCTACACCACTGTATATGATTACCACAAGAAACTATACCTACAACACTGTATATGATTACCACAAGAATACCTACAACACTGTATATGATTACCACAAGAAACTATACCTACAACACTGTATATGATTACCACAAGAAACTATACATACAACACTGTATATGATTACCACAAGAAACTATACCTACAACACTGTATATGATTACCACAAGAAACTATACCTACAACACTGTATATGATTACCAAAAGAAACTATACCTACAACACTGTATATGATTACCACAAGAAACTATACCTACAACACTGTATATGATTACCACAAGAAACTATACCTACAACACTGTATATGATTACCACAAGAAACTATACCTACAACACTGTATATGATTACCACAAGAAACTATACCTACAACACTGTATATGATTACCACAAGAAACTATACCTACAACACTGTATATGATTACCACAAGAAACTATACCTACAACACTGTATATGATTACCACAAGAAACTATACCTACAACACTGTATATGACTACCACAAGAAACTATACCTACAGCACTGTATATGATTACCACAAGAAACTATACCTACAACACTGTATATGATTACCACTGGAAACTATACCTGCAACACCGTATATGATTACCATTGGAAACTATACCTGCAACACCGTGTATGATTACCACAGGAAACTATACCTACAACACTGTATATGATTACCACAAGAAACTATACCTACAACACTGTATATGATTACCACAAGAAACTATACCTACAACACTGTATATGATTACCACAAGAAACTATACCTACAACACTGTATATGATTACCACAAGAAACTATACCTACAACACTGTATATAAGTACCACAAGAAACTATACCTACAACACTGTATATAATTACCACAAGAAACTATACCTACAACACTGTATATAATTACCACAAGAAACTATACCTACAACACTGTATATAATTACCACAAGAAACTATACCTACAACACTGTATATAATTATCACAAGAAACTATACTTACAACACTGTATATAATTACCACAAGAAACAATACCTACAACACTGTATATAATTACCACAAGAAACTATACCTACAACACTGTATATAATTACCACAAGAAACTATACCTACAACACTGTATATAATTACCACAAGAAACTATACCTACAACACTGTATATAATTACCACAAGAAACTATACCTACAACACTGTATGTGACTACCACAAGAAACTATACCTACAACACTGTATGTGACTACCACAAGAAACTATACCTACAACACTGTATATAATTACCACAAGAAACTATACCTACAACGCTGTATATAATTACCACAAGAAACTATACCTACAACGCTGTATATAATTACCACAAGAAACTATACCTACAACACTGTATATAATTACCACAAGAAACTATACCTACAACACTGTATATAATTACCACAAGAAACTATACCTACAACACTGTATATAATTACCACAAGAAACTATACCTACAACACTGTATATAATTACCACAAGAAACTATACCTACAACACTGTATATAATTACCACAAGAAACTATACCTACAACACTGTATATGACTACCACAAGAAACTATACCTACAACACTGTATATAATTACAACAAGAAACTATACCTACAACACTGTATATAATTACCACAAGAAACTATACCTACAACACTGTATATGACTACCACAAGAAACTATACCTACAACACTGTATATGACTACCACAAGAAACTATACCTACAACACTGTATATAATTACCACAAGAAACTATACCTACAACACTGTATATAATTACCACAAGAAACTATACCTACAACACTGTATATAATTACCACAAGAAACTATACCTACAACACTGTATATGACTACCACAAGAAACTATACCTACAACACTGTATATAATTACCACAAGAAACTATACCTACAACGCTGTATATAATTACCACAAGAAACTATACCTACAACACTGTATATAATTACCACAAGAAACTATACCTACAACACTGTATATGACTACCACAAGAAACTATACCTACAACACTGTATATAATTACCACAAGAAACTATACCTACAACACTGTATATAATTACCACAAGAAACTATACCTACAACACTGTATATAATTACCACAAGAAACTATACCTACAACACTGTATATGACTACCACAAGAAACTATACCTACAACACTGTATATAATTACAACAAGAAACTATACCTACAACACTGTATATAATTACCACAAGAAACTATACCTACAACACTGTATATGACTACCACAAGAAACTATACCTACAACACTGTATATGACTACCACAAGAAACTATACCTACAACACTGTATATAATTACCACAAGAAACTATACCTACAACACTGTATATAATTACCACAAGAAACTATACCTACAACACTGTATATAATTACCAGTCTCATCAGTTAGCAGACTTGTTGGAAAGTCACAAACTGGCAACTCAAGTCTCAACAAGTCATTGACCTGCACATCAAGTTAACGACCTCCAATCCCAAGGCAAGTCTCGAGTCATCTCTCTGAATTCCATGCCAAGCACCAAGTCACCAGGGTTCACTAATCGCCTTGATTATTGTGGTTTGTCAGCGGTAATTTTGTTGTTGGAAATTGAAATTTAGGCTGGGTTAGCCATTCATAATAAGTAGGCCTATTTATTAATTAATGTATTCGGTGCAGCCCGTCGCAGCAACAACCGCGCCACACGACGAGAACATATTACACCAATTCTGCAATCACTGCATTGGCTGCCGATCAGGATGCAAGTCATCCTCAATATATGCATGTACATAATATTGAAGACAACGCATGGCTTAGCCCCGGACTACCTCAACTGTGCGGTAGTGTGCTACGCACCCACACGCGCTTTTCGATCAGCACGCGACACCACACTCCTCAAAGTGACAATGACAAACGATCGGACAAAGCAATTTTGTTGTGGCAGGCCCACTAATGTGGATTAACCGGCCTAAACGTGTGCTAACTGCAGGAACATTAATGGTCTTTCGGAAAAAATAATTGCTTGAAACTGTATTTTAACACTAAATATTTAATGTTTCAGCTTAATTTATTTAATATTTTGAGCTTTTCTTCTACAAGTCTACATAACAGCGACATTATTCTCTATTTTACAGCATTGACATTCATTTATCATTCTTTGAATCTGTATTTTAACACTTTATTTTTAGCTTAATTTAATTTATTGAATATTTTGAACAGTTAGTCGTAATTTTATTTTGTGAGGCGCTTTGATTGGTAATAATTCATCTAAAGAGCGCTATATGAAGAACAGGTATTGTTATTATTATTGCTATTATTGACATGGTTCTTTATGCGTACGTTTAGAGCCAGACTTGTTGGCAAGCCACAAAATGGCCAATGTCAAATATCAAGTCCAAGTAAAGCCCCTTGACTCGAGTCAACAAGTATGTGACATCGTCAGTTAGCACAACAAAATCGATCGTAAAAGTTTAATAAACCATCACACACAAAAAACAATTCAAGATTCACGGTTGAACAAATACTCAGCCATCGTCTGATCTGTGAAAAATAGCATCTCCACAAACTAGACCCATTCATTCAAATTGTCGATCGACCGTTAGTTGAAGCCAGGAAACATTACTGACAGCAATGAATTGGTGTCTGCACACATATATCAAACACCAGGTGCGCCACAGCCAGGGCTGCGCTGAGCGGCGTCGATTGGCCAATAACCTCAGTCATTTTTATCATCACAGGGTTGACTTGTATGTGTCTGACCTGACTTGTATGTACCTCTGTAGCAGTTTTAGGCAGTCACACAACCAACTGGTTGCGTAACTATCAAAAACAGTAGGCCCTATTTCTAAAGAGTAGGCCCCTATTTCTTAACGGTCATGATTTCAGTAGAGGTCGGGCGAGTTACATCGGTTAGACAGGCGCGGTGGCTCAAACAGAGTGGTGTTCGCCTCGTATGTGCGATCACTGTTGGGGGCACATCCTGTTGTTGATTGCAGGAAGGTGCATCTTGCCGCTGCAATTACAAATTGGCACTTGAAATATTGGAAATATATTGGAAATATGCGTGGAAATGGAAGTGAGAGACCCCATCCATAGCGTTAACGCATAACCAATCGAGGATTCGCGGAATGGTGGCCAATTGGCGTTACACTAGAAGCGGCCACGACAAACAATTCCTGCAATCACCTCAGATGCACGATTTGGTGATTGTATTGACTCTGTTTACGTACTGTTTACGTACTTTCAAAGGAAGACGCTACGGCATACGACACATTTAGTATATTGCTTTCCCCGTCTCTGGGTGCTGTCAAGCTGTTTCGTTTGATGTTTCATCACACTCGTGTGTCATACCTGGCACGCGTTCGAACTTCACCACCGATCGAAAGAGTTACTGTAGACGTTGACAAAATGGTAAAAATCAACGTCCGTTCGGTTGAGGATAATGATGAGGATGAAATATAGGTGTCGCAATGCTTTTTTTTAGTGATTTCGCTTACGTGTGACGGCCATTTTAGATCTTGGGATAGTTTCACACCTAATAATCGAATGCTCGCTCTGTGGTGGGGTTCGTCTGTGGATCATGGCGCGATGTCTAGCAGTGATCTCTTGGCGCGATGTATGGCAGTGATCTCATGGCGCGATGTCTGGCAGTGATCTCATGGCGCGATGTCTGGCAGTGATCTCTTGGCGCGATGTATGGCAGTGATCTCATGGCGCGATGTCTGGCAGTGATCTCATGGCGCGATGTCTGGCAGTGATCTCATGGCGCGATGTCTGGCAGTGATCTCATGGCGCGATGTCTGGCAGTGATCTCATGGCGCGATGTCTGGCAGTGATCTCATGGCGCGATGTCTGGCAGTGATCTCATGGCGCGATGTCTAGCAGTGATCTCTTGAAATAGATGCGTGGCTCTTTCGTGTTGTCGCAGCTACGTCCATTTTTTTACTCGTCGTCCAAGTTGCGACTTGCTGTGCTGCTATTGGAAATGAACTATCGAGTTTTAAGGATGAACATTATCCATTCCCACAACGTGTAATCCTCGACGTATTTGACGTGACGTATGTTTGCTGGCCGTTTATATGAAGTACGCAACCGATTGGTTATAAAAACTTATAATATTGTGTCTGATGGGCCACCTGCGTTGACAGATGTCGTACTCCGATGTCACGTTGCCGGTCGATAGGCCCAGTTGCGTATATAGGGTCTTGCAAAAGGGGAGACAAGCCTAGTCACATATGCTACCATGTAGCGGCGCAATAGAAAAATACGGGTAAAAATTAAAAAAATTAAGAAAAGGGGGCCACCGCCCAGTGGCCTCCCCCCCCCAAATACGCCACTGGATAGGCCTTACACGCTGCCTGCGTTTCGTTAATATAGGAATGATGTCCGTCATTTGATGACGAATTTCGGGAAGTCCGATTGATGCAAATTCATCATTAGAACATGATGATCAACTCGATCAAATTAAACGCCTTGGTTAAATCGACGAGGCTGCAGGTGAATACATTTTCTTTGGGGAATTAATGTCTGAAACCGAGGAAGTTGTATTGCAGTCTAACTTTAGTCTTTTGTCCGGCAGGAGACCAGATTCGCTTCATCCGGGACTGCAGCGGCATGGAAGAACAGGGCGAGACGTGTCGGGAGAGGACGGACAACAAGGGACCCGCCAAAATCTGCTACACCATCTGTATAACGTACGGCTGCAACAGCGCCAATGTTCGCTTCGTTTCTCCTGCTCTTGTGTTACTTCTACCAATAATTGCCAGCATTGTCGGCGGTGTTGCACTGGGGTGTCGTTAGGGAAAGGCCGCTGTTTCAGTTGGAACCACGCACATGTGCTTTTTCTGCTTTGTGAAGGAGATATCCTTCTTTTTTTTTTGCCAATTTTGTCATATCTCCTGCTTCTCCTTTTTTTTTTTAACAATCTTAGATTCTCTTAGAACCAATTCCTGACACAATGCACATAATAAAATAAGTAGACTTTTGCTAAATGTTTCACTTTTACATAATTAAATTTAAAGAAAATAATTAAAATTTCTTTAAAAGCGGATACAGGTCGCATAAAAAAATCCATAATCTTATTGTGGAAACCTACCCCCTTGTAACAGGGGGATACGTACCTTCTTGCAACAGGGGGATACCTACCCCAGAAGGGCACACTCAACAGGAGAATCTCCTTCATCGTAATTCTTTAACTTGCCACCTCGGTGTATTCATATGAACCTTTGTCAACAACACAATAATATCCTAATTTAACCCCCGCCCCCCGCACTCTATCCGCCATCGGGTACGCATAATCGTTACGAAAGTCACCTAAAAGGGGTTATTTCAGGATTTCTTCTGGATGTGTACGGATCACGATAGATAGGGCCTAATGTGTTCTTGATATTGGACGTTGAACTCTATTAAATATACACTCAAGACACGTTTTGTATGTTAGAAAGAGTTACATTATTAGCTACAATAAAAACGTACGTTGTTATATAACGCGGTGTCCTGTCATTGGGCATGTACAGAGCCAGGTTGCAATTACTGCGGGAAGACTATTTGTTTACATATCCGTCACTGTCTATAGCCAAGTATTCATTTATACAGCTCAGTGAACCGGAGCAACGTGGAGTGAACAAAATTGTCCAACAATATTAAATGTGGTCATTATTGTAGGGGAAGGTGGGGCATGTCTACACCTAAAGTATAATGTGTCATAACTACAAGTTCGCCTTGTTAATCTGGATATTTGGTAATTTACTACTACTACCAATTATCAAACTTCAACTCCACCCAGAACAACATATATATTATCAATATGTATTGATCACTGGTGTGCAGATATGCCCAGGGTACTGGGGCATATGCCCAGGGTACTGGGGCATATGCCCAGGGTATTGGGCATATGCCCAGGGTACTGGGGTATATGCCCAGGGTACTGGGGTATATCCACACAGCTATGGGCGAACATACATCGCGTATTTCAGGCCTTTCAGGCTGCAGAACATCATACAGCCTGCTAGGTAGGCCTACATCCAAAGATATTATTTGGGGGTAAAATGCGCCCATATATGTAATATTAACATAAACAGCTGTAGCTTACATAGCACAATGGCCTAAATTTGGTGAAGTGGTGCGTGATATATTGATCTGTCTCAAGAACGCCCTGCGACGACGAAAACCAAAAGGACACATAACAAAGACAACATTATCATCATACACTTCAATATATATACACTTCAATATATATACACTTCAATATATATGAACACTTAAACTATCGTGTTATAAGTGTTCTGTCTTTAACACATCCCACCTCAAAATCCCACCTTCCACCTATTTTAGGCCAACTTCCTACCATTTTGTAGGACCAACCTCCCGCCTCCTGTCTCGATACATTTCCAGTAGACCATCCTTGAGACAAATTTCCAGTAGACCATCCTTGAGACAAATTTCCAGTAGACCATCCTTGAGACAAATTCCATGTTTTAAGGGTGTGTTTTCCGCGCACAACGCACGTCACCGCACACAACGTATTTGGGGTATCCAATAACAATTAATGGGTTATTAAGGGTATGTATTTTTACATCTAAAACGCGCTTTTACGATAACAGTATACGCACTGAGAGGCCCCATTAATATGTGAATCAAATATGTTAGTGAACATATCGTGCCATCACGTTATGTAAAATAACTACTGCGCTTGGGCGTACCCGCACACGACTGGGGCATACCCGCACACGACTGGGGCATACCCGCACACGACTATGCGGATATGCCCCACAAAACTGGCTGGGGGATATTGTCAATATTCCCGTACACACGGTCTATGGATGTACAATTTATTTGTGCAACGACAACACTAATGACACACATTCCAAAAATGCATAAACCCACCAATATGCATAAAAAGTATAGTATCGAGTGTGTCAGTATCGTATGAAACATGAGATTCTGCAAAAACACATTTTAGTTTACAATTTCTTACCGACACAAAGGATTTCAATTTCAAATGCTTGATGTATGAGTGAGATGCTACCCTAGAACACAGTTCTAGGGTAGCATCAGCGTGCGGACATGCCCCACCTTCCCCTACTTTTTAAAAGTGGTCAATTCTGTCTAAAAGGATTTATTTTTGAAAAGTCAATGTTTATATAAAAGGGAATCGCCTGGCTAGAATTAGGGACAAATCAGGATCAGTGAATGTGATGTGAACAATATTACTGCCTAAGCTTAAATCTGGAAATAACTTATTCCATTCATTTATTGTCCTCTGTGAGAATGAGTACTTTCTGATATCCAATCTGCACTAATCCAATCGAGAGGGGGAGAAATACAGACATAATGTTGATGTGATGTTGATGTGATGTTCCGTCAAAGCCCTGTGCTTTCTCGTGACTTTCACGATGAGCTCTTTCTCTCTCTCTCTCTCTCTCTCTCTCTCTCTCTCTCTCTCTCTCTCTCTCTCTCTCTCTCTCTCTCTCTCTCTCTCTCTCTCTCTCTCTCTCTCTCTCTCTCTCGAACTAGTCCCGCATCTTGTTATTTCTCTCAACTCGTCCATCGCCAGCTTTGTTCCATGCCTGATCGCATCCATCCATCACGCGTGTGTCGGCCTCCGTTCTTCTGCCTGCATTCTCCTATTCCAATCATTATCGGCTTTTCCAACAACTCGCCGCTTGCGCGTCTGATCCACCGGAAATGCGATAGCTCTATTTCGAGACTGGTGCTTTTAGCGGGAGCATTTGTTTGACGCCGTCCAAGACGGTTTGTTTTTTCTCCAGGCCATCCACGTGATTTTTTTCTTAACCTTCTCCAGCATCACTTTTCGAACGTTAAGAAAATAGCATCCGTTCTGGAAGTCTAGCGACGGTGTACAAGGGCGGATCCAGGGTTTGGAAAAAGGGGGGTCCAAGCGTATGAAACGCCGAAGTAGCGAAACGAGGCGTGAACTGCCTCGGGGGGGGGGGGGGGTGCGACGTTTGACGTTTTTTAGACACTAAACACTTGAAATGGTGCAATTTGGGACACCCATAATCTGGTTTTAAGCGAGATAGGGCCTAATGAAATCAATCCAAAATTCAGACATGCGACTTCGTACGAATTTTCCATATATAATACGGATTTTTGGGAGGAATACGGCCTTCGGCCGAGTCCCGTTTTAGTACGAATTTGCAACTACTTTTGGATCTAGAGTTTCGGCAAAACGCAGCGGATGTTGTTTCATTTACACCTGTAGGTAGGCCTATTCCAACGAAGAAAATGCGGTGTGTCTGAAAATGTCCAAACGAAAAGACAATATTAAACATCTGTCATGTGCCATTTATTGGCATATTGACTAAAACAACTGTAGTAATGCAAATGTTTAATAACAAAATCGAGTATGCTACAATTAATTAAAACAACACAAACTAAAGGCGCGGTAGTGTAGTAATACTAAAAAAATTATTTATTCTTACGACAATGTGTACAATTCTATTACAATTGAAGTATTTTACACACAAAGAGACTAACACGTCTTTGACTAAAAAAGTGTCACACACGTTTTCTATACTATTCAGCACATCCTTTTTCCAAGGAAACTGTGTTTAATAGTTTCTCACCCAGCCCCTTCTGATAGTGGTTCAGAAAGATATAATAAAAGCAGCTACGTTTCATATTACAGAAAGTCGTGGCATCAAGTTTGAACTGAGGCAAGGTGTAATTGAAACTTTTAGACATATATAAACCAATATCCCGAAGGGCTAAATTGCTCTCTCAAGAGAGCCTATCCAAACTGTTGTGTTTTAAAGCTACTAAAGCGTACCATTCGATTCATGGTCTGAATTTGAATCGGGAGACATTCTGCTAAAAGTAGTAGTAGTACCACATAATAACAGTGAGTGCAAACTGGTAGATTAAAACGTTTCCTGATACTTTGCGCTATGTAAATTAAAACGCATCATAGAAACAAACACAATACAAAGAGGAACAATATGACATAACTAATTGACGTTGTGTACTCGTATTACAAAACAAAGAGGAACAATATGACATAACTAATTGACGTTGTGTACTCGTATTACAAAACTCGTATTACAAAACAAAAAAATGTAAATGCAGTGATTAGCACATCCTTTCATGCCAAAATTCTGAACTCAAGACGCAAACCGGACACGGTAGATTTGGTGTATAAACCTGGCTCTCAACAGTGTGGAGATCACGTTAATGTCGGTCCCGTCTTGGGACGTTAAAGAACCATTGAGGTCGGTTTGGCGATAAAGTTCTGAAAAATCTAACTAGTTGAATGAGATCTCAAAAGACCATAACATTGTAACCACAATATAATATAAAGACTTTAGTTAGTTAATAGAACGTTACCGGGTGCTGGAAATAACTAGATACTAGAAACTGTTTATATCAGCTATGTTTTAATAACTGTTGTTCATCAGCAGTTCTCTTAATCATTACACAACGAGCTCCACTACACGTTGTATTTTCCATTGTGATTATATTAGCACACCTGATTTGAGGTGTTTCCAGATCAAGTTCCATGTTGTGGTTCATGTTCTTCATTGTGAGTCCAGAAAACCTACCTACGCAACTGGATGCAACCGATCCTCAACTAGGTGCGGAAGTTCTGCCATTCCTTCACCTCAGCTAGCAGTGAAGAGACGTTTAGCATGTCTGACTCCCAGAACATCAATCCGTCCACAACATGCTGTACAGTTCCCGTCTCTGTAATGATCCCGGGGAGTAAAACAAGAAAACCTACAATCTTCCTGCTTTCTGGGTTAAATCGATTGTGGAATTCGGCAGACCCGTGGTCACAAAACGGGATTACCAGATTGCGCAGGTAGTGCTGCCATGGGGATGTGCTAGGGGCATTGGCTCTTTGCATCTGCCGGGACGACCGGGGTGTTCCTGGTGCTGAGATGGATATAAGAAGAAATGTGGCTAAACGTGTAGCATCTTTACACCATACACTGTACTCCTCTTCTATCTCCTGTCTCATCGGTATCATTCGTTCCCTGGTTTAGTCGATCATACTGTACGCTTGATATATGTCTAAGTCCCTCTTTTGAACCTTGGAGACCATGGGCCTGACATTCTCCAAAACATTCTTGGTGGTGATGAATGCGATGATGGCACGTGACGAAGTGAGAATAGTTAGCAGCCCTTGCGCCTTCGTCCTGGTCTCCTGATCCCAACTGCCAGTCAATGCAACCACCTCCTATATGTCGTGATATTCAGACGGATTCAATACTGCTGCAGTGTACATACAAAGCTCGTGTGGATAACTGCTCTATCCTCGCCTGCACGCCAACTTTATCCGAGGACATACACTGCGCACCATCGTAGCTCTGACCCCTGGCTTTACTGATGTCGATCTTTCAGGCACTCGATGACACCACGAGCCATAGCTTCCCCCGTTGCCCTCTCAATGTATATAAAATAGAAAAAAAGAACTGTTTTACTTTACAGTGAGCCAGCATCCTCCAGCACACTGACAGAATCTGGTTACCATGTGGATCTGTGACCTCATTTGCCATGATGGAAAAGAACGCATTTTCGTCTTCAAGGCTTCGTGTATGTTCCTTTCTAATGTATTCGACTACTACATCAATCACTTCATTCAGGATGATTCTTGATGTATATGGCGCATTCTTCCTTCTGGTCTCAACGTGTTTTCGGAGTGTGTCGTCGCGTTTGGCCATCATCTCCAGAACTGCCCAGAAGTTTCCCCTGTTGGACGATGTACTTGTCCGATCATCCCTGGGGACGTGTTTGTTGTACATCTTCTGGTTGGACTGGCTTATCAAGTAGGGCAAGGAGCATTCTGGTGTCTTTTCATGTTCAACCGATAGGATAGCTTAACATTTTACCTGTAAAAATGCCAATTGTTATCTTGAAAGTCCGGTCCGAAGAACTGATGCAGACGATTTTCATCAAAGGACCAGCGCCTCTGTTGGGCGCATTTGCTGGATCTGCGCAATATGCAGATGGATGCGCAATCTGCAGATTTTCGAGTATCCGAGGATTGCGCAGTGCAATCGAGCGAAATCTGCAGATTGCGCAGATCCAGCAACTGCACACAACACGTCTATGGACGCCAAACATTCCCATTGTATGCTCATTCTTTCGCAGGGAGACATAGTCATCAGATATGAGGTGGGCGTGTGTGTGTACACGTGCGTGCGGTGTGCCTGTGCAGTGAATCTATGAACGACGTCACCGATAATGCTAAGCATAACTTTGGGGATCCCCTGGACGCCATGTATATCGCCTGTGCTAGATCAGTGAAAACGTCGGACTGCTACTAAGGAATTCGTACATAATAAGCGACAATTGCATGTGACCTTCTGTCGTTTCTTAGCAATGCCTTTGTCCCCCGTTGACATGCAATGGTAATGAATTTTTTTGATACTCAAAAAAGGGGGGGGGGGGTCCGGACCCCCCTCTGGATCCGCCTATGGTGTATATGTATGCTAGTACTTGAAATAATGCCCGACAGCGAATGGTTGCTTGTTATTAAGTGTTGAACGAGACTGGTCTGGAATGTATCTAACAAATTACATGGAATATTGCAAGTCATATTTCCAAGAACCATGGGATGTGTATAAATGACCTCGTGCGTGTTCACTATCCCATACAGATGATACGTTATTATGTGCATTATTATGTATTTTTGCATACACAATCACATAATTAATTATGCAATATTCACTATTGTATAAGATAAACAACAACGAATAATGACTATGCTGTTACCAATTAATTTTATTCAAATATGCAGGTGCCACCAGTAGGTGTATAAAACTATACTCTATTCAGCTGCCAGGTTGCAGTACGATCGGCGTAAAACCTCTGAAATGACATGACCTCATGCAAGTCCTGATGTCATCCCACACGTCTCACCAGTAGTTTATGTACACTAGCACAGATCATCATCTGCCACATAACAACACCCTGCGTGCTGGCAGGACCATACAACTGATCAAAATAAAATACAACTTTCAACGTTCCATATTTCTCTACGATACTTCAAACATTTTGCCATAAAAAATAAAACAAGAGAGCACTGAGATCGGCTCGTGTATTTACATGATATCTTGCAGTGCTACAATTAAATACATTGTTTCCATATACATTACCGTTGTCACAACAACATGGTCAGTATGTGTACTCCTACGTACAATATTTATCTATCCATTTAGGATTGGTCACACTGGATAAAAAAATTGACAATAATTATATTACAAATTATAATAACAGTAAAAATGTCTGATTATCTGTGAAAACTCTGAACTCATTCAATACTTATGTCATTTGTTTTCTCATCTACTCAATGTGAGAGTGCATAAATAATGTCATAAACGAGTGCTTGTTTTAACTGTCAATGAAAAGAATACAATTTCTGCCAAGCACAAATCCTGTTAATGATTTCTGCAATTATAAAAATATTAACTTTGCCTGCTATATGTTTAGTAACATAACATAGGTTGATGGAAGGAATTCACCAAAAACTAGTATCACCTATGTGCTAGTCAACTATTTCTAGAACCATACAAGAGACAAATGTGTGTGCATGTATTTCAATTACAGGGCTGTATGTACAACACATATATAATACTTGCAATTTACACAACTAATAAGGAGGGAATAGTAGCCAGAAAGCATGTGCAATTATGTACAGTGCGGTCTATTTTCATTTTAGATACTCGCTGAGAATCGACTACGTCTGCATTCATAAGTATTTACAAAATTCAGCAGCAGCACTGTAAGCAAGACCAAAACAACAAGTAGGCAAACCTATCTCCTATTCACAATATTTTCCAAACAAAAAAGGTGACATATCACCTTTTATACTGCCATATGTTGAATAATTACTGAATTATAACCTTGTCATACAATCCTATCACACAAATGTTGTAGATTGACGTTGTAAATAAATGTTGTCCACTGAATGTCCAATGCGTCGTGAAAAACGTGTGCATTCAAAATAACAACATAGAAATATTCACATTAAAATGCAAATAACTGTGTCAAATGCAAATGATAATGTGAGATCAGAAGAAGATGCAGCATTGTCATCGCATGTCAACATCAAACAAATGGCAAGAACTATGACAGTAAGCAGTGAAGACTAAGAGTGTCAAAATCTTCAATAATCAAATTCTGGATGTTAAATATAAAAAAGAAAAGCATTAAACACGTGCTGAAAAACCGTCTGTTCATAAACATCTGCTCAACATCTGAATGTCACAAACACGGACAGATGCTATATGTATAATAAAGGAGGTGGTCAGCATTGAGAAATGAGAGGCATGAACCGTGACATGTAGTGCTGACAGTCGGGGCAGTAGACCTCCGTCATGTCTACCAGTCTCTTCCTACACAACATGCACTGGACCTTGTCTGAAGCGTTCCAGTCCACCGATTCTGCCATGGCATCATCGGAGCTACCAGTCTTCACCCCTGCTACCACCACTTGCGGGTCAACAGAAGGTGGCGCCACAGTGCACGCACCAACATCGCCTTGTGATGTTGACTGATGTTGTCGATTTACAAGAGTTGATGTGACATAGGCCATGTAGTCAACTGCCTCGCTATCTTCGGCGTCCGCGAGAGAAATGAGTGCAATGTTTTCTGAAAATGTGACGCGTCTTCGGGGCCATCGACGTTGGTTCCTTGTCTTCATTAATGTTTCTTCAGATTTTATTGCTGGTTTCAAGCCAGGTTTTGGTAACGATTCTGGTATGTCATTGTGGATAAGTTCCGGTTCCGTATGGCTGCACACAAGATCAGAATCTTGTGTATTTTCATGGATCAGTTCCGGTTCCGTGTTGCCACACTCAAGAATATAATTTTGCGTACTTTCACTGCTGTTGACATTGAAGTTTAAACTATCTACATCACTACACTGGCTGTTCCAAGAAACACTATTGTCATCAGAGACACACCTGTTGCATAATGTAAGGTCAACTGTATCATCGTCATGGTGACAACATTGCTTCACATCATGCTGTGTCACGTTTTCGCTGCCTGAAGAGACTGGCATGAGATTCATGTTTTCTTCACGAGTGTGCGTTTCTGAAGTACAATGAACTGGTTGTGAAACGAACTTATACTGTGTCTCCTTGCCATGACACAACTGTCTCTGGTCACCAACACCTGGAAACTCATTGGTAGCGCTGCGATGCTCATGGTGCCATGATGCAGAGGAGGCTGTCCGACCAGCTGCACAGTTGGCATCATCAATGGTGCATGTCTGACTATTGCCTGTTGTTTCTGGATCTGTAGCTTGTTGTGGCAGTAGCGGTGCCTATAACATCAACAATGACACAGTGTTAAATGCGTCACACAAATTAACAGACAAAGAAAAAACACATGCACAATATGGACATCATATCATACTTAAAAGAATTTGATAATGTATAACACAATATATGAACATCATACTTATCAGAATTTGATAATGCGAAAACAATATCTACATTATATTTATAATAATTTGATAATGCACTACACAATATATGTACATCGTATTTATAAGAAAGAAATAATGCACAGATGTATCTTGAGACAGATACCTAACAACTGAACCATCCTGATAAAACAGTTAAGCTAGTTGACAGGCAAGCTTCCAAACATGAGCAGTGCCCCGTTTAATAATTCACAACAAAGTCCAAATCTCAGCAGCTCCTTCTGAAATGCAATACCATTGTTAATGTCACTGTAACTTATCACCATTACAACAGTCATCTGTACCAAACTGAAGAGGGAAACACCAAAGCAACATAATCAAATAGACCGTCTTCACAGTACTGTAGTTCGTTATGAATGACCACAAAAACAATGTTGATGCTGCAGTCTGTAGACACACATGCATGCACACACATGCATGCACACGCATGCATCCACCTGCACACACACCTGCATGCACACGTCTTTCCTCGGTGTGTGTCTCAACATAAGCTGTTAAATACGCTACAACACCAACTAGTGAAAAGAACATAATACTTGCAAAGCAGAAAACATATCTGAAGGGAAAATAACTTTTCCTGGACATTGGTGGACAGCGAAGAATATTTTACCACAGGCCCATGCACATGTCAAACAAAACCGACAATATCGTCAACAAAGTTGAGACACTGTCAACATTATCATGGGGCCCACAGTACCCTAGTATCACATTAAATCTCCGCCTCAATTCATTTAGCCCATCACAAATCAGGTTTGTTAATGTTAATGTGTGAATTGTATCACTTACACTTATCCAGTATGGCTCTAGTAGCCTGTTAGCCGATCTTCATGTATGTTTGTGCGCATGGGAGGGAAGTTTGTGTTTTGCTCATACCGGTGGGGGCACCAGTACTGGCCAAGTCTGGTTTTGAAGTAGTTTAGAGATGGAGCTGACACTACAGTCTCCGACAGAGTGTTCCATCGATTCACAATTCTATGTCTATATTCAGCAGTCAGTTTAATAAAGGAGGGCGTACTTTTGTTTAAATCATCAAAAGGACTGACTTTAATTGTTAGATCAGGTAACTTGTGACAGTGTCAACAGCTGTATGCCAAAGTATATACAACCGGACCACCTTTGCCGAATTAGGACCGGATCCAATAAAAAATAATTTAATGGTACAATGGTTTCATCAAAACTAAATAAAACATTTGCACAAATGAGCTAGCATGTCGTGGTGGATACTAGACAGGACTGATATTTTTTACGAAGTGATTCCGAATGAATGAACGAATGAGTTTACTTCACAATTGTACATAATAGGCAAAATATTACACATTTCAACTGAATGTGAACAAAAGTAAAATAGGGAAGAAACGTTTGACTTATATAAAGTGTTTCTTCCCCCACAAAAATGCATGATAACTTAATTTACACAGACGCATACACTAAAAAAATAATATATATTTATTTTTTAGTGTATGCATCGTGTAAATTAAGTTATGATGTTATCAATCGTGTTTTTGTGGGGAAGAAACACTTTATATAAAGTGTTTCCTATTTCACTTTAGTTCATATATACACATATATAATAATTATATACATATATATATTTATACGTGTATGTAGAAATTATAATAATTCTACGAGACAAAAGCAAAAACACTGAATTAAGGAAGGACCTTTAACACACTGACTTATGTCTTTCTTACTCCAGCTGCACCAATACAGCAGAGCTAACTTGAGGTGAAATCACGTGGAAACCATTAGGATTGACAACCATTGCTGTTGATGGGGACTGAGGAGTGAATTCTGAACACACAGATCAATTGTAGCCATCCTGACGTATTCCACACAATTACTCCACTCAGTCTTCAGTATGCTTCACCACACTATCCCAGGAACCATTATGCATATTGGTAGTGACATGAAGTATCCCATGAGCATTTAACAACTAGGGGACAGAAATTAGATTGACTCACAACAATTTCTATAGCCGTCAGTCTTTCTTCTCCGTTAGATCTAAATCTACATCAATGAGATGACCATGTAAGAATTACCCAGTAATGTTACCTTCAGAGAATGAATACAGAATGCAGGACCAACAAATCAATTTGTAAGAAATCTGATTATTATGACAGAATGTATAGGCATGTTTATTAGGCGTAATTAGGTTATATTATTCTCAGCATGCTAAGTTACATATGGTTAAGCTGGCACAAAGCACACTTGTGTTGTAACAGAGAAATCTGTAGAGCCTTTACAGATAGCAAGCAAAGATTATAACCAAATATGTATTTTGAGATCTTACCTACATACACTTCCAGTTAAAGCCTCTTTAGCTGTTCAAACACATTTTCTTTCTAAAAATAAAACCTATCATGGTTTGAACCAGTCAGAATTTGTATCCCACAGAATGTATTATTATAAGCTCTATTTTATTTTTTTATTTATGGTATCGGTCTCACGGGCTTACCAACTAGGCATTTTTCCTAAGCAAAACCACATAAAATTATTGTTTTATATCTCGTAATTTTCATACCAGATTTATTTGTACGCAATACATGCTAACGTTTTCCATGAGGTTTGACCCTTACGCAAAGACAACATAATCTATGCCCTTCTGCAGCCACATGTACAACTGACAACAAACAGAGTGCAGTATTCCATGCAACACAATCATTAAGCTAACACAGAACAACTACATGGGGAGTGCATCGACGATCACTATTCTATTGACACGTATGTAAACTGCCAGCCAAGCCAACCATTGCACATGCGCTTGAGTTACATCCACAGCCAAATCTTATTGGTTGATATACTTACAGTGTGTACCAATGGAGTGCAAGGTGAGTCCGACTGCTGACCTGTTAATAAGTGCAAGGGAAATGAATAAGTGCATGAAAAAACACTGTCACCTCCACTACAAAGACACAATTTGTGTGACGCCACTGAGACCATCCATGAGAAACGACAGACATGTTTAATAGGACTCCAAAGTAGAGTTAGGTGCACTCTGCTATAGTTATTACATGTAGATGCAGTCTACAGAAACTTGTTAGTACTCAAAAGTAGCTAAGGCGAAATAAAAACATTGTCAATCAAACAATCAGACAAACAAACCCTTTGGTTTTGAGGCATTTCTGTGGTCAGGTTTCTGAGGACTTAGGCGCTGTAGAAGGTAACCTGGCCTCCTCTTATTATCATCACTATTATTAAATGCTTGGTAGGATGTGGCCTGGTTTTCTCCACTGTATCGTGTTACTCTCGCATTCATCAAATGATTCAGCCAAACATTTTGTAAACAACTACAATCTCATTCTAAATGCCAGAGAGGTTTGTAAACAATTACAATCTTATTCTAAATGCCAGAGAGGTTTGTAAACAACTACAATCTCATTCTAAATGCCAGAAAGGTTTGAAAACAACTACAATCTAAAATGCCAGACAGGTGGCTAGCTATGCGCAGTGACAACTATTTTGTTGGCTTGAAGAATGACTGAAAGCACATTAATATCAGTTACCGTCATATCTCAGAAGGCACGAAAGCCTAACATGGCTAATTGGGACAAACTATGCCTTTCCAGAGGCTGTCATTGCACTGGTCATGTTTCCATTAACACAACCACAGCCTTATATTACCAGTGGTTTCTGTTGCCATCAACCTCTGGATCATATACCATACATATTTTAAAAGGAAAGGGATCCCACAAGCAATTCATTATTATCATCTTTACAAAATGTTTGTAAATGTGCAGTCTAAATATGCGATAAAAAGACAGTCTATGTTGAAGTCTATGTTTTGTGATTGATGAACAACTTGTTTCTGATCCAATATCACTAGCCATTAAAAAACACCCGAATAATGACTTTTGCATCTCTAAATATATGAATGCATCAATGCAACATCTTAAAAAATTTCCTATACTGTTGCTGTTTCAGGTCAAACAATATTATAATTGTTCACAATTGAATATGCTTGTCTAGTGATGGTATATTAGCGTTTACTGCATTATGCCTGCCTTTAAATCACCAGCCAATGTAGCAAGTGAAGGCATTACAAGACTTTATCATGTACAGCATGTCATCAAACAACACTATTTCGCCAATATACTTGTTACATATAATGACTTCTGTGTTTAAAGTATTCGGGATACAAAATATTGTTTTAATCGATCACAGATACTTTTTGCATTTGAGATTAAACAAATCAAAATTACACTTTCGCTGAAAAAATAACAATTGGTTCATGGCCTAATATAACTTGCTCAAATGTAGGCAACAGAAATTCTACCAAAGGATTTAACTGATTGATATAGCAATTGGGATAGTATAGAATGGTTCTTAATGAAACATCACCACTGGTTTATGCAGATGTATGTGCAGTGGATGTGTGTAATTTAAACTGCCAATTAGACAACTGGCAGTGCCACAACTATTAGCGGAACTAAATGTGCTATTCTTTACTGTTATGTAAACAATTTGGAACTGTCCCAGGATGACCAGAGGTACAACTGTATCTCTGAACTATTCATAAACCTGTGCATCACATTACATGGGCCATGGCAGACAACTCAAGGTTATGAAGACCCAACTTTAACAGAGAAGTAGCCTCGGCATTACAGATCTGTTTACAGAAAGCAATTCTTCACACTCAAGTGGCGTCATGGAGAAGTTACTTGGTTATCATCAACAATACTTCAGTCGTATGACAACATATAGCATGCAGTTCCAAGCAAAACACAACAACATTCCAAATATGAGGCAAAATCCCTGCATGCAACTAAATCCAAACTATAGAAAACCAACAAACAATATTCATAGTGCTTTGGCAGCTTGTAAACTCGTAAAATAACAAGTGTCCATCCGGTAGCTAGGATGGACAAGAATACTGAGTTGTCAAAAATCAAAGCCAGTCAACAGGTATTTTAGGAGACCTTTGTAGAGAACAATGCAAGGAATGAAGAAACGTCCCACATGCAACTGACAACATATCAGCAATAGTGAAGGGACATCTTAATGTTTCTATCTCACAATCAGTTCGAAAACAAATATGTTCAAGGCACTGAAGGGTCCATATATACTCAAGAACATTCGACGAAGAACATTACTGCAAAGGAGAAAACACATTCCACAGAACAAAAACAGAGAGACTCATCCGAACAGAAATGCAGCACGTATCTGGCAAGACATGCATTCTTTGCCAGCCGTAGCCACACATAAGCATGCACTGAATGAAATAACAGTTTTAACAGTAGATTTCATCATGCTGGGGAAGGATATACGCAGTCTCAAGTCTCTTTTTTCACACATGCATCTAAATGTATCCATTTATGCTTTCAACCACAAAATTGTTTTATGTTTATATTTATCAATTTTAAACATAAGTTGGGTGAACTTTTATGGCTATTTCTGGTGTACATGTTAATGAATTTGAGTGCGTGGGTGCAGGAAATAATTTAGTGCATCAATACTGAAGACTTGAATCAAGAAATATCCAAATAAAAAAGTAGTTTACAAAAATTATTTATTCCATTCATCAGAAGCATACTTGAGTCTAAGTGGCTTCACAGCTTCATAGTTATGTTTCTGCTACATTCGTCTCACTTCTCTACTATGTTTAATCTTACAGTTCTATTTTTTATAATTTCAACTATCTTACCTATTAATCTGTTTGGATACAATATAATTCTTGCTTTGCTATGCCAGCTGTAATAAAAAGACACAACAATTTCTAATAAGAGAAACCAGAATCAAAACTGGCAAAAAGTAGCACAAAAATGAGACATACTAAAATATGTGCTAGAAGTTTTTTGAGTTGAAATAAAATAATCCAATCAGTCATGTAAAACAGTGTTGTGCATCATGACCACTAGATGGCAGTGGTATTCATCAAACATGCTACACCGGCATGAGAAATGTAAACATGAACACATATTTCCATCGTGAGTGTGCCAACTAGTGTGGACGACAATGAAAGAGAATGGGAGTTTGTTGACAGCAAGATATACATACCTGGTCTTGACGAGGTCAAATAACCTTGTGAGGAACTCTTTCTCAGATCATTCTTTGGTGGGAAGGCCCCCCAGTAGCTGTTACTGTCACTTCCGTCTATTCCTTCACCTACAGCAAGGTTGTGAGGTAATGTTTGACAAACACACAGAGTTTATTCTTGATTACTGATTACCAAGCAGCTGGGCATAATTAAAACATATTTTGTTTCGTAAAATCTGGTTACTACAATAAGAAACAGCATGTCAAACTTTTCCATGCATCCAATGTTCTTTATATAAATTGGTACATAACAGTGCAGGGCAAAAAGGGATTTCAAAGTTGTTCCTGTTAAGCAGATGTTCCTTACATGGGGTGTTCCTATAGCGAGAGTGCAATGTAGTAGACCTGTTCTAAATAGTGACCACTAACAGAGGCCCTCAAATTACTGCAACATACTTATTTAGACATAAGTGAACTTTCTTGTACAAAGGGAGCATGTCTCAAGATCCAACTTTGAGTTTTGGCCCAACCACATAACTAGAAGACATGTATAAAACACAGGGGTCAATGCCAGGACAAACGAAGATCAGAATCTGGATGATGGAAATGAAGTGAAGGTAATAGAATATGTTATTTTTTATTAGAAATGGAAATAGCCCCAAAACAGTTGGAATATGACTAGACCCACCCCAACATCAAACACAAAGACAGTAAATGGGGGACATACCTTGGAGAGCACTGTGGTCACTAGTGGGGGTGCATGACCTCTGCTGCGTCATAGCCACAGTTGGCATGCCGTAGTACAAGGCTTCAGTCACAGCCCACTGTTTCTGTTTTGGAGTCATTCTACCCTCAACCAAGGGGCGACCAAACTGTGTGACATGTGGCTGAGGGGTTCGTCTGCCGGCCACTGCGCTGGCAGACCGCCCTTGGTGCTGAACAGGCTGTTCTGGCCGATTGGGGTGTACGCTGGTCAATCTGACCTGTCGGTCATTGTCTCTGGCCATAACATTGTCCTGGGGAATGCCGTGGCTGTGCAAGGAGTTGGGGGTGTGATACTTGGGTGTATCCGACACTGGAACGCGGGGGGCAATTAACCCTTCATGGATAAGCTGTTCCATGATACTGGGGTTTGTATTTGAGGTTGCCTCATCCTGACATCTGTAGCTGCATGCACTAGTAGGCCTGGGTTGCGACCTGACACGGTTACCCTCCTCTCTGTTCTCATATTGTGCTGTGGTTGCTGGCTGTCGCATTACACAACCACTAGAGGCCGCCACTGTGTTCTGTGCACCTGGCATGCAGTTAGTGGCTGCGCGTTGCCGCTGCAAGTACGACTCATACACGTCTGTTTCGAGTCCTGATTCTGCCAGCTGGCGGGATGCTCGCTGGCCGGGTTTCCTTGGCAACGTAGCATAGGCTTCGACGCATGACGTCACACTCGCAAACTGTGCCAGCTGTTCCTGCTGCTGGTTGCTCAGTCTGCTGTTCTGTGGCAACAACTTAGACTGGTCCAGCTGCTGCTTTGGCTTTGAGTTCAACACTGGTATCTGCCGCCGTTGCTGCTGTGGTGTCTGCTGCGACTGCGACGATGGTGTAGTCTTTTTCTGCTCGATGGAAGACGTCCGCACGGGTGGCTTCGGCTTCGGCGCTCTCTGTTTGGGCTTCTTCAAGATCCCAGGAGGCACGGTCTTGTCAGCAATGTTCCTCTCCACAGACTGAGACAGTCCATCAATCGTAGCCAGACGGTTAATGCACTGCTGAAGCTCACGCTCTGCATCCTTTGGGGTCTTATTGCTGTACAGGCTCTCCACGCGTTTGTACACACTGGGTACTGATGCCTGTTTCGAGTGCACAACACCTGCCTTACTAGTAGAAGTCACCCCCTCAGGTGGTCGCACATCCTGGTCAGTGACGGACAAACTGAAACACAAACATCAAACGTAATGGCACATTCTTATATAACATGGTATCCAGTCCTACACTTCACCATCTTGTAGTCCTGTTCATTCCGATGCCATCTTGACTTCTCTGGGAAGCATTAAGACACGCTGCAATTACTGCATGAAGACTATTGGTTTACACATTCACCTCTCTCTGTAGCCAGGTATTCATGTATACAGGGAGCAATGTGGAGTGAATGATTTAACATCAGTGTTACATCGTATAATATGCTCACTAAAACATGTTTTTAAACAATGAACTAAAAAATAGTTAGAATGTGCCTGCTGATTGATTTAACTTTTATTTAAAAACTGGCAGGATTAACTAACTATGTGATGTTTAACTGCCACTGAAAAATTCAACCTAATTATGATTTATCAATAAACTTCTTTCATCAACAAATATTTTGTTCACACGTTTTGCAGAACCTATCAATAACATAATCAGACATATTTTCAACTATAAGATTTCTTAACTAGCATTCTGTCATACTGGTATTTTTACTAACATTATCATAGCAATTCTGCACAAGGAAAATTTACAATCTTAAAGGTCATTTGGGCATCCACGTGACCTACTAAGCAAATTTGATATTCTAACTCTAAGCATGCATTAATTTCTTGCCCATTTAAGTCACAGCGTAACTTTGATGGAACCTCTCTGACTGAAACAATTCTGATAGTTTCAGTGAATGCTAATATGACAACACCAAACTGAAGTGACGGTACCTTGTGTGGTCATTACTGTCTTGTCTCGTCATCATCTTCCGATGGAGACTGCGGGAACGCATCACGCACGTATTGCATTTCACCTGAGCGTGCACCTTCGAGTCCTGCCCAACTCCACCCATGGCGAGAGCTTTCTGGACGCAACCTAGGACACCCAGACAATTTAATTTTCACGTTTAACTACTATGTTTCCAGAAAAAGGAAAATGAATCTGCAAAGGGGGAGACGATTATAAATATATCTGGTTAATTCTACTTAATTGTGCATCCTATTTAAACCATGTTTCCAGAAAGCATAATTTAGAGGAAAATGGGGGAGGATTACAATTACATTTGGTAGGTGGGACTGCCTCCTACCTATAGCACGGTTGCAGTGTAGCAGAGCCTGGGGAAGGTCTCCTCCCTTCTCCTTCCTGTTGGACGAGTCCATCAGTCCCTCTGCATGCATACACAGATTCTCAAATTTCTCATCTGAAAGCAAAAAAACACTGGGTCATTTATTACTTTTTTATTATATCATTTTTATTATATCATTTTTATTATATCATTTTTATTATATAAATATTTTATTATTATATATTATTTAATTATTATTATATATATTTTATTATTTATTATTTTATTCAGTTGTTACTACATATAATTATTATTACTGATACCAAGCCATAGTGGCAAATTCATCTGTTTACTTCATACATATGTGCCAGTAATCTACTTAAGTGCAGCACATATCCACATGAAAAAACAAATTTAGAATAACAGAACACTGTCTCTAACGAGAACAATATTGCCTAATTATTATGTACAGTTTGGAAACACATCATGCAAGTCGCAAATTAATGTACAGGTGATTTACAGAGTGCTTGTGCATGAATAATAAATGAAGCCAAAAGGTCTCTATGCTGCTAACTGCTTAACTCATTAGACCCCACAACGGCCGCGGCCGGCCGCTCTGTGCGCCGCCGGCCGCATACAGGACCCTCTATTAAAAAAATCCTGGTGAATAACTACTGAACTAAACGCTACCAAATTTTGCCACACCCTAGCAGATACATTTTGCAGCAACAACAGCTCGTTACGTGCATGTGTTGCCCTTTCGGAAATCTTGATTTTCCTCGGTTTTGTTCATGCTATCTAGAAAATTTGTATTTCTATATTTGTCATGATAAAATATGGTGTAACCCGAAAAATAACCGTCAGAATTTGATAATTTTTTCAGTGGTGCAAAGCTAACACATATAGCTACATTGTCTTCGCTGAGTTGCATAGGGTTATAGCATGGGATCATTGTCAAATGTCAGTCGCAACTTTCAAAGTTTAACAAATTTACTACCTTGTCTTTGCAAATTGTGATCATATGTCAACATTTTATTAAAATATCCTATGTCTATGTATACAGGCATGTGGAGAAATTACTACTCTTCAAAATAAAAACACCTTGTAATTGTCAATATTGAATAGTTTTTTCTACAGATTTTTTAACACAAGGAGGTAAAATCGCAAAAAATTTGCCAGAAATCCTGAAAACAGGGGAGCATGTTTTAATAAAATCCTGGGGCCTAATGGGTTAATGGGGCATTCTGTCTCAAATCAACCAAAATAAGAGTCTTGTTGCACTCATATTTTTGAATTTAACCAACATTTTACCAATTAATCAACAAGTCAATATACCCACACATGTCAAACCATAGAGCTGTAGCTCGAATAGTTTTTCGAAAAGTTATGACCATTTCAAATTTGGTGGATCTTGTCGTTTTTACCATTTTTTTTAAATCATGAAGATATCTCATTTTACTTAACCCATTAGGCCCCAGCATTTTATAAAAACATGTTCCGCTGTTCCCAGGATTTCTGGCAAATTCCGAGCAATTTTACCTCCTTGTGTTCAGAAATCTGTAGAAAAAAACTAGTGACACTCTAAGCTGTGCTTCAACCAAACTATTGGAAGTGGGAACATCGGGAGTTGATGTTAAAAGTTGGGGTGAGCATTATATTTGGTAATATAGAAATTCTGTCTGATTTTAGCAAAACGTCAGGGTGCGTATTATACTTGGGGTCATATTATACATGGAAAATTACGGTACTACAATACTGCATTATGGTATTGGAGGTGTCAAAGTAGTTGCTGGAGATGTTGCCTAAGTAGCAGGATTAGTATATTACTTACTTGGCGTTGGCTCAGACTTCTCCATTTCAGACGTTTGTCTCGAGCCTTCAGTAAGAAAAAGACAAAACTGTAAGTGACATGAAATGGTTGAAAATGATCTACAATTTAACACTTCTGTAAACAAAGTTACATATCAAATTGTTATTATCTGCAATATTTACTTGTTTCTAAACAGTGCTGGACATTTATTAGTCTCAAGGAAACATCAGACCCCATTTATCCTTTGAAAATCACTTTTCTACAAAGTACTTTACATTGCAGTAACTATTACAAAAAGTAGTTAAATACTTTTCTTCAGTGTTCCCTTTTTTGTACATCATGTGTTATTGCTTGTGCATCTGTATGCAACACATTACGAAAAGTTAAATATTAAATACAATATATGCTTATTGACTTTTAATGCACTAAATGGTCATGGTACACAGTATCTGTCGGAAATGTTGACAACTAGAAACGCTGATTATGGACTGAGATCTCATGAAGCTCTGACACTCAGTATACTATGGACAAAGTGGAAATCTCTGGGGTATCACACTTTTAAAGTGGCTGCACCTAAACTATGGAATTCCCTACCTGAAGATGTGCGCAGTAGCAGTGAGAGTAAATTGAAGACTCGCTATTTTAGCATAGCATATAACTAACTTATTACTTTTAGTCATTTAAATAGCTTTACTTTTTATAAAACATTTACATCTGTTTGGTACAATATTTTATCTAAATATTTACTAAGACAATACCAGCAATTTCATTGGACATACCAGGTTGCCGTGACTCCATAAGACTCTCGGGAATGTTCACCAGTCTCTGCTTTGTCGTCCCTGCCGCTGATGGATTTGAGCAGTTCTGAGTTGAACTACTGCTTTCTTTGGATGACCCGTGACGAGACGTTCCATTCTGTCTTGTGTTGTAGTACCCCTTGTATGAATCCGTTGAGTCCATTGAGCTGCTTGCTGAACTAGCACTGTTGCGATCGCCACTGCTGTCGCTACTTCGCTGTGAGTCGTAGGGTGTCTTGTCGAACGAATCTCCATGGTGGGACTGTATGTTGGTGGGATGGGTTTTTGTCATCCTAGAGACAAGGTTGTGGTTGGCATATGTCATTGGTGGTTCCACCTGCATGCTTCTGCTACCTGTCACTGCACCAGCGGTGCTGCTCAGTGGTGCCTGTGTGGTGCTACTCGACGGTGCCTGTGTGGTGCAGCTGGGCGACCCAGACCTTCCCTCTTGTTGTGACGCCAGCCTTGTAGCTGGGTGCAACTGGTGCTGCACCTTCTGGTAATCCAGGATGTTCCGCACTGTCTTGCTGTTGATATATACCTCCTCCCCCGCCTCGCTGGTCGATGACATCATCCAGGCGGCCATCTTGTTCATCGTGCGCGTCTCACACCTCTCACCAGGATTGTTAGTGCACCTGCCAGGGGCATAGTTCGTCGCCCCCATGGGGTGTTTTACCACATTATTTCTGTAGTCGAACGGCCGTGCGCTTTGCGGGCGTGTCCGCTGCGCCATTATCACTGCCTTGTTGTAACCGACACCATCTGGTGGCAGGTCGACCTCCTCGAGCGACCCTGACCTACGGAGTTGCTGCCACTGATGTGGCATGTCCTGGGCCCTGTAATCTGGACAGTGATTGTTTTCTGTGTACAAGCACTTGTTGGAGGCTTGCTGCATGCTGCCTGACTGCCCATTAGAAGCACGTTGCAAAGGTACACCACTCACCCGCGCAGGCGATGGGGTGTGCACAAACTCAGCCACCCTACTGTGTATTGCCTCGTTGATTGCCATTTGGTTCTGAAGCCTCCCCTGCATCGACGGCACTGCACGACTCACCGCCGGACTCAGGTAACACCCGTTTGTTGTCGGGCCCTCTGGTGGCAATGATCCGAGCAAATCGATTCCATTCTCAGATCGTCCACTTGTTTGCGACGTGTACTTCTTGCACGGCCCGTCCACCGAATCGTAGTTGCAGTATGCCTCATTACCCATAGGTGGCACCACTGTATTCCCGTATGTATCAGCACGTGCAGTGTCACCACTGCACGTGCAGGTAACGCCATTCTCCTTCCCATCTACCGCAATCAGATAGCTCGGCTGGCGGAAGTGAACAATGGCTGGCTTGCCTTCACGCCCCAGCTCTGCCGATGGAGTGGTCGCCCTGCGATTGGGGGCACTGCAGTGGTTTTGACTGCCCTGGGGCATGGGGGTGATGGCACGGCATGGCTTGGAATCATGCACCAAGGGAGCATGTGATGTCGGCACCTTGTGACCACCAGGAAGGATATCATTGGCATCACGGTCCGCTGATCTCTGGCGGGCGTGGTTGCCCTTTACACTGTTGAACCCTGAGGAAATAAACACAGTCAATGTCACCCTCACAGTACACTAAGACCAACATGGCTGCTCTAGGGATTGATGCTTGCCTTGCGACCAGCAAATACTCAAACTCTACATCCACCTAATCATTTCATAAACAATTTGACTTGCTTAATACCTGGTACATTAGATGGAATTTTGACACAGTTTTTTCAGATATTATTAATATATATCTGACACAACACATTAAATGTTGCAGTTTCCTTTCACCAAGCCTTCTCTCAAGTTTCTAACCCACCAAAAAATTAACAAAGGTAGAAGCATCCATGATGTGACTCAAACAATTGTGCGCATTAAAGGAAAAGGGGAAAACCCCAATTAACATGGGAAGACTACATTAAGAGGATGTGAGAAAGGTGAACGAAGATATAAAGTGGAGGCAAAATAGCTGCTGATATGGCGCAGTGGAAAAGGTAACAGCCAAAGTGCCACAAGAACTAGTTGGTATCACCCGTTTACAGGGAACTACGAGGAAGAACAACATAATCAGTATTATTATAATGATTCAATGAATGAATTGTACACCTTTTGCATTTAAATGCAAATGTATATCCTGTGCAGTACATTTATGTGAATGAAATAATCTGCTAACTTGACCACATGATGGATCTTGTAGGAACGTACCACCGTTGCTCTGGTTGAAGCAGTAATCGCTGTTGACCATGACTGTGCTGCGGGGGGCCGTCTCCATGGAGATAGATGAGTCATTGGGTTTGGCATAGAGGAGCAGTAGGGGCTGGTAGTGACCCCTGCAGCACTTGTCCACCACGGATGACCACTCGGTGCCCATCTGATGACACAAACACATATATATGAGTGTGTGGGCAGTCATAACATAGAGGTAAAGTCTTATATAGCGCATAGGACCACTCGAAGCATTCTACACTTCACCCGAGGCAGACATGTTCCTTTACACTTCACCCGAGGCAGACATGTTCCTTTACACTTCACCCGAGGCAGACATGTTCCTTTACACTTCACCCGAGGCAGACTTGTTCTTTTACACTCCACCCCCTGGCAGACATGTTCCTTTACACTTCACCCGAGGCAGACATGTTCCTTTACACTTCACCCGAGGCAGACATGTTCCTTTACACTTCACCCGAGGCAGACATGTTCCTTTACACTTCATCCGAGGCAGACTTGTTCTTTTACACTCCACCCCCTGGCAGACATGTTCCTTTACACTTCACCCGAGGCAGACATGTTCCTTTACACTTCATCCGAGGCAGACATGTTCCCTTACACTCCACCCCCTGGCAGACATATTCCTTCCAACACCAACTTAACTACTCTGGGAAGTGTTCAGCCATGCTGCAATGACTGAGCAAAGACCATTTGTTCATATATATTATATACATCACTGTTTATTTCCAGGTAATCATTTATATAGGTTTAGTGAACTAGATGCTGTCAGCCGATACAGTAAGATGACACTGTCAGCTGTTTATAATCTTTTATCCACAAGGTCTGCCATGTCCAATGTCATTATTATGATAAAATATTGTTAGTTGGGGGGTTCACATGAAAATGTATTTCATGTTAGAACTCAATGCATTTTGCGTTTTACTGTAATAGAGAATGCTTTGGAAAAAATGTAAAATAACTGGGGAATAATGAGTCCAAGCTAATAATGAGTCCAAGCTAGAATAAAAAAAACATTAAATAAATCTTTTGTGCCAAAATTGGAAAATGTCTTCTACCAGAGGTTTATTGGCATGCCAGACAACATGGCAACTTGTGTTTTATGATACTGCAACCACCACAACAAGGTAAAAATGGTGGCCATCTTGAATTTGTAATGAGGCGATATTTAATAGTGGCATAATTAGAACACGTCTTTCACCAATGAGTTTTCTGGTGAACTAGACGAGATAATGACCTCCGTTTTACAAAATCACAATCAGAAGTAAGTCAAAGTGGCAGCCATCTTGAATTTTTAATGAGGTGATCGCAACATTGTTTTGTCTTGTATAAAACTTGCATATGTTGTAAACTTGAATATAGAAACTCAAAAGCAGATTATGCTGACCTTGACCATTGTTGTAAATAATCAAGATGGCCACCATTACTTTATGTGGAGTGGGGCTCGAACTTTCGATGACCATGATATAATTGGTAAGTGTAGCATATCAAAGCAAAAGCAAAACAGATCATATTAAAAAATTCTGTGAAAAAAAACATCGATGAGGGCAAACAAATCTTCACTATGGCTTTTTTTAGAAAAAAAAATTTAATCGTACAGGACGAAATGAAAAATGGGAATTTCTATGTAATTATCAATAGCTCCACATGTAATCCATCATGATCAATGGCCTCGCTGGCCGTGTGTGACCCCCTAATGTTAGTAGTGCTTCTGAATCTACGACAATTTCGCCTAAACTGTCTTCTACTCTGCAGTCTCATTTTCAGCCCTGGGCTAATCTTGACAGATTCTTCTCAGCTGCTGCTTACGGCAATTCCATTCATTACTTAATGATTATTAACGTAATCAAATTAGTTAAGCTAATTAAATCATTTGGGGATAATCAATGCAGCGCATCCCACAAGGTAGGCGACTTTTTCCACCTGTATTCTCAGAAGTGGAAAGAATTAGCACAAACACGAAAGCTTCAAAACGGAAAACTGCAGATATAACCGTAAAGTGTCTCTATGGTGCTCAGACTAGTTGTTGGATATTGGGCAGAAGTTATCCAGTACCTCTCTGACAGTGGCATCATCAAATGAGATCCACTTCTTCATCTTTGAGTGGAAGAAGAAGGTGGAATAGTGCTTGCCATAGTAACATACGACTCCAACGAGTTGTAGGATGGTCGTCTGAGCCTGTCTCTCATCCACCACAGAGTGGAACAGCTACAAGCACAACACACACAGTCCAAGCACAAGGTCAGCTTTGAATTATAATAGTTTTTCTCCAAACTACTCATATATTTGTATGAGCATTAAAAATATTTATGAACAAACACGGATTTATATTACCTCATAAAACCGTTAAAATCCTGTAATCCTGTATTTCATGTTTAAATAAATAATTGTATTTTAAAATACCATCACTTAAAGCTGTTATGAAAATATTGTTGTTGCGGATAAAAAACACAAAAGGCAAATTCCTCACAAAAGTCATTCATAAACAATTTCTTCCGTGATTTTTTTCATGACCTGCACATAGACTGTGACATAACCTGGGGTGTCATCTTATACTACTGGAGACATATCACACACAACGGTCACCATCGCTGTGCTGAGGAGTTGTGTCGGCACAAACAAGGACACTGCCACTTACATCAGTCAGTCGAAGTGTGGTCCTGATGGCTGTCATCACATCGTGGATGTGCTCAGTGATTGGTCGATCTGAATCCCACACTAGGCCAACGCTCACTGTACAACAAAACAGACACATTGCATATCAAAATATATGTTAATTTGCATATTTGTTCAGTGTCATATATGGCAAAGCAAAGGTAATTTAATGTGGTCAAAACAGTTTCACAATTTAAATGCATCTGTTCTAATTTTTTTATCAGAAAGCAAATTATATAATACTAAACATGCACCAGCTCATTATTTCAACATGCGCTGATGTTTCATTTACTAACTTTAGGCCAGGACAGAGAAGATATGGCACCACTCATAAATGATGAGGTTTAAGCCTGATAGAAAGACATGGACACTCACCAACATCAGGAAGATTGATGAGGTTCCTGCGAATGGCTACTTTCTCCCCACAATTGCTCTATTAAACAACAGACGCCAGATTAACACATACTTCATAATATTAAGATAAGACAGATTTGTCAGGCAATTTCACCTCCAGTGGCATTGGGGTATGGAATAGCTAAGAAATCTTCCAAGACTTTCTCCAAATAGCAGAATAAATAAACACCAGTAACTGTTTCTGCAACAAATTTCAAGCAACAAATGCTTTGTGATATTCATCATGTATACAAAGATTAATTATCACAATCAACATATATACAAAGATAAATTAATTATCACAATCATCATGTATACAAAGATAAATTAATTATCACAACATGTAAACAAAGAGAGATTAATTATCACAATCAACATGTATACAAAGATAGATTAATTATCACAATCAACACACATACAAAGATAGATTAATTACCACAATTCCCCTGCATACAAAGAGAGACTGATGATCACAATAAACATATATTCAAAGACAGATGAATTATTATGATAATGATGTATACAAACATAAAGTTTGACACAAAGATAATGAGGCCTGGCAACAGAATGCTCAGTGCCTGACAACACTCACGGGACAGTCCCTATAATCCCCCTGTGACACGGCACTCCTGAGGACTTGACCAAACTGGTGCTGAGGAAAGCCTCCTTGTGCCTGCAGAAACTTGGCCTGTCGCCTGAAAGCACAGACACACCTGTCAACACCTCACCTGGGCTACATGGGTATAAATAATTATGTGGTAAACATGCACAGTTCACAGCTGTTTGAAAAAATTACATGAAATCAGCCCCCTCAAAGCACTGGTTGTCACGGCATAAATCCATTCTGCACATGTTTTAGAAGCGAGGATTTGCAATTATCATACCACTCTGGCAGAAAGTGAGAATGACAAAGGTAACATACACAAGGGTGCTGGCCGACATGTAGAGAATGTGAGGGTAACATACACAAGGGTGCTGGCCGACATGTAGAGGATGTGAGGGTAACTTACACGAGGGTGCTGGCCGACATGTAGAGAATGTGAGGGTAACATATACAAGGGTGCTGGCCGACATGTAGAGGATGTGAGGGTAACTTACACGAGGGTGCTGGCCGACATGTAGAGGATGTGAGGGTAACTTACACAAGGGTGCTAGCCGATATGTAGAGGATGTGAGGGTAACTTACAAGAGGGTGCTAGCCAACACGTAGAGAATGTGAGGGTAACTTACACGAGGGTGCTGGCCGACATGTAGAGGATGTGAGGGTAACTTACACGAGGGTGCTAGCCGACACGTAGAGAATGTGAGGGTAACATACACAAGGGTGCTGGCCGACATGTAGAGGATGTGAGGGTAACTTACACGAGGGTGCTGGCCGACATGTAGAGGATGTGAGGGTAACTTACACAAGGGTGCTAGCCGACATGTAGAGGATGTGAGGGTAACTTGCAAGAGGGTGCTAGCCGACACGTAGAGAATGTGAGGGTAACATACACAAGGGTGCTGGCCGACATGTAGAGGATGTGAGGGTAACTTACACGAGGGTGCTAGCCGACACGTAGAGAATGTGAGGGTAACATACATGAGGGTGCTAGCCGACACGTAGAGAATGTGAGGGTAACTTACACAAGGGCGCTGGCCGACATGTAGAGGATGTGAGGGTAACTTACACGAGGGTGCTAGCCGACACGTAGAGAATGTGAGGGTAACTTATACGAGGGCAATGACGGACACATAGTGGCTGTGATGGTAACTTACACAAGGGCGCTGGCCGACACGTAGTACACCATCTGGTTGAAGGGAAGTGGCTCCGACGTTGCTCCACAAGTAGGGCAGACAATCTGTAGCAGAGACAGAAGACATCACAGTCAGATATTACATAAAATAGATAACAGATGCAGAACCCTAAAAACCTACGTTGTCAGTAGCTACAAACTAACACATCTTACAAAGATATTATGGTGCATTTAGAAACAATTCAAACTTTTAATGTCTACTTTTTTTAATGAAAGAAAGCCTATGTTCAAATGAAATTGGTTCAAATGTTCAGTCATATCCTTTATTGCCTCAATGATAAAGGTTGGCTTCATTTTTCTATAACCTATAAACATCTTCTTTCATGACATAAAAAATTATTTGTAGACTGCACTACGTCATAGTTTAGATTAAACAATTTCATGAAAAGGGCTTCAACACAAGCCATAGCTTCATGTCGGATTGTCCTTAGTAAATATGTCAGTATACTAATCATTATCACCCCTGGTACTCTAAAAGAATGCCTCAATGTTTGACAAAGCAACACACAACGTACCTGTTCAACAACGTTCATGGCAAACTTCTGATGTGGGATACAGTGTTTTGCCCTACACATGTCCTCCGGCTCACTGTTGACAATGTGAAAGTGGATGCGCACTAGAATGTTCTCCTGCGACCAAGAAAACAACAGTACACAGCTTAAACATAGGCAAAACCTACAGCGCCTTTTGGTGGACTCCAGATTTTGTTAAGTGTTGTAAATTTTTAAATGTTGCAATGGTAAAAGCATGTAATACCTCAATTGTATATTATGCTAGGTGGACTGGACCACTCAATATCAGTACTGACATGTCATAAGTTTCTGATTCAGCTATCACAAATTACCTGTTTTTCAGTGATATGGGACAGATGCAAACACTTTTCTGTCTAACACCCATACTATAGATCATGTGTTTTCACATGGACTACTCTAACACATCTTCAACACAAAGTTATGACAATACCAAGGCACCAAAGAGCCCCTTTCTAAAAACAATGTTACTACATTCCCAGTTTCCATAAATGTGTTCAGGAAATCCTAGTTAAACCGTACCCCAAATTATAAAATAAGATAATGGTACAATGTAGTGATTAGATGATTTGTCCTCTTTTGAGTACACTGAAGTGACTTTGGGAGGAGCTAGTCCCACAGCACAAGCTACAACCACATGAGCTGTGACTTTATAAGTATCTACCAGGTGGCACCACATATGTGATTTGAGATTCTTTTGAGCAACACCAGATGGCAGCACCACTGCATGCCTTGGTTAAACGGAATTTAAGTTGGCCGGCATACACAGCATAGCTTGGCCTAACATGGCAAGATTTCTTTCAAAAGGAAACTGATGGTAAGCCAGATCACATCCATTATGAAATAAAAAATTCACAATATACAATTCTGCAGACAAACTGCCCGCATGTACAATAAAAGCAAGGTATTACCAGTGTATTTACATGTAATATTAACTCGTATCACACATTCTTTATTTATATTATAATGCTAGATGTTGTTCTAAATTCGTGTAAAATCTGCATTCTAGTGTTGTTGGTGGCTTGGCAAACATTCCACACCAATATTTATATACCTCACTATAACACATTTTACATTTACAATGATCTTCATTTAACGCATGTGACTCAGCAATCGCCTTTCACACTGTCAAACAAACTCCATCATATCCCTGTATGTGAGAGCCTGGCTAGAAGTATCCTTTCAAATCCTACATAAATGTCTCCATCTGGCCTGTTTACTCTTAAGTGACTATTGTGCTCTCCAACTTACCACCAGATTTAAATAATTTTGGGTACAATATACTGTGGGCTGTGCTGGCTTTGTGTCTTCCATTTACTTGTGTTAATTATCATGTTCCATTACACCAAAACTCACAAAATCTGAAAAACCCATATCATGACAAACAAGTATCTTTGCTAAACAGATGAAGTTGAGTGTCGCTTCAGCTATTTATAAAATATATATTTAGTGGAAAGATATTATGGTGATGACTGAACTGGTAAATGTGAGGTCCAACTAAACTGTGATGTGTAATTTACCAATCTTATTTATAAATAATCTTTTACAAATACTCTCTTTGCAGTCAGCTTGTACGGACTGCTGTTAGAAGAGTACTGAAGTTGGACATCAAACAACTGCAGGTGAGGTTACTATGTGGAGCCACTAGCTTCAAACCCACCTCCACACCATCTGTACATGTTAATGGTCAAAGACCAGTTGACCACAAGTCATTTCAACTCTGAACCACCCTTGACAAGTGCTCAACCACCAGATTCCTGTGATCTCCTACATATGCTTAAGCCCCACCCTGCTGCTTCACAGACTAGGCTGCCTTCCTTGTGGCAAAACATTTTCTTAATCCTTCAAAATCAAAGAGACTCACTTCGATGATTAGGCAATGATTAGGTTGGATCAACTGAAGGCTAGACAGTGTAATCATGCCACAGGGGTCCTACTGAAGGATCATTGAAAGGGCCACCCACACACATGAAGTTTGCAGCAATTAATCAAATATTGCCTTGAAGAAGGTGAAGGGGACTGAAATATCACTTGAACGCTCCAATACGTGGCTGTGACACACCTGTATTTATCTCTGCAGAACACCTGCAGATCAGTTAAGTATGCCTGCACAGAAAGTCATAGAAAGTTCACTGCCCATGCCTGCATACGCCTTTTACATTACTATAGTTCCAGCCATTTTCTCAGCACCAGTGTTCAGGTTATATCACTGATTACTACGAAAAACACAAAGGGTCTACAGAGCATAATGGACCCTCATGTAGCAACAGAACATGAAACCGGTATTCTTTGTATGCCTGGCATGAATGGAATGCTCTTACTAAAAATAGTTAACAAATTCAAAACTTATGTTTAAAAAACTGTCCTTACTTATATAAATCATTACAATAGAATGCTGCCAAAAGACTCAACACAGCCAAGTTTTATGATTACATGTAATATTACTCACCACTTGACCCTCTTGGTCCTGATTACTGGTTGAATACATATTTCAATCAACAGTATAAACTAGTGCTACAGGACCCTTAAAGGAAAACAAAAATCATGCTTTTCGGCCTATGCACATATAAGAGTTCCTAAGACATAACCATTTGCAACAATAATTAAGTATATCATGACAGTGGTTTACTAGGAAAACCTTGTAGAACAAACAGCATCTTAATTTCATGGGCCGTGCCATATAACCCTAAGTCACGAGTGTGGTATGCTGGCAATATTTGCTCACAAAATGAAAATATGTTTGTATACACCTATTCCTATACTTGCCAATACGATAGAGAGCTGTCTTTTTTTATTTCCTCTGGATAAACAGACAGTAGTGAAGCAATGAATTCACAATTGTGGGCGGGCTGGTTGGAAGCCCACGCGATATGCTAGACTTTGTTCTGCCCATTTTTAAGAGTCGTGTTTTGAAGTTGATATATTTTTATCAACTAATGGGTCAAGATCCCTAAAAAAATCGGCAACGGAGAATGTTAAAGCCTGAAGCGGTACCAACAATCTTCCAGCATGTACCTCAGCCAAAGGCTTCGACACAATGCAAACACTCGATCAAGAGAACTGTCAAATCAGAAATATTCTTGATTATAGTTGCAAATGGTTAGTTTTCAAGTGCACCCTGTACACCCGGTACTCTTAAAGGTGCAAAGGCCCCCAAAATGCCTTTAGTTTCACTTTAAATACTCTGTCTTACTGTTATTGTATGTATATATTATAATTATGTAGATATAGAAATCACACTGAGGCTTAAGTATGGAAAACCTGATCTTTAATACACCAATCTGCCCACCTTCCCACTAGTCGCACTGAGCTTGTGATCATGCCTCTTTCAATAGCTCAACCATGAAGACATCTATTATATGGAAGAGTTCTACTCTAATGTCATGTGTTCAAACTGGCATTATATTAATCTTTATTACTGATATTAATATCAAAATAATATTACACTATAATTAAAAACCATAAAATAATGTATTAATATCCCAAATAATATGATACATATTGGAGGGTTTTGTCAGAGAAACACTTACGAAACACTCAGCCGCATCATCCATAACACCAATCTGAAACTTCTGTTGGTCAGCGAATGTCCAAGCGAGAGCCTTGCGGAGAGCATCTGGGGGAAGAGTTGACCGGTCACTGTACTGGAACTGTGTGAAGATCACCTACAGAAAAAGAAACACATGAGAACTGGAGCCAAAGAAGTTTGTATTGCTTTATAAGACACCAGGGAGTACACTTGTAAAATAGTTAATGTTTACTCACATTTGGAAAATTATTTGTTTTTGCTGATGTCTCTACAAAATTGGATGTTGAAACAACAATATTCTTTATTTTATTCCATTTGAAGGTCACTTCTGTGATTGTCAATAACTAATATTAAAAGTTCAAAATGAATAAAAAAATCAGTGTCTGTGAACATTTTTGAATTTATATCAGAATACACAGCTTTTTTGTTTTGAATAACCAACACTGTCATATGATGTGACAGTTTAATGATACTGAATTTTTTATATACAACAATTCAATAAAAAATGTAACCAAGATTACCAAGGATATTATTGGTTTCATGATGACACATTTAGCAGACTTAATGAATATCTAATCCAACTAAAGCAGGATTCTAATAGAACAATTAGGACATAGAAACTGCCATCACAACACAAATATGATCACAGGGAAACCAAATGTCAGATTGGTCAACAAGACTTTGCACCTGGTAATTCAGGACAAACAGACAGAGGCTGGTGACAAAACCTAATACCCCTGTGAACCTAGACAGGACCTGGTCAGACACCAACCAACAACATTGAATAAGCACAAACTTGTTTGATGTACATCAGATCAACCCCGCAATTAGCTGTGACAGCAGAAAAAAATACAACTTTCCCTGTCTGTTCTTAATATTTAACAACTCGCAAGTAATTAAATGTGGAATGTAATCATGAATACAGGGTACAATGAACTAAACTGTGCATCTATTTTACAACAAGTCCATACTTCTGTGTATAGTTTTCCCACTGCTTCTAGATATTAATTATGCAATCATACAAGCTCCTGTCCACAGAATACACATGACGGAAATTAAACTTATCAAATATCACACCAGCCACTGAAAATTAACACCATTAACTTTCCCACACATTTCAGATTTTATAACAATGGAAAAGCACATTTGTTTTTGGCAATGCATTGTTTACTTTATGCTTTAATAAATTTGATATACAGCCAAACAGCAAAACTAGCAAAATTCTGATATTTGAAAATAATATTAAGGGAATCATATCAAGCTATGGCAATCCAAAACATAGGATAATCCTAAATATAGGGCAATCCAAAACATAGAGCAATCCAATTCTATGTCACGTTTGTTGGGTTCTTACTTCATCTGTTCTTGTTGAAGGCAGCGAAATATAAACCTCTTAGAGGTAAATGAAGTTAAATAACAGTACTTGAAAATAATTACAAAATAAGGCAGGTGTACAGAAAGACCCCCATCATTTGTGTTGATGTCCCAAGGAGACTATAACAGCAGACCTCTAGAATGAGGAGAGAATTGCCATTACACCTCCAACAGTTCTCACACCCTGCCTCTTTGCCATTACATCACACACTCAGCCACCCAAACTCAAAGTGACATCCCCTTTGACTAGTGACATCGCCCCCCAGCTGAGACAAGTGTGGGCTGACTGGCAGGACAGAATCTTGTGGAACCCCCCCATGGGGAAAATCACCTACTTTACTCTGTTCTGGATGAATCCATTTGTCCCTGGGTAATTCTGCCTTCTATTTAGGGCAGACACTGCACCAATGTGTGTCTGGACTCCTGCAGGTGTCCTTCCCTTATTTCAATGTGGACAATTTCTATGTGACTGTACACCAAGATGTGTTTCTGTGTGGCAAGATTCCCACTTTGTCTAGTCACCTATAATAGGCTTTACGTGTGTTCTTGTTATGTCAAACTCTCCAAATTGTTGCTAGGAGCCCCATTCTTGTTATGCCAATCTTCTACTTGTTGTTCTCTGTATTTATATAATATTTATGAGATCACAGGCAGACGTCGGATGAAATAGCAAAAGTAATTCATGTTAAAGAAGGATATTTGTATTAAAATTTCACAAAGACAGTCCATAGTATAATTTTAGAGAGGTTGTCCTCAAAGGTAATAACAAGTTGCCCTGACAGAAATTGATTCCTCATCAGTGAAGAAGACTATAACAACTGCCTCACCTTGAGTGCGCAGAAGATGCATGAGTTGCCCATGCACATGTGTCCAGACAGTTGTCTAAAGTTACGCCGAAACACGTCCAAGTGCCACAGCACCTACAGCAGAGAGACAGGCATGGTCAACACAATGGCAGAACAAGTCAGCAACAAGACACATAGCAACTCCAAACATTCGGGCCAAGTAACCATCATCTTCACGGTGTGGTGAAAATGTAATCACCAATTGCATGTGAAGCAAACAACATATTTTATGTGGTGAGTGGGCAGCTATGAAAGAACGTAGACAGTAAGTTTGGATGGGGCAAAGATTCTGGCAGATTAAGTTGTCTCAACTTAAAACATCCAAGACAAACAACGTTGATTCAGTAGATACAGTATCAACAAAAAGTTGCATGAAAGGACACAGTGCACATTTGGACACTGCAGTATGTTGTTAAGAAAAGATAGGATCGGCTTTACAACTACTTCATTATGTGAGTATGTAGTGGGGTGGAGATCTCCACCCTACCCTGGTATTAATCTCTAAATGGTTAGTTGTATGACAGAACAGGACCTGTCACATGAGGTGATAATCTCAGGTGACAGACTACCATTGTGGTCGGTTTTGTGACAGCAAAATTACCATCTCAAGAAAATGACAGTGTCCAATGACAAGATTGCTCTACTGTGCTTCTACATGTGCTTTATTGTCACGCAATATAAACACTTCAGTCCAATCAATCAATGTCACAATTTCGCAGACTGACACTTACATTTTTGGCACAAACAAAACATTTGATATTGAGAAGTGATGTTTAAAAGATATTTGTATGTTAGATGGGAGAAAGCTGCCAGCATATTTCCATAAGTCTTCCTTCAAATAGGCATCCAACATGCATGCATGCAACGGATAGTTGTACACATATTACATATTAACATTCAACATGCGTGCATGCAATGGATAGTTGTACACACATTACATGTTAACATTTATACATTCTACTCAACATAGAGGCACAATCTTCTAAATCTTGTCATATAATAAATATCCAGGAAGGATTATTTTATAGGTTAACTTCTGACCCATCCAACCACAACAGATCAGAAGCAAAAGTTGGGTTGCTTTTTGCGCCTATCCTTTACAAATTCAGCCAATTCAAACAGCCAATACCTGAACCCACAATTACAATATCAGTTTCAGCGTTCTCCACCTACTACACCAGTTGATGTTCATATATTCACACACGCCAGTCCAATGCTGTAATTATGCAGCATCTATTCCTAAGCCAACACAAAATCCAAGAAGACCAGTTGGTTTTCACTTCACGAGAGCTGACATGTGGGAGGAACAGTGACACACTACACCCTCAAGCAGGACAGACACCTGACTGTATTAGTGTTACATAGAGGCACAAGCTCTTACTTACTAGGAGGTGGGAAACCACAGTGGTGATTATTCATTTATGTTTTCTATCTATTATATTAACTAAATATCATAGCTACATCATCTGTGCTGTTGAAGACAGTTGTCAGTGTCATTCATAAAGACAAGCACATGTTCTGTAAGCACACAAGTAACACTAACTGAACCATAGAGTTGACAGGACAGATAATAATTGATTTTTATAACCCATGAAATGTAGACACCGCGTATTGTCAGATAAACAGTTGATTATTAAGATGTTCTCCTAACATATACTACGATGACATGCAAGATATTACAAACATCTACTTAACTTGCACCACACTTGACGAATCATTAAAAACAAAGCAAAAATAACTATAACATAAAAATGCCTACTAATAATAGTGTAACTCCTATAACATTGAGGCTGGTGAACTAGAGTTTGTGGTGTTATTTATAGATACTGGGTACATAATCCTGGATATGCCACTGCACCAGTACTCCTACAGTAGCCAATACCATGAGTTCATGTCCAAGGTTCTACAACACTGATACCCTAGCGTTCCAGGCAGTGCCCAGATGCTTGACCATGACCAAGACACTAACTGTCATCACCTTGTCACAGACTTGTCACTGATGTCCAGTGTACATGTCCTTGTATCTCTTTCATGGTCAGTGCTGTACTGCGCTGTACCATTGGTCTGAACTCATACACCATTATGAGTTATGTAGCAGATGCTGGTAATGTCCTATATCTTGACCAGTGGCTAAATCATTCTCCTTATGATGAGTTATGGAGCAGACGCTGTTAACATGTTGTAACCTGACTATTAGCTAAATCATCCCCCCAACTCTATTGAGCCACTCATTATCCCCTTCCCACAGTCTTCTCCATAACTTGTCAACCTATTTCCCATCTCCCTATTTCATGGCCTCCATCAGAAACACGGCTGCGTGTCTCTTTGTCTTTCCCAGTCTTCCTGTCTTTCTGTCACTCCACCATCAAAGTCCTCCATGTCCTGGCTAACCCACTGCACTATCACTGAGTCAGACCATAAGCCAATATTTATTCCCCCACAGCTGGCTACCATATCTGGGAGACTGCCTCATATCTGGGAAATTTATCATCTCAGAAAAGCTCCATCAGACAGATCAGTCAAGAAACCCTTCTAGTCCAAACTATTGGCACGCCCAGTTGGCAATGGCCAACCCTCAACCTTCAACTAATTTATTTCATGATGCCCAAAGTTCCAGGTTGGGCAATAATGACTATTGCTTATATCATTAGGGAGGGATATAGGTGCCATAGTCTATTGCATGGTATATTTGTGTGAAATTATGCTATTAAATGTATTGCTTTTGTTTAACCCACTGAAGCAGCATTTCAAATATATACTGATCAATTAGTGCTGGTGTAAAAAGTAAAAGCCCTAAAGCAGTATTTTATAACAAAATAAAGCTCATCGTCCACCTGCATAGCCCAGAGAAGACCAACAACTGTTTGCTTACATCACACTGGTCTCTGTGCACAGTTCTAAGCGGACTTTGCAGTTGGGATTTTGTTTTCTGCACTTTGGCTGGCAACAAAAGTGTTACAGAACCTGTATACAGTTATAAATTATGTACAGTTCTAAGTGGATTTTGCAGTTGGGATTTTGTTTTCTGCACTTTGGCTGGCAACAAAAGTGTTACAGAACCTGTGTACAGTTATAAATTATGTACATCTTGTACCAAGTGCTCTTGCATGCATGATTGGGCCTTCTGCACAAATGGGTGGAGCATTTGCAAAAAACACCCCCCTGGATCTTTGCCTCAGCTGGCCCCTGGGGCCAAACCACCTTCTACTATAAACAACACTGGTGATAAGACACAGTTGGTCTTATGGACACATGGTATATTATTATAAGATTGTCCAAGATATTTCACTGTAGTTTAATTGTAATGTACTCTACAACCTATTCTCATTTACAGATACAACAATTAATTACTAGCACACATACAATTTGTGTATTATCTCTTAGGATAATTTATGGCAATCTCAAGTCATGTTAAATTACTCCTAATGGTAACCAGTTATTGTCTTTACATTCAAGGACCAGTATCGATGCCAGCCTCACCCCACACTTCTGAGACAAAGAGGAGAGCAACAAATTTGACCTTAATATTGGTTACATAAATAATCTTTTGTTCTCTGATACAATGTCTAATTGCAGTGTAGCTATTTACATATACAAATTCTATCAGATCTCATTGGACAATCCAAGATCATTTGTGCTCAAGTCAAATGACCTATTCTTACAGCTGCTTGTGCAGACTTGCATACAATAACAATGTCTGATTCCAAGAAAATGTGGCTGTGATGTTATTATTAAGAAATTCTCCTTGCCAAGTCTGTGGACCCCCAAGTTCTGGAATGTGATAGCAGCCAAGCATTTTCACTGAATACTAAGCAGTTCTTTGCATGATTATATACATGTCTACAATATAAAGTTCAGTGAAACCTCAAGTGAGCAGTGGGGACTACTGTACTTCAGAGAGGAGAATGTCCCTGTTGTAATCCAGGGTGGGATTCTCCCATCTTGTCTCCAAAGAGGACACCCATTTCTGCCTACGGGGAAAAGTGCCCATTTTGTCATGAACTACAATGGACTATGTAGGAGCAGGCTGAAGACATTCTACAGACAGTGGCTAGGTGGTGGTTAGGTGTAACCTGTGCAGCTGCCTTGAAGAGAGCTGTCAATATCTCCCTTCACGTATCTGTCATTAGACATGTCCAGTTGGCACCAACTGTCACTAAAGGGTGTTCTTAAAGTTGACAGTCAAACAATACTGTCAATGTAGCAAGAGTGCAAGCATTACCAAGAAATATAACCTTCTTCCTGACAGATATAAAGTAGTGGCAAAATTTACAAACATCCTTTACATGTACAAAGTGTAATGGCTAAATTTCTTTATGCAAATCACAACAAAAACCTGATCATGCAAGAAGGAAAAGGTCTGTATCATTGATATGCACTGGCTGATAAAAAGCCACAGGATGACGTAACCACATCAGCTCATGGTTTCTGCTTTTTTTAGCCAAACTTATCAAGTGTGTGACACATTTCACATGACACAATTCAGAGAGGTTGTGTCATGTTTACATGGAAATGCATGCCAGATATGCATCCATGATTTACTTAGCGCATCATGCATGCCAGATATGCATTCATAATCTACTTATCGCAGCATCAACAACATGTAATAAATTCTAATAAATGACATTCTTATATGGATTAACATTTCACAATGAAATAGACCACCCACATTCCGGTATTGAAATGTCATAAATACACCCACACGGTGTTGTTAATATAACTACATTACAACTGCGTTACTCGCAAATCGTTACTAGCAATTTTGTTATTGAACCAATAACATTCGGACAGTTTTGGGTAGCTACATATTTAGTGATGCCTTTTTACTTCTAACATAATCTGTTGCTAATTGCTATTTGCCAAAAAGAGTTTGCCATTAAAATGCATAATACCACTGATATTTGCATCTCAAATTTGCATTAATACATTGGTTGGGAATTTGGAAATATTTGATATATTAATTAATTACGTCTTTATTAACATCAACATAACCAGCTGACTTATTTATGACTAGCAGAGACAATGCCGCATTAGCCAGGACTAATTCAGCTGTTCATGTTGATTTTAGCACAGCCATAAAGTATGAAATAATGTATTTACCCCAATTATCAGGTGCACAAACTACTTACTAAGTTTCATGAAAAAAAAACCCAATACAAGAAGTGCAGAAATTTAAACCACACACCTGACATATTCAGACTCCCTAGGGAGACTTCAATTAGAAAATCACTCTGCGCTGAAATTTGATATTTGCCTGCCAGGTATATTTGGTTTATGAACAGCAGGTCACACAATGGTCTTGCAGGGAACATGTGCTGGACTCTGCTCATGTTTCCACAAGTTCATCTCACAACGTAATTGATTTCACTCCATCGATGGAATTAAATTAAGGAAGGGCGACAGGAATCTAGATAAAGCAGGACTGGATGCAAACCAGATATTACGTTTGTTATTAAGTACTGTGCTTTCTGTCACTGGAAGAGGCATTGTGTCATTTGAGATGTAGTATCCTGGATGTCAGTTCCACAAGAATTTGTGGCACCAATTTCAAGAGGCCTTTACCCCAGACTGGGAAAACTGCTGATTCTGATTAACCTAACAATTTGCCAACGGCTGTTTAAATATTTATTTACTTGGCTACTTCATTGAAAGGTTTCATCCCATCTAGAAATGGTTCTTCTAGGTATTAAATGGTTTAGATAGTATTAGCCAAACAATCATTTTGTACTTCAGGATATATAATTAAATTACACTTGAAAGACAACACATCCGGGTAGACTATGTATGTGACCTGCGTATATATGTTACACTACCACAATGGCCCTGACTTAGTTAACCCAGTAATGACCCACTCACCCTAAAGTGGTAGTAGGGTCATGTGGCCTTGGGCTTTAAGTACAAACATGTAATGTTCTATTTTTGGAGCAGATTCATGTGACACATATTACTTAATTACAAATAGGGTAACAGGAATTATGTTTAAAGACCTAAATCAATTCATGTTCCAATTAAATTCATAATCTCAAATATTAAAACAAGCCTGTGCACTTATTTGAAGTTTAAAAAAACCTAATATTCTCATGGCAAGATGTAGCCAGGTAGCACTGGGTGGAAGTGAAACTGACCCCTGACCAGCTGGTGTAGGGTTGTAGTGGGATATAGACACCCCTGACCAGGTGGGATGGAAGTGACACCCCCAGTTAGGCAGTGACACCCAACTATAGAAGTCTGCCTAGCCAGGTGTAATGAACCACATCAATCATGCAGCCAGTTACCTGTACACATGTCATCAGAAGACATTGGTCTCATTTATTGGCAATTGTCCACAGTGCATGGTTCCTGTCTAATTGAAGCTTTGTACCTGCCTGGGCAAGCTGCTTCATGACAAATGAGGATCATTATTAAATTTATTGATTCGTTAACTCAAAAGCACAATCATCAAATATCCATAAAAATAGCATAAAATGACAAAATAGAGTTACCTTTGCTGTTTTCATTACCGGGGTAAATATTAAATTAATTATTGTGAGTCTAACCCACCACACAAGTTTTTTCAATGATAACACATCCATTTAGTAATTTTCCACCAGGGAAAACATATTTTTGTCCATGTAGTATTTTCAATATAAAGCTTAGCTAACCATCATCGTCACTGCCACAATCATCATTATCACTACCACAACCACCACTACCATCATCATCATCACCAACACTACCACTATCACCACCATCAATCCATCAATGAGAGCAATGTAGCACCCAAAACCTGACCAGTTATAACGGCCCTGACCCACACAAGATGAACTTGTTAAGTAACATACACATGTACACTGTGACGTACAACACCAATCATATCAGCCCAACCACTGAAACGCAGAGTTCTTTGTGTCCAGGCTCTGATAACCATCAAACAACTGTTATCACACTTGAATACATACCATAATAACTTGAGAATAACCAGTATCCTATGAAGTAGCCACTGACCACCCTTATCTGTAGTCACAGTACATTGACACTGCCAGAGCATGACTTGTGTATATAAACATCCACACGGAAATCCTGTTTATTGTTTCCCCACCAGGTGCATAGTGAAGGTGTTCTCTAACAAAGGGCACACCTCTGAGACATGGGCAAGCACCCCTTAAGGGGGTGACAAACACCTACAGGGTTGACTCATTTACTGCTCCAATTACTGACTACTCAAAGGGTTTCTGAACCGGATAGTGTGGGTTCTGACCCAGAAAACAAGCAGCAGCTCTGAAATTTAAAGGAATTAATTCACTGTAATATGCCTTTACATGAGATTATAGAATCACAGTTGTCACAGAGTTTAAACTTCATACATGTTAACACAGTGGAGGTGAGGGTTGGGTTGGTGGGGTAACTCATAAAAGTCAATCACTGCCATCAGTAAGCTGCCCTGGGAGGGATTGAAGGCTGATTTATCTCACACTCAGTGGGAATGCATAAAATGTGTAAGCTATATTTGACAAGAAATGACAGATCTCGACCAGCCTGTTCTATGTCAATCTTTCCACAACAAAAAAGCACAATCTCCTTCAAACATACTTAATGCAGGTAGTTGTTTCCTTACTAGATGTGATTTTTCAGCCAGTTTGTGTTCTAAATTATGAACACATACGCTGACTATCTGCATATATATGTTTGTTGACTGCATGCATACCAGTTGAATATACATTTAATCCTACTAGCACCAATTGTATTTGTTCAGAATAACTGAAGAGGTTCAGTCCCAGAATTAATTTAGGACTTTAGTAATACATACACACATATGGATGAATCACTTCAATGTACATAATAAAATATAAAGTTTCCAGAGAAAACAAGATCTCTCGTAATAACTTCCACAACACAACAAACAACCACAACAAAACCAGAAACATCCCCTAGTTTAAGATTTTCCCTATTTTGTTGGAATGTCAGATCAACAAGATTTCTATGTAAACCTTTGTTTCCAGTATCATAATTGTCAACAGCAGTTCCAACCATGTTTCATGAGTGTTGTTTGTCTGCCTGGAGGCCCAGTGAACTGGTGGAAAAAACGCCCAGAAACCACAGATCTGAGAGAATTAGACATGAATAATCACAGACACACACACTAGAGTGACACACTAGAGAGACACACTAGAGTGACAAACTAGAGAGACATGCTAGAGTGACACGCTAGAGTGACACGCTAGAGTGACACGCTAGAGTGACATGCTAGAGTGACACGCTAGAGTGACACGCTAGAGTGACACGCTAGAGTGACACGCTAGAGTGACACGCTAGAGAGACACGCTAGAGTGACACGCTAGAGTGACACATTTCTCACATGACTCACAAGTCACTGAAAAGTAAATCAAAACTTATTTAACCAATTGTTCATAGCAAACAAATGATTTTGTTTTGACAAGTGCAACTACTACTACTACTACTGTTATTTGTTCCTAGGCATAAAAAGGTTGTACGCTTGAATGCTCAGATGTGAACTGGTTATATGTGAAGTGGAAGTCTACATGGCTAGCCTACATAATGGTTGTTTCTAAGTAGCTACTGTGCCACAAACATCAGGTTAGGTGTGGGGAAACATTTAAAAAACTGATAGGAAGTGACAGTGAACAATATGTGCCACACAACGGCATGGAGAGGATAAACAAGGACGTGAAAGATTATAACATGAAATACAGTATCATTGGTTCTTAAAGTATTTAAATAGGTAGACATGAATCATAGCAGGTCATTACAGATCTCCTGCATGGTACAGGCTTTAATTTCCCCACCTAATCTGAAGTGATTTTATAGGATACCAGACACAAATTTAACATTAATTTCACTGCAGTCAATAAAATAAATAAAATACCCCATCACTGTAGTGGCTGACTGGTGAGATTTCAGTCAGGGTGAATACTGCCTGAGTAAATGTGACATTTAATGTTCCCTCAACAGAGAGCTGGTAAACATGTTGACTGTCACCTGGCTTAAGCAGGTGTCAAATCACTGACCCGTGACTGCCAAATATGGGCATTCCACTATGTAATGGTTGATTGCACATGAAGGGACCCAAGACTGCCCACACAGAAGCCTTCAGTTTGTCTACTCCACATAGATCCTGGTCTAACAGGCCAGGCTTGTAGTTCAGGGGTGCATACTATTCAACACCAGAGTAGTTCAATGAAAACAAGATAATTAGTGTGCAGAAGAGATTCCCTTTAGGCTACTCAAACCTTTCAATGTCCACTTGCTTCACTTCCTCTAGTTCACTGTCAGAGACCTTCCAGTTCCTATATTTGGCACAGGCCACAATGGCTACAAGTGTCCAGTGTGTGCTAGTGTTCACACCAATATTATTACTTCAGGCTCTCATGAAATATCTTTTAACAAAAACGCTGGCCACATGTGACTAAAGTAAAGTATCAAATTCCAATGAAACATTCCTTACATAAATAAAGAATTCTACTTTAGTTTTAATGCCTCCCATGGGTAACACATGTAGTCCCCAAGGGACAGTTCTGGCATCTTGTTTATTTATCTTCTTAATGAAGCAGGGCTGGTCACAGTGCAGGGGTACACATTACTCTCCCCTCCACACCTGTAAGGGGTGTTCCCTTTCCACAACTAGACTACCCTACCCCCCAGAGTATTGCAGAGGGTATGTCTGGGGTAGAATCACACAACTAAGTAGCAGGTGCAAGCATCACAAAATAAGGACTTTACAATAGAGAAACATGTATATATTGGAAAACATTAGTTCCACCAAGTATCTGACTTTATGGGTGGAGTGGTGGATGGTGGTGGAGATGGCAGTGGCATGGGTTCAGTGACACAAGGAGAAGAAAACAGAAATCGAGGACCATTATCGATGCCAGCCTCACCCCGGACATCAGAGACAAAGAGGAGAGCAACAATTAACATACAGTATATTTATAATGATTCATAATAACGATAATTAACCATAAACAACAACAGCACCAATCAATATCAACAGTGGAGACTAGAGATCAAAACAACACTAACAAAAACAAACCCTTGAGATGGTCTCTCTCAGTACTGAATGTGGGGTAATTGCCGTAAATATTAACTGTGCTTAAGTTATGTACGTATTTAAGGTTTGTTAAAGTGCAAGTTTTAGTTAACTCATGTTGTACTTATTACTGAACTGGACCTGCACTAGTCTGATGGGGCTTCCTGCAGGTGCATTGTGATTGCATTAAGCAGCTTTATCTGGACACAATGCTGTGTAGATAAGAAAGTTGAAAGGCTAAATACCACCAGCCCCTCAACTCTCTACCACCAGCCCCTCTACTCTCTACCACCAGCCCCTCAACTCTGTACCACTAGCCCCTCAACTCTCTACCACCAGCCCCTTAACTCTCTGCCACCAGCCTTGGAACTCAGAACATCAAACCCACCATTCCATCCATGTAATGCACACAAAGTCTACATACATGGGGGGGTACTACATTGTGTCAAACAGAAAAAAATTGCAGAAACAAAATATTTAATTGTCAAACAAAACATATTAAAATGGATTAAAACAAAGATATTTCACCTCACATCTTTATTCGAGTTTAACATTTACACATTTTCTAAAATTAATAATCATCTTCAATAGGTACACTTACGAAGCCTTGAAAGGATCCTAAATGGCTTTTTAAATGGGATTTCTTCATCGGACATCATGTGCATGACAGGTAATTTAAAGGGCTGGCAAAGTGGACACTTTCACAGGTGCAGCCCAATAACTGTACATAAGCAGAGCTAGCCTGGACCTGAAGACACCTGACCAGTTGATGACAGGTGTAGGACAGATTTGACAAGTGTTTGACAGATGAGACAGGTGATCTACTCAGGTTACACACCAGCCAGGTGTACCCACTTGTAGATATTCCTGGCTCTATCACTGGCTCCCAACAGCCCTATATCTACATCACGTTCTCTCTGATATATGCAGCTCTGACAGAAATAGCTATTTTTGCAAGCTTTTGTTGACAAACCATCGACGTGGATTTTGTATCAGAGTTTGGCTTGAAGGATGCAGCAAGCTGTTTATGTTGTTAGTAAACAATTTTAGAATATAACTATTGTGCTATGTTTACCTACATTATGGCTCCATGGTGCTTAAGAAAAATGACACATACGACAACACATCCATGCCCTAAGGCTACATGTAGGTCATCTTGTAGGAATAAAAATTAAAGCTAAAGCCTTTAGGAGCATTCTGATTTATGTGATATTTGCATGTGTGAAATAATTACTCACACGAGTAATCATCACAGTAATTCTTTCTATTCTTGTTCAATTTATTAAAGCAGTAAGTAGGGAAAACTGCAGATAAATATTTTATTGAATTAAACAAATTTGAAAAAAATATATATATGATGATTTCATGTTTCATTTACTAGAAAAACAGATGGAAAACTGTACCAAGTTTTGAAAGACCTAATAAATGACATTAATTGATTCAATCTATGAAATATTGCAAAACCTTGTGATCACATACAGATGTTTGGTACATAATGACATGGCATATGATGACATTTTCATGCAAACTGTTCACCTCATAGATCACCAACAGCTGTGTGAGAAGTGCCAACATTTACTACTACAATCAGGCTTACATTAACATTAATGTTTGGCCAGATGTGTTCAGTCTTCCAACAGTGTGACATTTCAACACTATGATTTAACTGCAAACAGGGCAACTGAAAGATTACTGTCAACCAGGCAACACAAACAATAACTTACAACCACACAGATCTGGTAATTCCATGAACAAACCCATTCACACAGTAATGTAAAATACTCTTTTTATTCTGGCGAATATAATTGAATTAGCAACTAATTGGGCACAGTTTGCTGGTGATTACCAAAGAGAGTTATATCATTGCAGCATAATTGGGAACAATGCTGTGCCATAATTACATTGTGCTGGAGGCATATGTTTAACACATGGGCACATTCATCACTAAGGAACAAGTCAGTAGAAGCAGATGATATTTCATATTACTGGCTTCTTCTAATTTACAATTTATGACCCTCCAAGTTGTTGGTCCTCCTACAGGCTGGGGTGAATTAACAGCAAAGGAGCTCCATTGACCTTAAAAACCCTTGCTCTCACTCTGGGAAATATCACTTTGTTGATTAATTATTGTTCTCTCACATTAATTACAACTGATCAAAGGTACTGCAATTATTTCTGCATTCATGGATGGCTTTGCTTGAATCAGGGTTATTGTGTTCCACACTGGACACTGGTGGTTGTGGACAGTCCTTTAATTATGTCCTTGGTGCACACCAGCTACTGGATGCCTGCTGATGTTTTGTTAGTGCACAACCTTTTTCCTGTGTCTAGAATTAAATACATCAATCATTTAAAAATGAAGACCAGCAAATATTAAACTTGCAATTAAAATAAATTTAAATTTACTAGCTCATTTCTGCAGGAGCTTGAATCCATATAACGGTTTGGTTCATTTTAAAATAAGATCTCAGATGCATTGACAAAGATGTACTAATAATTATATACATACTTTATGATTATAAAAAATATTAGCAATAATTTTTTGAAGTTAAATACAAGTTACATTACTTTATGACTGTGCTCTTCCTCCTTGTTCCCTGCTGTACAGGTGTGAGGGTCAGGTAAAATATTGTCGAGCCACTCTTTCTGTTCTTTCTTTCCATAGTTTTCTATCGGCTGCTCCCTCTCTCCATCTTTCGTCCTCCCCCGATCTTCTCATGTCCCTCCTCATGCAATCCTCCCATCTCAGCTGTGGCCTTCCCCTTTTTATTAATGGTATGTTTATTGATGGTATAACTGTAGATGAAGATCTAAATTCATGCATAATCTTCTGCCTGTTTCTGTGAACTGAAATACATCCAAAATGGATGATATTGATGCAGCTGTGAAAAAAACTACTTCGTGTATCTAGGAATTGTTATGAAAACATTCATAATATGATATCTTCCATACATCATAACTTCCCATCATGGAATGTGACAGCGGAATTTCTGCAAAACAGCTGAATTTTGGAAAGACATCATAGCAAGTAAGAATCCTTGCATGATCCCTTCTCCAGGGGTGGCAGAGGGTGATTAATGAACCCTACACCCCTCAGACACCCTGATGCCCATCAGTGTCATCCAACACTTTACCCCCTGTCAGGTCCAGTTGTGTGGACATCTGGAGCTGACCCTTAACCCCTGTGACTGCTGCAGTCAAGGGAGTATTTCAGCACTCTGTCTACTCTCCAAGGCTGTTTCAGTGTAGAAGAGAACTGAGATAAGTCCAGAGAAAAGTCTCAACAAGTTGTTTTGACTACTTTACTGTGTATGTTTGTTAGAATACACAGTTGATATACAGCACTGACCTGAGCAGGAGCCCTATAAATAAACACTGGCAATACACACACTTGGACTAACTAGTAAACACCAGCTTGGATGTATCAACTGCTGCAGTAAACTATAAGTCTGGCCCAAAAAGCCAAATGTATTTGCTGTGCCAAGCATTTGTTTATTTTATGAAGAATTTTACCTTCTACCCTCATTGACATTATCTTCCTGGGTGTGAACTTTTGCATATATCACTTTAAAACTATCAGATATGCAACCATTTTAAACATACAGTTTAGTTTCCCCTCTATTGTTACACACGATGACAAATAGTGATCAAGTTGCCCAACTCGACAACTGCGTTGTATTCCCGACTTATGACTGATGCGCTCACACTAACAATTTCTTCCGACATGCGCGTTCAGACCAGCGACTAACCAGTCGGCAGAGTCGGTAAACCCACCAGCACGCTGCCACAATCCTGGCATCAAATATGTGAATTGCATGCATGCCACCACACTCCTAGCGCTTTTGTACAGCACTACATTCACAAACAGGCAGAAATGGTGCCATTTTCGAAGCCTGTGTTAGATGTGATTTCTCTCGTCTTAGCCACGATCATCATCGTTTGACAACGGCGGAGATTGAGAAGGTGCGGTCAACTGCGGGCCAGACTGCACATTCTTTATAGGGACGAGCAAAGTGCTTTTGGCAACCTGCTTGTACAGCTCTTTGCTAACAAACCAGCACAATTCAGAAACTCGCCACATTGCTACCATCTCTGCCCCTCGCTCCGCGTTATACCAAACTGCCATGTTGAAGCTTTGTGTGGGTGATATGCGTGCAAAAATGCGGTAAAAGTGCTGTGCTGTGATTGGCTCGCCGATTGGCGCCACTCAGGATGAGTTGGGAAAAGCGCTCAGACTTACAACTGCTCGTCGCGTTGAGTTGCGGTTTGTACTCAGACTTACGACAAGTGTTGGGCCCGATTAATTTTTTTAATCGGATAAAACTCCGTCGTAGGAGTTGTAGCCGACTAGAATCGAGTCAAGAGTGCTCAGATTAGCAACTGGGGCATTGTAGTAATCGGGGATCAGCGATATAGCCAACTCTAGTCTTTAGAATCCATAGTCTGAGGCGGCCATTAGAGAGACTCTTCTATCTGACATCTGCCTAATCAAACTGCCATAACAACTCCTGTTGCATAGCAGGACACCATCCCTACTAATGTTGTTCTTCCACTTATTGCTCTGCAGGAAGACTGATAGCATGGGTTTGAGACTCTATACTACCCTATACTACAGATATAACCTTAACCCAGAGAACCACAGCAAGAACTTGTATTTGTCAACCAGTGACTGTATGAACCTACCTGACCATGCACAAGCTGTCATTGCAACAGCAGAACAGACTACCCTGATCTCCAGCTGGGGAGATTATTACCTGATTCACTGTTAGTGATAGGATACAAACTACAGCATAAAATCGCTATAAACCTACAATGTTGGACACATTAACACCATGACTGCCCTTTATTTGCCTTGTGCCCACCCATTTTATGACCCTTATAACTAAGTAAAACGATTAACCACACGGAAGATAATCTTAATGTTCTAAACAAGTTTTGAACCCAGAAAGTATTGGCTACAGTCATAGATACATCTAGGCAACAAGCCACTAAGTTCATTGCTTCTATATTCATAAAAAGGGATTGAGACTTATATTATTATGAATCCAGCAGATTGCAGTGCATAAAATTCCACATGTAAATATCTTGCTGAAACATCATGCTGATTTAATATACTGAGCTACTCCTGCACATACAGGGTAGGTAGACACAAGAGTAATTTCATTTCATTGTATGCAGTGATCAGATCAGTTGGCCAAAAGAAGGCCTCTGGACTTTAGGCATACTAAGACTATGTACACCATGAATCATGTAAAACTCAACCTTCCAACATGAGGAAAGAAATTACACCTCAAAGTGTTTGATGAAATGCCATCTGTAGATGGTTTGTAGCTGACAAGACATGTAAGTAGGTGGTCTTTGGTGATGAGACTTGGTCCATAGGTGGTCTGCAACAGCTGCTGGGTCTGGCATGCTTGACTTCAGTCAACTGTGGCGTGCCCCAACTAACCATCTGCAGACCACTCCAAGCCTAGCTGTTGCAGTACATCATGCATGGAACACGTCTGCTGGCCAAAACTGTTCTTGCCTTCTTAAACTTGTATATGTTCACACTCCAAAAGTCCACAACATATTTACACAATGGGGATCTTTTGCCTTGCAAGCCTGATGTAGACAGTGCTAGACACCAAATAGTAGACACACCACTAGCTCTTAGTGTAACTGTTTCATCCAAAAGACCCATATTTCCAGGTTCAGACTCAGATACACAGAGCTCAACAAGTTCTACCCAATGTATGAAATCACTGTGTTGGTCACCCGTCTGGGATTCAAACCCAGTAGTTCCTGATCATGAGGTCAACACCACACCAATTAAACCACCATGTCCAAACCACAATACTGCAATAGCAGAGTCTCATGCATATGTGAAGAACCACGAATCATCTGATAGAGACTGGTAATCAGGATTCAGGAGAGACCGATTTTAGAAGCCACATTCACTAAAGGTATTCACTCTCTGTGTTGAGACTTGTTTCATCCAAGGGATGCTGCTGCAGGCAATTAAGTCATGGCGCCATGGAACAGCTTGATGTATGGCACAAAACATGAATGCCATCTGTTCACCTCTGACACAGCTAACATTCCTAGAACTTCCAGGAATACATGCATGTCAAACATCTCAAGCAGGTGAAACCGTGTAGTTTCCTCAGCCATCGTGCAGAACAAAACTTCCCGTCCAATGGCTTCATATACTTTGCTACGTCTTTTTATACATGCCAATCTTCCCATATTTGGCAAGAGACATGCACTACTTGGAGACAGGTAATACTCTGTCTACTTATTTAAAACATAATTTAAATGGACTTTAATTAATATACACATTTACAACTACAGTGTACATAGTTCAGGAAGTTAAACATATTTCACTATAATAAAATAATAATAACACATTTAATAGATATATTGCTCTTTTGATGAACCTGTACAAAGTTCTGCTGAAATCTTTATCTGGAGACAACTCCAAAGTTATGGGTCTATAAGAAAAGTTCAAACATGTGCACCTTTCATGTGCAGAAGCAGCTGACATGAGACAAAAGACTAGATGGAAGCTGAACAAATAGATGACCCCAGTCAGGTGTCTGTCAATTAACCTCCCAGGTTAGATCAGGCCACACACATCTGGCCATCATAGATCACCAATGAGCTCCCAATAGTCTTGGCTTGACAAAGAAGCTGGTTATCCAGGGGACATATCATTACTCACCAGGCTCCTCCAGACATTTTACTATTAACACAGTATTTTAGATTATCTGGTAGTCAAATACAAAAGATACAAACCTATCTGGCTCTGAGCTAACCCGTAATCTGTTACATTATATCATGGAGAAAGGGGTAAACAGCTGCTGACTTTGCATGTTCCCTATGCAGGAGTTGTGTCTCTTCAAAGGCCCTGCGGTTATCTACATGATATGTGTTTTCACTAAGGTAATTATTCAAGATTCATATTACGTGCCTCGGAGCCAGTGAAAAAGTCAGAAAGTTCTCCTATGCAAGTGTCGGACTACAAGGCATGGAATAAAATAACAATCAACTGGCTGTAATAGGTCGAACACACGAAACCACCTCAGCTGAGTCTGTAAAACCTGTCATGTCTAGACAAGTCATTTAATATTCAGCCCTGGACAACAAATAAACCTGTACAAATATTGCTCCATGAAACCGTGCACAAAAGACCCTGTGCTGCAGTGTGCACATGGAATTAGACTAGCCCAATGACTTACTTCACAACAGTATGTAAACCTCTAGTTGGCTACCAACAAACAGTTAACAGACTCATCAAACACTTCATTCAACTTACACCATATCACTTTCCTTTTGTCTTCACTCCCGTAGATAAGAAAAACACATAGTAAACAGGACCTAGTAAATATATGCCAACTTTCATTCAAGTTATAGGAAAGTAATTTTGCAAAATACACAGAAAAGGCATAGACTACCCAAGATTTGGACAGGAAATGAAACCATAACATCTGCTTACATAAACAAATAAATATTCATAGCTTAACATAAAATTAACAGATACTGAATACACTTTTGAATTAAACATTTGATCCTTCATAACAAATAATGTAATTGTGATTTATTTGAAAATATTAGAACTTCATAAATATAAACGTAATTGTTACTGAAATTAAAACTGAAGTCACAAGTTGTAACTGATTTCATTTGATGTAATTAGATGAGCCCTGATGACAACAGCCAGATAAGATCATCAAGATCTAAGGCAGATGTCAACTGCAGGAATTTTAAGTGCTGGCATGTTTTGTGTGACATGTAACATTCCATGATGTCACTGGGATGATGAGCCATCAAATGTCTCCCAATCATCTTCACTGACACACATCCAAATATGTGACATCGCCTAGACAGTTGACAAGTTAGGATGTGGTGTAATGCATCAGTCAGAGAATCATGGCTGCCAACATCCAGGGGCATCTCTAATACCACTCAATTCATATTAAAATTCCATAGCAAAAAATGTGATAAACAATTGGTGGGGTAGATAAAGCTTGAGCAACTTTTTCACAAAGGCTGCTGAAATGCAGCCACTAAAGCTTCCTTGAATGGAAGCATATGTTTTTTTGTATGAATTCAAAGTACTGAATTATTATGTTTTCTATGGTTCATCTGCAAATCTACTTTAAAAATTGTATGTGAATGCATGCATGCATGGTTGAGTGATGCATCGTTAACTGCTGTCAACTGTTAGATATACACAAAATAATTCATGTATCAACAGACACACTTATGAAATAACTGTCATTTCCGCTTTGTTTCAGAATACCACCAGTGAATCCTTGCCAAAGTCCACCCACACAGTACACATCAACCTGACACTGCACACAGAATACTATAAAACCCTTGGCCAGATGAACAAGTCATAAAATTGAACATAAAACAGCTCACAAAATACTAGAAAAAACATGGTTAGGCTAGTAACATATCATCCCTGCTATATTATATTTTAAGAAGTAAAAAAAATATATAAATTACTACATTTACCAGAGGGTATGCAGACATTGATTTTCATGGGAAATTGGTAATTACCAATTTCTGGTAAATGTAGCAATAAAATTTTTTTTTCTGACTGAGAAAAATTTGGGAGTCTGCACTTTTTGAACAAATAAAAAAATTTAATTTAATTCTGATATTTTGACCAATCAAAAGCGAACACTTCCATGTAGCCTATAACTCAAGATGGCTGCACCCACGTTGGATCCGAAAGCAGCGTGATGCGCCGGGGTTTTTCGAACTGACAGAAGTGAATATGACCCACCGAAGCCGATTCAAGATGATAGCATACACACATATTGATGGATTGATGAAATCGGCCACTTTAACACTGGATTTATCGTCTTTTAAAACTAGGGAGTTACACAGAATCCTACCAAGGGACATATAAGAAGTCTGTAGGTGAGTCTTGCATTTCTGCAATCAACCTTCAGACATCTGACAATGCCAACTGAGGAGATTTAATTGGTTCTAGACTCTCTGCCAGATCACCTGACACCTTGGTGACATCATCTGATAATTACAATTAGAGTATGTCAGCATTGGTGGACATGTTTTTTGCTAACAGTTCTGGACTAGCTGAAGATATTTTTGCATATAGCAATTGTGGTCTAGATGGGCCAGGGTACCTTATTGTTTACAGTAGTAGTGATTTTATATCTTGCTGAAGGTATCTGTCCATAACTATCAACATATCGAATTATTAAGTATTACTATTGTACACAATAAAGCACCATCACCCATCTACAATAATTGTAGATGGGTGATGGTGCTTTATAGTGTACAATAGTAATGAGTTTGTACCTTATTGTTAGGTATAATTATTTGTATTTTTTACCTACTCATATTTTAATGTATATTTGTATGTACATGTGGCAATCACTAAGAAACCGGAACATGAATCTATTCAATAAAATAAAGGCATTCATAGTTATATTATTTGTATTTGATAATAATATATTATATTCAATAACAACACAGAAGACTGTTCTGTACTAAGCACTGTTAGCTGGCATATTGTATAAATCATTATATAGGACCCTTTATAATGGTGCACATGTCTGCATGACAACACAATACACTTTGTGCATCAGTACATTAATATTATATTATATTCAATAACAACACAGAAGACTGTTCTGTACTAAGCACTGTTAGCTGGCATATTGTATAAATCATTATATAGGACCCTTTATAATGGTGCACATGTCTGCATGACAACACAATACACTTTGTGCATCAGTACATTAATATTCCAGTGCACACATTCAGGATGCTGGAGGCAATGCATTATCGGTTACTTTCACAGAAAATACATTTCCGTTGCCAGAGCAAAAAATATAATCTAGCTACATTGCACAATGAGAAAGCCCAGCAGGACTGCTATGTGTTTATAGTTGAGGGCGAACCCAGAGGTTAGACTCCATAAACTTGATGTCTTCTAGCCCCAGGCGTGACGTCAGTGAGGTATAAAATATAGCTTGTAGTACGTGGTGTACAATGTTGGGTGTGTGGCTGTGTGCCAAGAACAGAAGACTCGGTTTATTGCAGAGGCGTGTCAAAATGTGGTTAGCATTGTGTTCACACAATGGCTTTCCCATTGTGTAATGGACCCACCATGTAGAGGCAATTACAAGGGAGCTAGAGTTCAAATCTTAGGCTAGTTGAAACTATGGTCAAGTTTCTTTATTCGTATTCTCAAGGGTCCTAAAGTAGACATGCAGCCAGGCTGTTGCTGGAGTAAACTATGTGGGTGGCTGTCAGATGACAGCCTTGAATTGGCTGACAGGATGAGTCTTATTAACAAATAATTGCTGGTGGCAGCTTCTACACATAAAAAATACCCAAGCAGAAAATCTGTTCATATATTTTGTACAATAGGCAGTGTCTAAAATTGGAAAAAAAATGAACCGGTTAAGATTCCCAGGTGAGTTTGAACTGGCCCCACAAAATGTATAAATTATAACTAATAATAAGTATACGTAATAAAGCAAAAGTTGTCCGTAAAAAATTAAAACAGGCATTGTTTTAAAAAAAGAATAAAATAATAATTTTATAAAATTATAAACCATACCAAATATTGTTGTTCATTTATTATAACTAGAAAATCAATAAAATAAAGTAATGAAATTAATAAACATTTCAATGTGAATTTTATTTGCGAAACAGTTACAATTGTTGAAAGTAACATTATGTTTGATGCTGACATTTCAACTGCACTGCCCATGGCAAAAATCTATACTTTTCTCAATTCACTCCAAATTTAAGCCCCCAAAGTTCACTTTCACAGCCAAATATCACATTATTCGGAATGTCTTGGCACATTATATTGTCAATCGGATTGTCTGCCTCCTTTGTATCACCAGTATGAAGTAAATTGGCGTAATATCCTTAAATTTTTTTTACTATACAACTCTTGCAACTTCGTCTACCATTTTGTATTTGGCGTTTCCCTGGCATTCCCTAAAACCCTGACGTCATTAAATGTGAATCATCCAATAGGCATACATGTTACAAATGCCAAGGGTTTCCCTTGCATGTGTGGACTTTGCCATTTCCTTGGTAGCGATCTGTCGCTGGCAAAGAAGTAGTAGTTTGCAGATCGCTGGCAAAGAAGTAGTAGTTTGTCACAATTGTATTTTATATCGAATTAGCATAGATTAGTACTGTGCAGACAGTCCTACCCAGCCGTGGTTGCCTGGATGAATCGGCAGGGTTGGGCCGATAACTTGCGTATTTTGGCTAACTGAATCGGCGGGAAGCATTTTGAATTGGCAGCCACCGATAAAAAGGCCTTAATTTCGAACACTGCAATAGGTTGTGCTAAATTCTTGTTAGTTCATTATTTATTGTTTATACGCAAACATGGTCTTAAAGTGATTAATTTGTTTAACAATGCAATATAACTTTATATCTTGTTTTAGTGATATAAGACCTCTTAACATTGTGATTCAGAAAATACCAGTCTGACCTACACTATTTATGAAGTCTGGTGCCCAGATAACTGGACAATGGTCAAGGCAGTGGGCACTGAATGATGAAGTCTGACAAACATCACCAACAGGACTTTACACCCTAGCTCCAACCCCCATGCTGACATCTCCATTTCTCCTCTTGTCCATGATCAATTATCATCATTAGTGCCTTTCAAAGTCTGTAGACAAATTATTTAATTTGGTATTAATTAAACTCAATTAAACACCAACTAAGAAGGTTGTTACAAAGCAGACTGGGCCACTAAATCAATCAATGTCCTCCAGTAAGTGTTGATTCAATCCCTTCAGTCATCAACACTGTTACCTACAGATGGATCAAGTTAGATTTATATAAGAAAAAATAGTACATTTTGTTGATGTCATATAATATATAGGTTTGGGAGTTTGGTGACATTTACAGGTATTGCAGGTGTAGGTTTGGGAGTTTGTGGACATTCATACGGATAGGTTTAGGAGTTTGGGGACATTTACAGGTATTGATTGCAGTTGTAGGTTTGGGAGTTTGGGGACATTTATACGGATAGGTTTAGGAGTTTGCGGACATTTATCGGTTTAAGAGTTTGGTAATATCTGAAGGTATATGTTTGGAGCTTGGTGACATTAGCAGGGAGTTTGGTAACATTTGCAGGTATAGGTTGGGGAATTGTTGACATTTACAAACTACAGGTTTGGGAGTCCGTAGACATTTACAGTTATACATTTGGTGACATTTGCAAGTGTAGGGTTTAAACTTTGTTCCATAGTACAACATCCATCATCTTAAGTCACTGACTCATTGCCACCGCTGTCTATATATACATTTATGTCTTTTACAGTGATCGTGCCAGAACATAAAACTACTCATAACACACTAGCATTAGTTACAGCATAAGCATTAGCCTCTCATCTGGCTACAGTAGATAAACCAACAGTTTAATGGTGAAGATATGACCATAACATATGCTGTCTGACATTACCCAGACTAGCAGCTGTCTTGGACTGACTGTCTCCGGTGTATTCCAACAGATAATGCAACTTTTCTACACACACAATTAGCACACAGTTCCCTGGTGGTTATTACATTGATATTATCTTTATTTAGAAACAATAAATGACATCTAATCCAAAATGTTAATAAAAATGTTTTGAGAAATTAACATGTATATTGTGGTATTTCTATTAGTATAAACATACTGATAAATAAAAATTTTGCCATATGTCATTGTTATTATTTTGTTACCTGTAGGAATTAAGGGGCTTGAAGACAATGTTATGATATTCCTCAGAATCAATCTTGGGAACACAGCAGAACTTACACAGAGAGACAACACCACAGTAACATGATACATGGACTGATAAGTCAGAAACTCTGTAACATGGCCCAGTAGACTGAATGAAGTCTGAAGGTGAACTAACCTTATCTATTCCCCTGTGAAGAGCTGACAGACAGGTTGGCTAGACTGACAGTCAGTGTAGTGTCCACTATCTTCAGGTTATCAAGTTTCTCACAAGACCAATCAGGAGCCTTCATTTTACCCAGAGTGTGTAACATCATAAACCTGCTTGGGGTAGACAGGCACCAAACAGAGAGGTTTACAGGCATTTTGCTCTGTCAGTAAATGACAGATTTTATTTCCACTGCTGTCAACATGCTGCAAGCAAATGTTTACACTTGCACATGTGGGGAACAAAGGAATCTTGAAAAACTGGAGAAGTTTTCCTTTGGAGTGACAGTGTTAATTGACTGGGCAATGACAGAAGAAAGGGCCAGGCTAGTTGGTGTCTCACAGACAAGAACTAATGTAGACAAGGTGGGTTCTCTGTTGACAGATGTCACTGTCAGATAAAAAATGCAAAGGAAGAAGTTGCTTTGTCTCAGTACAGTTGCCCTCATCTACAAGTGTGGCCCAAATCAAATCATGTTTGAATCTAGATAAAGTAACAAATTCTTTGGATAAAAATTTTGTATTGCATTAGAAGGCGGTTGATTCAGTAGCCTTATTGGAAAAAATGGTTAGTCCGTCTTAATTGTTTTTATTGGGCACTAAAGACAATAGCCAGCCATTCTACTGTTGATGCATCTCCTCGTGTGATAGAGGAATTAGGTTACAATTTTAATACTTAAATATCTTAATTACATTACCATCGAACAATTACCATCATTGCACAATGGAATTTCTTCATTTCTCTGTAAGCTCTGATGTAGTCTTGTTAAAGGTCAGAATGTTTACACTCAAGGGCAAGGATGAGAGCACTACCAGTACAACAGGCCTTGCACTATGTAGCTCTATAAGTATAATAAGACTTTTAGAAACATAACCAGAAAGTTGCAGTGCTGGCAAGCCTACACAATCAGACCAATCATCTCCTGCACAAACAAACACAGAGGTAATCTAAACATCCAGTAGTAATTACTCAACCCTAGAAACATAAACTGAATTAATTATAGAATTTCTTCAGGCATATTGATTGCTGAACATTAGAGCCCCCCACTGAGATGACTCACAGTCTGGGCCTATCATTGATTTTAGTTTGCCTTGTTGCAGAACCATTACTTGTGGCCACATCAAGACCAAGGTGAAACGTCAGGTGTTTCTGACGAAATGAGTCAGAATCCTGCAGCACAGCTATAGATGGCTTCATTATCATAATATTAGCTGGCCATCTAGAGGTATGCATTATACTAGATCTGCAATGATTTCTATATCATTTGATTTGTATTACTCTTACACACTAAGAATGACATCTTTGACTGTATTTCTGGTCTCAACCTGGCTAATAGTTCACTAATTTAGAAATCAGCATATAAAACTATCAAGGGAGTCATAACTTTCTTTCAAGTTTTTAATGCCCATGCCTGATGCTACCACCCTGAATGGGACTGGACCCCTAGGGCACAGAATCACCTGGGGTCATTTACATTTTGGTTGGTCCAGACCAACATCAAAGACAAACCAGAACTTGTGTTGATTTGGTCAAAGGGCTGATGGGGGAAAGTCAGTTTCTGTCAGTATCCCTCCAAGGAGATGACTACCACAAAGAAACACATGTTGGGAAGTCCCATCATTCAGCCTATTTCCCCAGCCAATTTCCCCCTCTGCCTGTAGGGGCTTATTAACTGGGAGATCAATCAGGGGAGGAATACAGAAGTGGCACTGTTGCTGGGCAGGGGAATGTGGACAAGGTTCAGGTCTCCCAGGTCAAACAGGACAGAGTATCTCTGTGTAGAGTTACAGTTGGTCAGGCAGCACTTCTTGACTTATGACCCTGGCAGTTACCCTGGGGGTCAGGGCAAATATTAAGCCAGTTTTTAGGATGTATGCTCCAAACTGTTGCACCACCCTGGTTTGTCTTTGGTCATTCCATCAGGTGTCAAACAGATGACGAAGCTGCTTTCTCATGGGAAATGAATCACAGAATGAATAAAAATTCTGGGATCCAGCTCAAGCACATGTTGAGAAGTTATTTCCCATGAAAGACACTTCATATCATTGGGGTTGGGATTACAGAGCAACACTTCTCCCTAGGTGTCTTCAAACTGTTGAAGTTGGACGTGCAAAGGAAGGAATAACACAATGATGTTACTGTAGAGTTTGGACTACATTGACGGCCACTCAAGATATGCACCAAAGCTGCATCAACCTGTCAATGATGACACCACAAGATACAACAGTGGACTACTTCAGAGAAATCAGAATATTGGGATTCCATGACACAGACCTTGAGAAAGGACTGAAGAGACCCACCTGCACGGCACTGTTGAGGAAGCAGTTGTTTTCGCCTGGTCCATTCAGCAGTCCTTTCGTTGTCGTGAAGGACGTGCTCATTCGAGGGTCCCAAACTTCAGTCCAGTTAGGGACCCTATCTACATATGACAGAGTGTCAGCTAAATCCATGGGTTCGCCTGCTACATGGTGGCCATGTTGGTTTCTGCTGGTGGAGGGAGCATTGTTGTAGATATTCATTGTGCTGCTCTTGTTGTGGTCGATCGGTTCTTGCTTACTGCAACAAGACAAGCTCAGCTCAGTATGGGAAATACATAGTTAATGCAGGCTTATTGATTGATTGACTTAAGAACAACTACACAAAAAACACAATGTCTAAAAATCATGTAACAGTAAAATCATAAAAGAAGCTTCACAGATATATGGAATTTAACCACTTATATCATGTTTGTGGTCTGTAAAGTAGTAATAGGGTAAGTGCTATTACCATTTAATTAAAAAGGATAAGTTTTTTGTTTTACAATTTGTGTACAATTTTACAAGAAAATGGTTAGTATTCTATTTAATCCGATGGACATGTTTTTGTTATCACCAAATGCGGGTTGAGCATCAGATTCTGGATGAACATCTAAGTGCCATTGGAAGGCATCGTCATAAGAGGCATTGCCAGCAAGAATGCTAAAATGGCCAATTGCTCGGTACTGTTAAATTGAGTGAAGATGTCAAGCACTCTAGCACCAAGCCAATGATATCCACATTTTACACCTTGTTGATGATACATGGCACAACAAAATAATAGCAAGTGCCAGCAAATCACCAAGTGGTTCAAATGAACATATAATGCACTAAATAATCCCCAGCGCACACACCTGCATATGGAATCCCTTCATTCAGGCATTTCAAAGGAAACAATTTACCTGAGTAGTGACAGTTACACATTGGATTCCCCCTGGACTGTCATACAGGTGACACTATTACTATGGGGCCCCTGGCTCAAATTCCAAAACAAGCATTGTGTTGCTGTCCCTGCTATCATCCAGTGAACTGAAGATATGTCCATGGTCGTAAACCTGTGACCCTGCTTAGTTGAATAGCCTCATGCATCAGTTCTTAAGCACTCATGTCTACTTCATATTCTACTAATCATATTGCAAAGCTCCATGAACCACCTGCTCAAACAGTGCTCAAAGAGATCATGTCTATGGCATAAACTATAAGGTATGCAGTTGTCTTTTGCCAAAGTTCTTTTGTCATAGGAAAGTGAAATGTGAATCCACAACTAGCAACTAGGTTAACCGCCATTCAACAAAATACACAAATGAAAACTGAACAAATCACCAACTTTCCATGTCAGCCATTCTTGCTGCCATATGTACAATCAGCCTCCTCCATCAAACGGAATACTGCTCAGATTAGTTGTTACACACAACTTTAACCAAATGTGAGATCCTGTGAAAGACTGACTTCACAGACTGTACACAGCATCCAAACATTGACAGGTCGGTGCCCTGTGAAAGGTAATCAGAGAGTGCCTGTTGATGTTTCACCCAGCACCAACATCCTGTGCCCCAGGTGATCCACTCTACAGCAGTGGATCAAGCAAAGCACAAAAAGCTGTCTGCCACACAGGAAATGTATAATTTGTAGCACCACCCAATTAGAAGTATGCCTGCTATAAACCAAACTCTCTCCCATGATTGAAGAATAATTTTATTAATGCACCATGCTGGGATTACAGAGTCTATTAGTTTATCAAAGGCAAGCACCATCTAACACAATAGTCAATACATCTAAAGCACAGGTAGTGGTGCCTAAGGAAACTGTTCTGCAATGTTCTGTGTTAACATAAATCAAAACATCATTTAATAATCCGTATTCCCTTTTGCTATCCCACATCCACTACCTCCTCTTCCCCACCTCATCCCTACTGTTTTATTCTAGACTGACAACAAACTGTTGCACACTACTGAAGAATTATAAGCCGAGCGTCTGTGTTGCTGTTCTAAGAATTTACAACAGAGAGGTGAAATCTGAATCTGCTAATAAACTAGATATTCTTGTAACATTAATATAAAAGATTATTAATGTTACCATGTGTAAATTTTTCCAACTGCCTCTTCCTTTGAACACAAAAAGTTCTATTCTAGCTGCCTGTACCTGGACAGTCACACCCACTGACAGGTGTGTATTTAAACATGTCAGCAATAAAAACCATGTAAGCCACCTGCTCCAGTGTGACTGCCTGACTGAATGAAAACAAACCGACTTCACAATGTAATGAAGCAACCACACCTGTGCATGCACACAGAACTTATCAACGATGATAATAAATATATCTGGAGATGCTGTTTGTGTTCACTGTCACAGCTGGACTTGCTCCAACAAATTGATACACCTACACGCTTCATTGTGTTGAAACACAGGCCTTTGTGGCTGTAGACAGAATGTTAAACAGACAGTTATCTTTGTGGTACCACATGGTGAGCAAATGACACTTCTATCAAACTTGCTGCATGCAAAGATCCACTTAAATGTTGAAAAACACAGCCTCAGTGCAATTGTGTATTGTGCCTCCACTCTACACCAGACAATACACATTGCATGTTGCCTTTATGTGCTTTCTGTCATACTGGTTACAATGTGATCTTTATGGTTACCTGACAAAAAATCATTCCCACTTACGTAGCCAGAATCTAAATGAACTTATCAATAATAAAGCTAAACCATTAATGTAAAAAAATATGAAATTCAATGCATCATTTAGATACAAAGAGCAGTTCCCAGAAAAAAAATTTATCTATCGAAAAATAAGTTTGTTACCTGCCAGAATATTTGTTGTGCGCAATGGAGCTTTCAGGACCTTCATCAGTGTTATGATCCCGAAAGCTCCGTTGATCATAACAACTTTTGTGACAGGAAACAAACTTATTTTTCAATATGAATGTAACAGAAAATGGAATCAATTTACACGCTGAAAATGATCTATCAACATTTTCACACCTATTAGGGTCATACAGTGTTGTAACAGCAAAATACACACATACTAACTATACCATAACAAATTAACCGTACTAACAAACCAATCAAAGTTCTCACCACTGTTAATGACATGTTCTTGTTTCTGAAATTTAATTTCTTTATAACAGTTTATGCTACCTTGTAAGAAGTATGACGTGATAATATTTCAACAACTAAACTATTTTATTACAATGATTTACTACAGACTCTGTCAACGTATATCCTAGATACATGAATAAGTCATAACGATATTGAAAATTAGTTATAGGGTACTTTGGTTAACATGCAAAACATCAATAGATGTATGCTGCAAAAATGTTATACTGACTTGCACTTTCACAACAACAACAAATTACTGGTCACCAAAGCCAGCAATGCAATTTCTAAGTTCAGAGCATTCATAAATTAAGCCTGACATGGGAAATAAAGTGACTAGATAAAGACAAGTGATCTCACCCTGCAGCTGTTACTTCCTCCTTCTTTTCTGGCATTGTCACTGGTGGCTAACACAAGACACTATCACACTAGTACATCCACATCTTGTCAGCAAGGCAAGCACCCTTTCAGCATGTCACAGCACAAGTATAACTGCACCAAGGCATCTTATACAACTGGGGTAACGAAAAGCTCAAATGAGCGATATCCATGTGACCAATACAGTAGTCAGGCTTCACCAACAGTAGTAAGTATATTCCAACAGTAGCTGTATCCTTAGTGTCTAGCTGGATCCCTTGCTAGGCCACTGGTTCCTTCTGTTCCACTCAGTCTGATCACTCCCAGTCTCTCAACTACAGCCCTACTCTTGGGAAGCAACCACAGGCAATAAATCAGCAGAGCAGATCCCAGTGAAGTACTGCCAATCAGGTAGGAGCAGGAACCACTGGCCCATTCAGAACCAGTCACCCTGCTGTGTTGTGTGGTCTGCCACCCCTACAATCTCCACCCCTTAGTCACTTCCACTGATGCTGCCACAACAGTAGTTGAGATCTCTGGCAATACAGAGGCTTTCTTTGACAATCCTCAGCACCCACAAGCTTTGCCTCAGACACACCTTATCAGGGCCAGATAGTTAGGGCTGGCAACAGCCATTGCCTTAATTAAGTACCACAGATTTTTATCAGACCAGTCCAATGCGCTGTGAGGTAGACCAGGTTAGGTCAGATGACCATGGTAGTGCAGGTATTTTAGATGTATATTTGGCAGCAAATTAACAATGGTGGTACATTGTTTACTGTGCAGTATTTAACTGCGCTGGGATGGTATACCCACACAGATCGCCCTGTGGAATTAAGTGTAAGATTGGGCTAACAAAACAACCAAACTACCTCCAGCCAGATGGATTGGGCCGGTAATGCCCCAATCATGCCCTCTGCTGACAGACTCAAAGGGAACTTATCTGGACCAGCTATCAACAGGATGCTACATCTCAGACAGCTTTATGGATACTTACTGGCTCCTAACACCTATAATTGCTAATGGGTCTTCTTGGGTTAATCTGCAAATATAGTATGATTCACTGGTGTAACTTTGCCATTAATGCATTATATATTACATTTTTTTTAAACTAACATTAAGTGTAATCAGCTACTGCATTAAATAAAAAAGAAACAAAGTGTTGTTTTAGCATTAAATTATTTATATGAAATAACGACTTATATGAAATAATGACTTTTTAATGCAACATTCTATATTTGGAAGTTGACACAAACTTGGACCACTTATTAAATTGAATCAATGTATTCTAGAAACTGATAGTTTAGATAAAGAGTCTTACTGAGTAACCTAAGTTCTTAAAGAAAAAATCCTTTGTTGTGGAATATTTGTGGTGAAACCAACACATGATAGATGACATGACATGGTTTAAACTACTACACTACCTATCTAGAGTGTGCTTTTAAAACCAGCAGTAGTTATCTTGAAGTCAAAGTAAACTAGGAGTGGAAGACCATTACAAAACAAATGTCTGATAAAGCACAACTGATATGAGTAACATCACTTGTAATCTGCAGGGTCTTCACCCAATCAGTGGTAGGATCTTTCCTTTCTTTCACTACAAACCTCAACAACAGATACCAGCACTCACTACCATTGTTGGGACTCGCTTGAAGTGGGTACAGTGTCACAATAATGTCTAACTGATGTGATAACATCCAACCAGATACAACATGCTGTATTAATGACAAATGTTCAAAGTGTTTAAGATAACCAACCAAGATAACCCATCTACTTTCCTCCAGATCCGGCTGTCTAGGCACTGTCCATTGCAAGAGACTGTATAAAGTCTGACCAGAGAGTTTGCTCATGGCACAGAAGAGTTGTGAACAAAGGGTCTGAGAGGAATGAGTACTCTATGCAGCAGAGACTGGGACAATAATTAATAAGCAGTGTAATCAAATGCTTGGAAAGCTTTGAGATGTGGATATAGAGGCAGTTAGAACTAGCAATGAAAAGGAGCTTGATGTGCTACGTGGAGAAAGAAAACTTATGGAGGTTATTAACATACAGATAAGCTGACAAGGACACATCAAAAGTGAAAGACTTCTGAAACTGGCAATAGAAGGAAGGTTACATCAAATGGACCAAGGAGGACACAGATGGGTTTATTGGACAGACTGAAAGAATGATGAAAATATAAAGAAATGAAGAGAAAGGCAGAAGACTGAGCAGAATGGTAAAAAAGTTAACAGGGTGAAGGACCTGCCACATGGCAGAAGTTGAGAGACAAGAATACAATGGATCCGCTCAAGATGACGATGCACCAAAAAGTCCTCATAAGGAAGAAATCTGCCAGTGCAAATACAAACCTCACATCTGCAGAAGTCATGTTCTCCTAGCTTACTATTAGATAATGTCTGTATTTTTAAACTAGTAAGTAATTGGTTCCTAGCTAGAGCAACTGGGTTCAAAACTTCTAGACACCCAACAAGTTGGTCGGTTTGAGTCATTCTGACCACTTATATCAAGTACCTATGCACCAGTAATGTTGACAATGATCCATGCAGCTAGTTGATCAAGGAGGAAACACTTAAAGTTAAATATAGTATTATGATTTCATTAAGGGTAGTAGCCAACTTTGATACACAGTCCTTGGCAGCTGTTTATTTGTCAAAGCTGTTGAGTGAGACATGACAATAATGTATAGAGCGCATGCCTCCTTAGTATACAGTAGGCATCAACTGGGGTCATGAGAGGGCAATTGGGGCATTCAGAAACGGTTATAATTAGATTCATGAATCATGCTGTGAAAAAAAACAAACAAAGCAGACTTTTCAAATGTGGAAACGAAACACTCTGCACTTATTTAGCATATAAAATGGTAAGCCATGTTGTTTTCAATAGGAAAACATAAGTTAATGTATTACCACTGCAGAATGAATTTCCCAGAAAGTAGTTCTAAAACTTACAAATACAACACATTTTCCATTAAATTTTGGATTAAATGGAAACATGTCAGCTACAAAATAACACACAGTATAGACAGAATGTTGTGTTGATTCTAAACAGGCACCATATCATACACCTTAGCCACCTACTTCTCTCTTAATGCCCCCTGGTGAAAATAATTCCTGTATCACCCAAGATGGTGATGTATGTTGATTACCCCCCTGTGGGAATATGGATGAGCCCTACATGTCACCAGGCCCTGGGGCAGGGATGTCAGTTGGAATAGCAATCTACAGAATGCATGAGACTCTCATAACATTCTTGTAAGTCTTGGCATCAATAGGTTATCTTCTGACAGCACTAAGGGTACAGGGTACAAACAGCTGTTCTAATAACAAAGAACAACAACAACAAGTCAACAACAACTATCTAGATACAGGCTGGTTAAACGTAAACAATTAAGAATGCATACAATTTTAAGACCATACCAAAACAAAACATGCTGGTCATTATAACTATGTTGCTGAGTCATGATAATCGACATCTATCCAATAACTATGTCAGGCATTTTTCCACAAAACAGATTGGGTGATGTCTATAAAATCAAGCAACATTATACATTTATAATAATATAATTAGCTTTAAACACTACATCTGCCATTTATAGCAAGTATTTATAATCATAATTCCCTCAAAATTACACAGTCCACTACTAGACAGGAGCATTTGATTGAATTCAGCTTGACAATAAAGTGATTTCCCCCCAGGCTAAAGGTGTGATAACCTGGTCCACTTGGAAGGGGGGGGGGCACCGTCTCATTATTCCAGAATACAGAGAAGATTTCCATGATACAAGTACTTGCAGCACTGCATCAACAACATGTTGAACATTTCTTCATAATAATATTCATGCAAATACATGTGTTTTTAATGTCTAATAATTACTTTTAGTGATTTTTAAGATCTACCAAATCACACATTATGCCAACAATAATGCTAGCCATCAAACTGTTCAATACCAGTACCATATTTATGCATCAATTTAGTTCAACCAAACACCAAGGTGCACTCATTATTTAACCACTGTAGCAGAAAACAATGACTCTCACACTCAATGTGCATGTTGGTTAGGTAACTAAAAACTTGTATCATATTCATATATTAACAAGCTGAAGGAAATATATTTAAATTAGGCTATAATTGAAGGCCCATACCCACAATAATTACTTAGAGTGACCCCCCTAACCACACTACCAACTGTGTGTAATATTTTATTCAGGAACCAGGAAAGACTAGACAACGCCTCTGACATCCTTTGACAATACAATCGTTGTCTTACAAACAAACTGGAATCAGAGACAAAGATAATTTATTCTCCTCACCTGGATTTTCCAGGTAACAAAGCCTGGCAGTGTACCAGGTGGAAGCCTCCCTCAGTTGACTGCATAAATAAATATGCTAATAATGCATAGAATAGGTATAATTGGGAGTTTGATGGAAGTGGCCCACCTGTGCAGAAAGTGTGGCCAGACTGCCAGCTGTCAGTGCATGATGACCATCATTAACAGAAACAATTAACTTAATTATCAGATGTTCGATCACATAAATCTATCACCAGTGTTTCACATTAGAAAATGTGTCATTGTGAGCATATTAATATAATTAATATGTTTGTTTATACTGATTAGTGTCAGGATTTTGTTCAGAACATTTTGTTACGAACCTGCTTATTCCATGTTTATTTGTTAGTTTTTCGTCTTCCATTAATTTATAATGCATCACTCTGTATAACTAGAGATCAAAATATAACTTAATACTGCTGTATTGGGAATCAAACAGCAGTTGAAAAACAATTACTGCAATGTATGAAACCTTTATGAAGACAAAAACACAATGCATGAAAGTGACTTTTAATAAAAATGATCAGCTGGCAATTTCAAATAGACTATCTGGAGAAATGCAGCAGATTAACCTTTTTGTCATTGCCATAAATCAACACAATATATAATCTGATTGGAAGTCATACTTTTTTTACAAAAGCGCATTTCACTGCAGATGTATGAATAATTGCGCGCAAATGAAATACTCTGCACTTCAAAAAGATTATAATGAAAAGGTAGCAACGACAAAAAAATTATTGCAGTGCTACAACCAGTCTAGTGTCATGACAACCATTTGTTATGAGTACAAAACACTCAATCAATCTACAGTATTCAAAATTATTCAGCAACCTTTGTCCAATGAACAACACGCCCTGGCTGAGCAGCTACAATGATTTGTACAATGGGTTATTGTTGCTGGGATTCTGATTGGGAAGGGGAATACCAGGGATTGGGAAGCCTTATCCACAATGCCACCCCTGCAGGTGTAAGCCAATTACCACCATGTAATAATTTTCAGATGCAGTCATCCGGAACCAGATTAGCATAATGATGCATGACACAACAGGTAACAAAGGAAGCTGGGAGGACATCCTTAAGGGGAACAGCAGGGAGCTGGGATGGGGAGTAAGCAAGACTGAGGAGTGGGATTTTGTCATTTTTCACAAAGCATTACAATTTACATTCTGGCTTCTGCATCTAGTTGAGAGTTGTGGTTCTTTAACATGTTTATAATTATTGTACTGCCAACAAAGGTAACTGAGTAAGCCACAGCTAGGTAGAGTGCTTTTTGTAGATGACAATGGTTGCCTTGACAATGGGTTGGTTGTTTTATTATAACTATTAAATAGCTAACTAAAAAATTACATACATTTCATGTAATTTTTTCTCACTACATTTATATTATTTTCTCTTTGAAGTACAGTAGTCAATCTTTGAGTGCAGTGAATGACATTGTGGTGCAACATCTGGAGTGAAGTATGACTCTGCAAAAGATTTGTAACATCTGCACATTACCTGTTTAGAACATCCGTCTACCTGGTTTCATCTCCACAAATTACCACATTCTCTTTTGTTAATTCTCATTCATGGTTGAGAATGTAAAGCACTTCATGTCTGCTGTCCTATTGTTCACTAAATTAATCAGCCTTCTGCTTCATTTACGAACAACACCAATTTCCTGCACATCGTTTAGAACAAAAACCGTCCTGGTCACTGTTACCATTATGTAAATCAACTGGTGGTCACTTCATGAACTGACAATGGGCATTGTCTCATGGGACATGGAGAATGGCTTCTGTGCACTAATCACCAATGGCTTTGATTCCAGCCAGCAGGGTTCCCTCCTACCCATTCCCTGCCCCCCTCACCTGAGAACTCCAGACAAAAACAAGATAATCCCCTGTCCCATGGGCACAGACATCAGGCTTCATTACATAACTTGGCTCACAATACATCACCTGATGATTCCATGTGGATTACATAAATCGCAAAGGAGATCGGTTGCATGTGGAATCATGCAAACTGTATTGCAATTATTTAGATGTAGCTTCCAACCTTTGCCAAATTCTACTGGTGTCATACTATACAGACAAAAATATAATGGGAATGGCCATTTTGCAGTTATGCATTGGTAAATTAGGGACTGTTGTTAGGGAATGACCACAGCTAACCATTGTACTACTATCAAAATGTGACCACCATTTTATCAAATCATTAAATGTATAGATGTGTGCAATCAACTTACATAACAAATTAACACAACACATTCATTAATATATAAAGTAGCTTTTCATGAAGTATTGCCATCAACAGTCAATGTCTGCCATTATTTGATGATCCACACATCTTCTACTTAATTCAAGCAAAAATTAAGTCTTACATTCCAAATACAGGTAACTTATTCACAACTTCTTTGTTTATCTGTTGCATTGTTGAGACTCTCATAGTTATTTGATATGTGCAAAACAAGTTTATACATTTGGGGAAGAACGATCTGGATTCTTAACTGCTGTTGGATTAATAACTTTTACACCTGGTGATGCCAATAGCTAGGTTATTTAACTCCACACATCAAGTTTTATGCCACTTTTTCAGCTCATAGTATTTGATCTACTAAAGTGACAAACGCAATTCTAAGCAGAGAGGCCATGGAACGAAGCACATAACTTTCCTGGAGAAGAGTTTCTATTAGCAGACTCTGAGGGAGGTGTCCATTGGCAGAGTGCCCAGTACAGGGCTACCCACTCAGAGAAAGCTGTAAAACTGCTGCAGACCATAGTGCAAACAGACCATATAGCATCCACTCTACCTTATCTTACAGTGACAACCCCTATGTGTGAACATTGTGCAACAGCAAACACTCTTTGTTTCCAGATAACCTGGGGCATGGAATTGCTACAAAGTTTCTAAGAATAAAGCTAAACAATGAGGCTACTTACTGACCATAAATCTGGCAGGGTACCAAATGGTCCATACTGGCATGAATTTAAGGAGGATTAACGCATACTGCTAACCATTCTTTCAGTTTGTGACAGTTCTTTTTACTAATATGCTGCATAGATTGCTTCCCAACATCCAAGCATTCTCAGTTTTCTAATAGAATTCATGGCCATGCAGGAACCTTTACATTTGTGGTTAGACTTGTTTTGACATATTCTTTCACACTGACCTAAAAACGTCCTGATTAGAATTGCTGATAAGGTTGTCCAGGGGCCACCATCTAAATGTGGAAAACTCCGCTGACAACTTAGAGGAAAATGGGTGGACGTGTATATTAGTGACAAACAATCTCAGGAAGGGTTGGAACACATGGACCGGTGAAAACTGGTCAAGGTCAGGTCTGTATTTTTAACATTGCAGATAGGAAATGAAGCACCTAGCTTATTCAGTGCAAAGTAGGCATCTGATTAAAAATATCAGAAAAAGTTATGCCCTACGGGTACTAGACTGATTTCCTAACAACACATGCCCAATAGCACCTGTTGTTTGACACGAGGCATGTGTCTGCTTACAAGGAGATGTCTGTTGTCTACAGGAAATCACGGACACCATGAGTCATGGCGACACTTCTTCCAACTCACATGAAAGAAACATGAGTACTTGGTGTTCAGGTAAGTGTCAACACTGGTCCCCCATTTTATGTACAATGACACGCATCTCTAAAAAAACAGAAAGCTCTTCATTGTGAGGCTATTCTGTTGTGTATGCCAGTGGTGATGCCACTGATCCAGGGCTGTCGGCGTGAGGGGAGGGACGCAGAGTCAGCTCAGATGGCACCAGTGATTGCTATAATTCTCTACTTGAAGCACAAAGCAGCCAGAGTTTCAGACATGACAATGCTCCACCAAATTTCTGGAACAAGTCAACAGATGCACGAAACTGGAGAACTGCTAAGATGTGGAAACTTCAGAAACTATTAACATCATGGGCTTAACAAAATGTTGATTACTTGTTGAGCACTTCTGCATAAATAAACAAAGTCAACAATAAAGTTTTTTAATAAAATGATTTTGTAGTGTATCCAACATAAAATTGTGATCAAGTACTTACTGTGGTACATTACTATTACATTTTTGACCATGCAAGGCAATGAAGGCACGATGAACTCGATCTCTAGTTAAAAGAAGTAAGTTTTTTACTGCTCTGAACTCATCCAAAATGATTCCCAGTTTCCCACAAATCCTGGTTAAGATCGGAGGTTATTATACTATTTAATCACTACTCCATTAACAAACAATAACACGCTAACAATCAAGCTACAGGATATATAATATCCATTCACATGTGAATTATTACAGAACACATCTACCCATATAACCATTGCATTCAACCAAATCCTGCCCTTACAAGTTATCCAGCAAGCAGGATCCACATGGTTATAATTAGCAGAGTCTGTGTTAAAAAGAAGTTGCCTGCAGGCAGAGACCTGAAACACCTGTCTAATCCATGGGGCACCTGAAGCAAGCAGGTGTTACCTGCCACCCTCTCAGCTGTTTCAGCACAGAGTGAATAAACATGGCAAACTGAATAGGCAACCTAACAATGATTCTTCCTGCTGGAGGATGTGTCACAATGTTGCCTATTCCATCGGGAAACAGAGTTACGGTTTGCTAGATGCCTTCCACAAACAATCAGTTCATACTGTCTGTCATGTTCAAATGTTTCTAATTCAATCTGCTGCACAATTTCCTGCAACAACAGTTAAAAAAATAATTACTTTCAAATATAAAAGTTCTATGACTACATTTACAAACCACAATTAATGAATGTCATGTATGCTAAGCAGAACATGAATTTTATTGCCACAAAATATGTATTCCTATTACTATATAACTAAAGCACTATTACATTAGCTGCGTAACAATTCACTATTTCCCAGTGGGTCGGTATGACTATGTAAGTGAAAAACTATTTTGCATCATAATTCATTAATGATACCTTAATATTAATATTGGGTGCTAAATAAAATGTAACTAAATTTTAGTTACATTTTATTTAGAACAAACCAGAATTTGTTTATGCAATTTTGTTATCTATAATTAATATAATAAAAAATACAACACATTATCTACAATTACAATAAACTGATTTATTACTATTTCAGAACAAAATGACTAGGATATAATTGTGACCCTCTGTTTCTTATTGAGCCATCAAAATACAACCAAACTCCAATTGTTAAATATAATTAAAATTAAGGAGAAAAAGAAGTTATAGGCAGACACTGTTAACTGTTGCTCATTTTGGTGCAGTACTCACAGCGACAGGGTTTTCTTTACGTATAATGATCAGTTGTGCCAGCCTGGCCAGCCACTGAATCTACTGCAACAACTAACTGCAACTACTGCAACAGCTAAGTGCATGAGTAACCATAATCCAAACCCAGTGTTGATCACTAAATGGCCAACAGAATAATACTCTACAACTCCTCCCATCAATGTCATATATATATATATATATATATACCTGTATATTCGGACCTGTATAGTTATATATAAAAAGGCATCTAGGCACAATTTTAACAGCACAACAATTCCAGATTGGATTCACAGTTTGACAATAGCATTTCTGTTTATCACTGTGGTCTGCAGGTAGTAAGTTCTCATGTAACACAGGAAGAGAACAAACTCTTGTACAAAACACTGGACTAGTAGAAGGACATATTAGACATGTCACTCACTAAAGCTCCTGATCTCCCACCTAAACATGGACCCACCATCATGCCAGTGACCAGTCATCTATTTAGAAATGGCATTTATAAATGGACACTAGACAGATTATTGCAATGAGCCAGAGGCATGTGCTCTAAGGCAGTGGTCAACATTGGTCAAGACACTGGCTAGTTACCCTGGAGACAACCAATGATTAACTAGCATCACAACATAATTAATGGGGTGACAATTATTTGGTCAACCAGTTTCTCCAAATCTGGTGTCTCGAGGGGTGTGTAATAATGCAAAATTAATGCTAACAAAATTGCAGCAGTTGAAGATGAAAGAAAATTATCTATAAAATGTGTAATTATCTCATTTTTAATTAGGGGTCAACAAAGACATGTAATGCAGAATTTTTTTTACAATTTAATGAATATGTAATGATAAAATTTAGCTGGATAAATGATAATGTGTTCATTGTTGAAACATCACAGCCTTGTGAAAATAACAGTTTTTTAGTGGAAATCTCACTCTCTATGAATGATCAAAGTCAACAGTAACACCTGGATTATGTGATGTTGAACATCAAAGGAACAAATAATAGCAGTCACATACACCATACAATGTGTCATGTGGATAGAATATCAGTTCCATGTGACAATGAGAAGTTGTGTCCAGGGGGACATTGACAAATTTCCAGGTGATCAAATGCAATTATGACTTACATGGCAGCCAGACATAATCTTCCACACATGGGTGGCTGGGCACTGACAATAGGCAATACCCAGCAGCTGGCTTCATGCTGGATTTAATTATGAAATGCATCTGATCTCAACACACAAACACAAGTTATGCAACCTGAGAGATGGTAGATGTACCCCAGTGCAGACTTGGGGGATCATACCTGACATGTACCCCATAGAAATGTTTGGTCCATTTACACAGCCATGCCTTCCATGGTGTTATATTTCATATGGACAATATATTTGGCAAATGTACAAATAGACAAAGTTGATGGTCATGTGTAATTAGTTTACAACTACAGAGGTTGAATATTACATGTAGGCCTAAGTATATATATAAAAATTAAATACAATAAACTAAGAGAATTAAATGGCATATGAATAAATTAGTAACATTAAATAACATTAGATCCGGACATGTATAGTTTTATTATATATATATATATATATATATATATATATATATATATATATATGTATATATATATATATATGTATATATATATATATATGTATATATAAAGGTATCTAGGCACAATTTTAACATCGCAAAAATTCCACATTGGATTCACAGTTTGACAATTGCATTAATAATAGGAGACCCTGCATCTAATATGAAACTGGAGTACAAAGTGTTAGTCACACTGCCTTTCTGGTATTATTCTGTTCCAGGTGTATGACCAGTTTCTTTTAAGCCATCCAGGCAACGATATTCTGCAATTCATTACTGGCAAAAACATATCCTTTCATTGTTGGAGTGCATCAATGCATTATGGTTAGCATAGGCACACACAACTTGTTTTTTAATCAGTGGAAAATTAATGTTATATCAGGTGGAAGTTTTATATTAACAGACATACTGTCACAAGTGAGGTAGATCAGGGATGAGTCACTGTATGAGTCATATTAATCAATCACAGACACAGACTGTAAGTTAATTTATTTTGTCATTAAGTGTTGTCATGCAAGTTGCCCCTGTATCCAGTCATCCCGTTGTAAAAGATCTACTGGTTTTGACATGTTTATCTCCTCAAATTTGTCATCTCATAATGTGTACTGAATAGTATAGATTCAGTCATTTTGTCTTGCCACTGAATATATTGTACTGTAGTACATAGTGTATGTATTTTTTATAATGTGTAGTTCATCTTCTAAATTAATTGTTTATTTGTTTAGATAAAATAAATATATAATTAATTAATGTACAGCTGTACATAATTTTGTACAAAAGTACTCATGTTCTGTAGTTCTTATACAAAGTGATGATACTGGTAAGACAAGTTATCTAACTGTACCCATCTCCTTTTTATTCCAAATGTCACCCAGCCCCAGGGTCAGATGGAGTTGACATATATCCATAAAGGTTGATTAATTAATTGCCAACAACATGCATGCCACAATTCATCAAAGAGGACCAGCATCCAACGTAACTGGACTTTCTCACACGGGTTGAGCATAGAGGCCCTTTAGACAGGTAGACAGGCCTTCATGTTTCAACTTGGCCACATTACCATGAAAAATGACCACCTATTTGGCAGTGTGCCAGCAGGCCTTCCACTGAACAGGAATTGAATAGAAGTGAACACACTTGGGCAAATATGTGCCCAGCCAAGCATTTCAATACACAAGCTGCCAACAACACTGGGTGCAGTTGTGTTTCTTGTACCAGTGACATGCAGTTACTTGTGATCAGATGATTGGAAAGATGGCGCTTAAGATAGAATAGAAACACTATTGAATTTAGACATGCATTATTTACAGTGACACACCTACTACACATGAAATTCAAATGGAAGCACAACTTTGCTACGGGTGTGGAGCACTATAAACAACTTTATTTCTGAAACTGGATCTGGGGTGCAGCAGTGTGTAATGCCTTTTCTAAACCCATAACGCCAGAGGACAATTATAATGCTGACTGACCAATGACTTTGTGAGAAAATATACTAAGGTAACCTGAAACCACACACACATATATATTATTATGTATATACACACACACACATATATATATATATATATATGATTTAGCTACTTCATCCAATAGAGCTCAAAATAGGCATTTTAACCACATATAAAATGTGGCTAGGATACTGTTGAGCAATCAAATAGAAAAAATATATATACACAACTTCACTATCTAAGACTAAGCTGACAACTGCAAACGTCACATAAGCATTAAGACCAATTTTTTTCATGTGCAAAAAACAAGTTTAATACATATGAAAGAATTAAAGCGTGTTCACAATATGTAGTGTCTTCTTTATAACAACCCTGATTTCGATTACATTCGGGGGCAATGGACCATAAAACTGTAATTAAGGAGATCCACAAAGTGCCAAGACTTCCATTTATTTCTGCGGGGCGCATATAAACGGTGCACGGGCGGCGTACCCCACGCGTTACGCACTAGTGACTCTGAATACGACCCAGTGCGCCAATACAAACACTACGCGGCGTCAGGTAAAAGTATAAACGACGCGCGTCCCAATCCAATGGCAATGACATGCCAACGGCAACGACAACGTACGTCCTAAAGTAAAGCCAAAGATGCTCCACCTAATTATTGTTGTTGTTTGTGGAGTGATCTTCACATTATATTTATGTTAAACTTAAATAAATACGTTATGCATATATAAATGGGTCAAATAACTGTCACACTTCGACTGTCGGTAATTTTTGATGTTCTCAATCTCACCTTCCGTCGCACCGGCTGCACAGGTGAGCCGAATGTTGTCAAAACAAAGCACTGGCGACCACACATAAAACAGTATTACATACCTTTAACGGCCGATAATTCTTCACGGACACACTTGGATTAATACGTGCATTCTCACAAGCTGGTAAACCGTAGATCTGTATGATAACGGTAAATATAGCGAACTCAGCCGACACTAAATCTCAGGTACAAACCTCCATTTTGTGATTCATGTTTGTGACGTCACAGATTGAAGGCGCATGGATCAATGAAGCACAACCATTAGTGAACCGGTCAAATGCAGCCGCTATTTATTTTGTTCATAATATCTGTTTAACCCAATAATGCTTGCACAACACCATAATGCTTATACTATGCGATACATTAACGATGATAAGGAATGTTTATAAAATTAGCAAACATATGCACATCTCCAAGGAAACTATAGTAAAAATAGTGCAGCGTGGTGATGTTGCGCACCTGTGGTGTTGTGGGGTCACTTCCGGTGGGTGAAGGCCGTGTTGACAGATGTCAATGTATTGCCACTGAAAATTAACTTTTCAGGGACACAGAGACGTGCAAATGTCCCTATGTCATAAATGTGACAAGCCTGTGTATTTTGGTGGGTATACGCAAACAGTTATGTTATTTAATACGTGTATATTACATGAGAGAAGATTAAAAACCATGCCGCATCGACATTGAGTCGACCGAATCGACGCTAAACTATTAATTTTATAATTGCAAAGTTACAGACGCCTTTACGTCGTCTTTGTGAACACGTGCATGACACGCTTCCATATAAGCACAAAGAAGGTTATGCCTGATGTATACATGAATGTCCTGTTCTGACTTCTGTAAATATATGTTATGTATAATATGAGTCAATATGTCGAAGATCGGAGTCAAACCGGAAATACGTAGTCGTAGGTTAACGTAAAATTACGATCTTATTGTTTGTTTTATTATTTATCGTGTGGTAGAGTGGGGCCTTTAACGCGCCTACCTATCGGCGATTAACACCAGTGGCAGTGACCTCTGTCGCTGTAATGCCTAATGTAATTATGTCTCTTGTTACCGACGTGTACAGGATCAACTTGACAACTACGCAATTTCAAGGTTAACAACAACAGTATCATGTAACCGACAAGTCAGTAGTTACATGGACTGGATCCCCAGTAGGAAGCATTACTGGATTAAGTGGTGCTATAATTTCGACACTATTGTGTATGAAGGGGTCATGTAGTAACTGGTATAGTAAAGTGATAAAATTTCTATTTTAAATTGAACAAACATGTCCAGTGGTGTCACCTGGTGGACATTTATGGGAATGTTGTTCACTAGGTGTCACCATAGTGCATTGCAGTATTCTATAAGTTGGCCTCGATTATCCACTTGGCTCTTATTATTATTACGAAAAACATCCGGTTTGCCTGGAATTCGGGTAACCAATCAAATTGACTCTCATATTAACTCATCAGTTATGAGTAAAATGTATTAATGCTGTATACAATGCATTCAAAACACTTTTAAACTTCAGTTATATTGACAAACTTACACAATAAAACAAAACTTTTTAACACTGTTAATTTTGTTTTCTCTATAACTTCCAAAACAGGTTAGGTACCCAATAGCTTCTGTGGCCTCTTGATCACTAGTTTTAATCCCATAGGAGGAAAGTTTTTGTACTTTTATTTTTACTGTGTTATTAGTAATTTAATTCCATTATTAAAACCTCATGAAGCATCAATTATACACATAAATATAGCACCAAGATTAATGGATCCGATCAGTGGTGCCACCTGTCAGTAACAGTTGAACCATGCTTTTGTTACCAGACTTGTCAAGTTCATGGAGGCATGAGAGAGTCGGCTAAGTGAAAATATATATATATATATATATATATATTCACTTTGACCGAACAGTGGTCTAATTTATATATATATATTAATTAGACCACAGTTCCATTGTTCTTTCATTTGAATTGTAGAATGTAATGCATTGACAATCTGTCGATTTTTAAAGTTTGTAAATTTTATTCAATACAAGATGTCATTTAGATATATATATATATATATATATATATATATATATATATATATACCAACACATGAGCCCCACGTTAAGGATATTTGGATTCTAGGATGCTCTCACGTTTCCCTTGAATCAACAAAGTACTAACTTTTGTTAATTTGAAATTACGACTGACAACTTACTTGTCATTTACCTGTTTTAGCTGAACGTCGAACATCTCTTGGACGTGACTGGCATAGGACGTGTCTGCGGTGTGCAGAGTGTGACAAGGTCCTTCACCCTGGGCAGCATGCAGAGGTAGTGACCAAACCTGTTTTCTAACTCGGTTTCACTTCGTAAGCGCATGCTGGGACTGTTTCTGGGATTATTTTATCAATAATTCTGTGTTTAATTAATACTGACTTGACCGTACAAAGCACATATATGTAACATAGATGTGGAGTGTTGCACGCTTGTGGTTATGCAAAGAAGTGATTGCATCCAATAAAAGAAGTGCAAAGAAGTGATTGTATCCAATAAAAGAATTGCAAAGAAGTGATTGTATCCAATAAAAGAAGTGCAAAGTCCAATAAAAAATCATGTAATTCTTTTTAAAGCGAAACAAAATGCATGGTTTTCAGCCTGTGCACCTGTAGGAGTTAATAAAACGTAACCATTTGTAACTACAATTAAGAATATCACACCAGTGGTTTACTAGGAAAACCTTGTTGAACACACAACATCTTAATTTAACACTATGTCACGTGTGTGGTATTCTGGCAATATTCGCTCGCCAAATATAACAAGATTGCCATCCCAAACTACAAGTTCCAGATGGCAAGTGGACAAGGAAGCCATTGGCTTATGGAGAGTCCAACAATTTTCACATCTATGTGTAGCCCACCCCTATCAGATATCTGTCAATTCTATTTTTAAACACATTCACACTACTAGCATTAACACAATAATTTGGCAGTTTGTTCCATTCATTTTACTCTGTGAGTACTTTCTCATGTCCAACCTACACTGCTCCTTAACTAATGCTGCTTTGTGTCCTCTGGTTCTACTGCCTTCTTTAAGTTTGAAGAACATATTCCTATCAACATTCTCGTAACTGTTCACTATTTTAAACACTTCTATTTGATCTCCTCTTAGTCTCCTGGTCTCTAGTGTTGTCAAACCACATTGTAATAAGCGGCTTTCGTAACTAAGGTCTCTCAATTGTGGAATAATTTTAGTTGCTCTTCGTTGTATTCTTCCTAGCTTGTCTATGTCCTTTTTACGATACGACCTCCATGCTTGAATACAATATTCCAAATGTGGTGTAACTATTGCTTTGTACAGGGGTACAATTAGCTGTTTCTCCTTAAACGTGATAGTTCTCCTTTCGAAGCAGCAATCCGACATTGCTCTGAAACTTTCATGTCAGCACTAAATGTTACTCCTAAGTCCTTTTCTAGTGTGGTTCTACCTAGTACAGCATCCCCCATTTTATATTCTTCGTCCATGTTTCCATGTCCTATATGGATACATTTACACTTCCCAAAATTGAATAATTGCCATTTTTCTGACTATTTAACTAATTTATCTATATCATCCTGTAAACTTTGTTTATCTGTAACATTAGTAACCTTTCTGAATATTTTTGTGTCATCTGCAAATTCCAGTACTTTGCTAGATATGTCATCTTCCAAATTATTTATATATATTAAAAACAGTGTAGGGCCTAATACTGAAAATGTATACAACATTCAACATAGGGCCTAATGTATACAACATTCAACATAGGGCCTAATAATGAAAATGTATACACCTGTTCCATGCTATTTGCATCCAGTCTCAACTTATGTAACTAATTTTGATCTTTGTTGACTATACTGGTCCTCTTTCTGACAAAAATGACACATTTGTTTGAGACTGCATTGGTCACGTGTACGCCGGCCTCCCTTAATAGGTCACTTTAGTCTAGGTCACCCCGGTTTCATAGACCTGCGCATGCGCTTATTGGTCACGCTGGTTAACATGTCAATCCTCGGTCATTCAGAGAAATGACCAGAACCTTTTAGAACACATTCTGAGTAAATCAGTGGCGTGATATTCTTGATTTTAGTTGCAAATGGTTAGTTTTTATTATCTCTTAGGGACATAGCCCAAAACCATGACTTTTGTTTCACTTTAAAAGTTATCATTTCCAACTTGTATACATGTGCTCGATAATATACTAGTCCAGACTTTAATCAATGTTGATAACCTAATGACTTTCTGAATAAAAAATTTGGAGGTTTTATATTATGCTCCATTAAGTTTCAATACATAACAATTACTTGTGCTTTGATCTGTCATAATTCATGTAACATGTTCCCTACATTTACATTTTAAAAGACTAAAATTAATACTAGTTGTAGCTTTGGTTAATGTCCGTCATGTTCGTACAATATTTACCTAAAATATGTTAACATAGTTTATATTTTAGATGGTTCAATTATAACACATTAATGACAACGTGCATGACGCTTGGCCTTACAAAACTAACATAGTTTTGTTTTGGCCATATGCTTATTCGTGCAAAACTAATACAAGTGTGGATTATATAATTTACAACTTATAATTCTTCCTGGATATTTCCCAGTGCTTGCTTGAGTAAAGGGTTAAATATAAATATTATAGCGTTGTAAGTTATATCTGTTGTTGTATTTTATAACATCCACACTGTGCTCGGTAGTAATATGTTAGAAGTTTGTTGGTGCCAGTAACATGTTGTGGTGCTGTTAATGTTACATGTAAGACTTGCCCTATTGATGACCTGTGTTTCAACATAAAGCTGGGTTTATATGAGACATCGGTTGTCACTGCGACGAGCCGATGCCATGCAGCTTGATCGACCATAAAGTGCAGTCGCATTACGACAACATTGCATGCTGTAGAACTGATCCTATTTTTATGCAACGTTGCTTGCGATATGAAATGGCCTTGACATTTTCTAATGATGCAGTATCGCCTCGTATAAACGGTGCTTAAATCCTGATTGTCTTCTTTCTCAGGCATTATATGGTTTGTGGAAATGTTTGTATTCAGGTCGAAATGTTTGTATTAAATGATAAGAGCACAGGTCTAACCTGCATTTCTTTCAGTAGTCTGATATTGATGTATATACATAGTATTTGTGGTTGTTTGGTCTGGCACCACCGAGAACATACACGTCAATGTACAGTCTGAATAATACTGCCAGGATAATATCCAACCAGGTAATATTAATAGTCCATTGTCAATCTGTCACTTTATATGAAGCTCATGGCCTGAATATTTACTGTGTCCTAGTTTGCAAATAGTTATATTTAATTTGTATGCCTTTATAAAAACTAGAAATGTTTTATTATTTGGTGGGGTTTTGGGCAATTGTTCCATTGATATGTTGTTGCTGACTGCCGTGATAGCATTCATTACCGACTTTACATTATAACGTCACCTACTTCATACACAGCAGATTTCCTAATGTGATAACTGGAAAATTTCTCTTGCAACGGCGTGAAGTCATCTGTTGGACTGAAGTAATCTCAACGAAGACATGTATGTCAACCTGGGGTATACAGTTTGTAGTTCATAAGTATGGGGCTTACTAACATTCCCTGCATCACAACAGTTTGCGTTCACTTGCTTTCCCTGGGTGCCAAGTGTGTGGCGTTTGCTTCCTTACCCTGACTGCTAAGTGTCTAGCTTGCTTGTGCTTGGTGCCAACAGACTGTGACTGTCAAAGGTTTAGGACTTTGTTTATTTGTCATATGTATCCACCCAGCATTACTGGCATTTACTGTTGCTGTTTGAACACTTGTTATCCTTGTAGCATTCTTGTAGCAATATCTTCATGTGTATATGAAACCAACACATATTATGTGGTACGCTAAAATAATGTTGAATACTTGTTACACTTGTCCTAGTGCTGTGCACTTGTCCTAGTGCTGTACAAAGATACAAGAGAACATAATAGTTTACTCACGCGGAAACCCATTCAGCGAGATGAGGTACGCTCTGAGCAGCTTATCTGCCATTTTAGCAAGTAACGTCGCGCAGGCGAGTGTACAGACATACCAAAACTACCAGTACATATGCTTGCAGCTGATGCAGCGCGCTAGCAGGACCTACCCGAATCCTTTCAATGCCTGTTACTGCATTAACATAGAATTCCCTCGCAACACTTTTTAAAACGATCTACATTATTATATTCTTAGTTAACACCTTGTAAAAATAAGTTTGTTTCTTCATGCATAGCACAATTCTGTGGAACACCAGTGAACAGTTTAACAAGATTTAACAAGATTTGCCATCCAAGCCAAAGGCCCAGATGGCAAGTGGACAAGGAAGCCATTGGCTTATCGAGACTCCAACAATGTTTATCTACGTGTAACCTGCCCTCCTGAGATATGTGTCAACCATGATTTTAAACACAATCACGCTGCTAGCAGTTATACAATCCGTAGACGATTTGTTCCATTCAATTGTTGTCCTCTGTGAGAACGAGTACTTCCTGATATCCAGTCTACACTGATCCTTTACTAATTTTACCTCATGTCCTCTAGTTCTGCTATCTTTCTTGAGTGAGAAAAACATATTTCTATCAATATTTTCGTACCCATTCAGTATCTTAAAAACTTCAATCTGATCTCCTCTTAACCTCCTAGTCTCTAGAATTGTTAAATCACATTCTTTCAGGCGTTCTTCATAACTAAGGTCTTGCAGTTCTGGAATAATTTTAGTTGCTCTCCTCTGTATGCGTTCAAGCGTATCTATATCCTTTGTACGATATGGTATCCACGCTTGTATACAGTATTCTAAATGAGGTCTAACTATTGCTTTATACAGAGGTATAATTAGCTTTTTTCCTTGTATGTTATGTTTCTCCTAATCAACCCAAGAATGTGATTACCCTTTGAAGCTGCAATAATCAAATAAAGGTTGTGTATTTATTTTTTATATGTAAATCAAAGTAACCATACAAATAAAAACTAAATTACCGCTTTAATGCCAATTATATACCATCCAGTTAAAAGTTTTTTATAAGTATACCATCATAACACAAATGATTTGTTAAAATCATTATCGTAAAAATATCAGTGATATACTTGTACATGAAATATTATGCATATTAATACACAAAGACTGTCAACATTTGTTAAAAAAAGAGTAATGTTAATAATTGCCAGTAGGCCTAACACCACATAAAGTGAATTTTCTTTATATCACCAGACTTTTGTCAGAGGATCTTTGCGCTCCGCTTTCCTCCAAGATATACTTATTGAGAAAGTTGCCAACAGGACACATAAGGTGCACCATTCAGGGTCAACATTTTCAAACTTTGCATGTTAACATACTTTATTTGTGTTAATTTTTCCACTTTCCTGCACTTCCTAGCAGTTAAATCCATTAGTTGTCTGTTCTTGAACGTCAGAGCATACTGTAATGTATGCGAACATTAACAAATATAATCTATGACTTCATTTGCTCGCTGCACACACAAAGCTCTTGTAAGCATCCATATTACGTAGAGGGTTGAACTGCGTTTGATCCCTTCCTGCTTCTTAGAGACTGGAGAGTGAGCACAAACTTGTCTGGGTTTGGTGTACAGTTGGCGCTATCAGCTGGCTGGGTAAGTTGTGCGACCATGGCCATTCTGAATGCCGAGCAAAACTCAGTGGCTGATGGGTTGTCTCTAAATACACCTTTGCATTGAATTGTAGAAAATAGGTTTTCAACGATATCCTGGTTGAGATGCGATGTGGGGTGCATTGGTCGTTTGGTAGAGCATTGGGCTTTTAGTCGAAGGGACCGGGTTTCGAAACCACCTTTGGCGTTTCGAAGTTTGGGCAATTTCGTTCACCCCACTTTGCCTGTGTCTTTCGGAAGCGATGCAGTGAAATGGAAACAAACCTGTGATGGACTCACTAACAATAGAGAAGGACACTCTTAAAAACCAGGAGGATCACATTGGAAATAAGTATACTTACACTTTAATATGTTATCCTTGGTATCATTGGATACCTAAAAAAGTCAAATCAATGTGAAACTTTGAGAAACTTTATGTCAATAGTTTCCTTCAGATCATCAGATGTGACCACAGTTGTATTAGACCTAAAATGGCCAGAAGCCATCATTTAACGAACTGTACATTTTCAGATGCTTGAGAATAGGTGTATATATGTAAAAAAAATGACATGTGTCCAGAGCTTTGAGAGAGTTGTCTTCTCTGTGTTTTGGTGTCTCTGATGAATCTACTGTTGAAAGCATCAAAGAGAGAGTTGATTGTCTCCACAAATTCTGCTGTGTAGGTATACACTCCTACTGCTACTGATTGACTTGACACCTGTGTAGGTATACACTCCTACTGCTACTTATTGACTCGACACCTGTGTAGGTATACACTCCTACTGCTACTGATTGACTCGACACCTGTGTAGGTATACACTCCTACTGCTACTGATTGACTCGACACCTGTGTAGGTGTACACTCCTACTGCTACTGAATGACTCAACACCTGTGTAGGTATATACTCCTACTGCTACTGAATGACTCGACACCTGTGTAGGTGTATACTCCTACTGCTACTGAATGACTCGACACCTGTGTAGGTATACACTCCTACTGCTACTGATTGACTCGACACCTGTGTAGGTTTATACTCCTACTGCTACTGAATGACTCGACACCTGTGTAGGTGTACACTCCTACTGCTACTGAATGACTCGACACCTGTGCTGTTTTGTTAACTCTCATCTTAGAGAAACGATTCAAGTCAAAGTGACCTATTGTCAGTTTATGAGCCTTTCTGATATGTAGTAGCGAGTCAAACTCATAAAATTGCCGTATGTACGTCTATCTAATGTGCTTCATTTCATTCTCTCTATCTACTTGAAAAACATACTTCTCCAGATTTGATCTGGTATTACTGAGCAAATGTGGTAGATCATGCATGCAGAATACTTTGTCATCTTCGTGCACAAAGAAGAGCACCTCCCATGATATTCCAAGTCGCTTGTATAGCCCAACATTGTTTGAGCCTCGATCAGAGATAATGACTTTTTGCTGTAGTCCAATTTCTTTGACGTTATGCAAACATTCCTTCAGTAACATCTCCAGTTTTTCAGCTGGGGTTGCATCACTTGACAGAAACTAACCAATGGGCTGGTTCCACGTATTTAGCAAGTCCCTGACCATGAAGACTAGTGCATGGTTTCCTGGCCTTCTTGACTTCCCTAAGGATCCAGTCTTTGAAACCCTCGACTGCATCCTCTGTGATGTTGTAGGACAAGCCTGACCTCAGACTCATTTCATCAAACGTAATAATGCACAACCTTTCTCTTTCAGTAATGCTGGCTACTTTGTCACTAAGTATTTCAAACACCCGTGGAGGAAACCCCAGCCTTACTTATTCATTACACAGCCATCAGCGAAGGGATGATATAGATGGCAGTGCAAAGATCCTCTGACAAAACTGGGATGCACAAGGACTCTGGTGATATAAAGAAAGTGCAATAATTTTGTCTCTATGAGTCCATCGTCTGCTTCTCGCACTCGCAAAGAATGTTAATGCTGGTTCATCCAAGAATTCACTTGCTTCTTTGATCAAACCACCAATTGATTAACATTTCTTGGAAATATTTTCCGTCGGTCTTTTAAGATTTTCATCTTTTAGTCTAAATGTTCTAAGACTTTCTTTTTTGAGTAGTCTGTTCCCCTTCATCGCAGTTGTGTGCTTAGTGACAGAATCTGAGAGTGTTGCAGAGCTGGATGTGTCCTCTTGACTGTTTGGTGGAACTCTGCAGTAAACAAGGTCACTTGGTATGCTGCCACTCACTGCAAGCAAATTAGGCACAAAGTTTGAGGATTTCAGCTCCGTATAATGGGCAGATGCTTATATTGTGAATACACTTTCACAAGCATTACTTTCAACAAGTTCTATGTAAGGCTAGTGTACACAGCTGTGTTACAATGCTTAAGTTAGTACATGTAACTTTGCTACTGTAATAAATGAATGAATTTCTGTATTTTTTTACTATAAAACATAATAGTATAGAAATAAAATGTTTTAAACATGTAATATAGAAACAAAACATTTAAAACGAAATCAAATTCATTTACAAATGTATCACCAAAACATTTGCATTTGAATGTGAACTTAAAACACTTGATCCAGGAGAATGGTTGTGCATTTACATTTGAGTAAATTTAAACATTTGCATTCAAATGCATTGGCATACATTTGTTAAGAAGTTTGGGTGGTTTACATTTACCAGGACATGTATGTGGCTATTTTTGTTACAAACACTGCAATGGCCTATTCTAAAGTAGGTGATGTCATAGTCCACATTGTAACAATTTTTTTTCTAAATTATCAGCATTTCAAAGAAGTAGCCATGTACTTGTGAAAACACCACATGTTTTTCTTCAAATTAGGCTCCTTACTAATAAAACATGTGTCTTAATTTTACATTAAATGTAACAAGTTCAATCATTTCGTAAATATAGTTTTTGGTGTGTTAGATAAAAGAGCTATTTTTGCATCATGATGTTTAATTGTAACAATGACAAAGTCATTACCTTTCTGCTGTTAAGGAGCTTTTTTTGTTGAGATGTCTTCACTTGTCCTCTTTACAGGCTTCCATTGCATAGATAATTGTTTCAGTGGATTCGGCACCTTGAACAAAGTAGGAACAGCGCACACTTTAAACGGTTTTTGGTTTCCTTGTTTGTTAATAATTGGTCTATTTCAAAATGTTCTGAACACAAGCGACAGTTGTTTGTCAGGTACAACGGAGTCCTGCTCACTAGATCTTGTGTTCTGCTCCCATTATTGACATCTACCAAGAAGATTTAAATAATAATAATTATTTATAATGAACATAAAATAATATAATTCCACTACATGTAACTTACTGTAGACATTTAAGGTATTCAACTTATTTTGGGGAAATATTATTGTTAATTAATTAATGTGTCACAAACTCATTTATATGGAGTAGACCTTTATACAAAGTTATTGTATGACAAAATATCTTAGTATCAAAGTTATTGTATGACAAAATACCTTAGTATAGCTATTTGCTGTGAGCACACCTGCAAGGCTATGGAACTACGCTTAATTATTATAATTATTTAACAACATTAAATACCTTTGGCATTGTATAATTACATAGGAATGTTGCAAACTATTATTAATGATATCTAGCTAGCTGAAAATTAAATTGTCAGTATAGGCCTGGAACTAGAAGACAAGACATTGATAGTTTACTGGCCTTGGCATGATTTAGCGAGCGATAAAACAGGATCATAATTCTTACTCTGTATACTCCTGTAGATCTCCTACCGTTCCTTTTTGCTTGGAATCGTGAAGAATGACGTGTCGGGTCGCATAGACTGCCGACTGCTGCAATTAATTGTCGAAACAATGAAATGCTGATTGAGATTGATGAGTAGAAGCAATATTCAGGCCTATGCACACTGCAGGCGCACCGGCGAGATCTGCTGCTTGCTAAAATGGCAGACGAGCAAGCCCATTGGATACTTAAATTTTTTATGTCAGTAAGCCATCTTGTAATATAAGATCTTTGGTTCAGTGTTCACAGGTTGCAGAGCTGATGCTGACATTTCTGGTGTTAGTGCAGATAGTGGCGTACTCTTGTGTATTCATGTGAATTAATTAGCCTTCTCAGTACAGCCCATCCCAGTTGAAGTATTTAGACCAAGCAGACGTGCAGGCTAGTACATGTATGCAGTAAAAGTAAAAGTTATAAATTAGCAGCTCCCTGTATCATACACTGTATTGCATTTTGCCAGTGTAAAAAATTAAATGGAACACTACATGAAACATTTTTACAAGGTTTTTTTATTGTTTTTAATATGCAGCACGTGCTGTTTTGAGTCTCATCTTTTTATGATGGATGTTGGCACATTCTGAGCTAAATATAAATATATTGACATTACATGGAGGCATTGAATATGCTTAATATAAGTAGTAGTTAGTGAAAACAGTAAAACATGATCAATAATTTGTTAATGCACAGTATAATAAAATATCCACAGTTTTTTTTATGTCATCCATTTCTGAAATATATAGTAACAGTCAGCACCATTATAGTCCAGTGGTCATTATAGTCCAGTGGTCATTATAGTCCAGTGGTCATTATAGTCCAGTGGTCATTATAGTCCAGTGGTCATTATAGTCCAGTGGTCATTATAGTCCAGTGGTCATTATAGTCCAGTGGTCGGCCGAGACATGGATAATATATAGTAACAGTCAGCACCATTACAGTCCAGTGGTCGGCCGAGACATGGATAATATATAGTAACAGTCAGCACCATTATAGTCCAGTGGTCGGCCGAGACATGGATAATATATAGTAACAGTCAGCACCATTATAGTCCAGTGGTCGGCCGAGACATGGATAATTTTAGGCAATTGCTGTAACCGATGATCGCTACAACCTCAGGGTCGCCAGACTTCTCTGGCCGTCCACGTAAACGCTCAATGCGGTGAGCCTGCGAAATGATGAGCGGTTGTTGATGGCTCAGCTGGAATAGCGACCATTTCGTCCGCATCCTACTCACCTCCTGCCTTGCTAATTCAGCCTAGCGCTGAGCAAGGGCAGTCTTCTCCTGCTGAGCAAGGGCAGTCTTCTCCTGCTCTGCCTTCAACAATGCATGCATTGCCTCCATCTGGGCACGGATATCATTTACCCTTGTCATAGTGATTCACAGGCAACTGAACCAAACCTCTATCACTTCAGGGGGGGCACCAAAGTATATATATATATACACACACAAACTTAAGATATATATATATATATATATATATCGCTCACACATGGCAATTCATGAAACGTGACTGTTCAATGGCAGTCTATGCAAGTCTTTCACAATTGTCAGCAACCACCAACGAGTCTTTCACGATCATCAGTAACCGTCAGTGAATCTTTCACGATCATCAGTAACCATCAGCGAATCTTTCGCAATCATCAGTAACCGTCAGCGAATCTTTTGCGATCATCAGTAACCATCAGCGAATCTTTCGCAATCATCAGTAACCGTCAGCGAATCTTTTGCGATCATCAGTAACCGTCAGCGAATCTTTCGCAATCATCAGTAACCATCAGCGAATCTTTCGCGATCATCAGTAACTATCAGCGAATCTTTTGCGATCATCAGTAACCGTCAGCGAATCTTCTGCTCCAGCACGAATCCCTGTCCTGGGTGGTTAAAGCCAGCAACACCTCACACAAACCAGACCCTGCCAGAAACACCTGACACGTACCAGGGCCAGGGTCTTTTCCGTTGCTTGGTGCCCCATTTGGTTGTGGACAGCATCCATCACTTGGTCTTTCATGTTCTCAGGCAGCAAAACCTGTTTCACCTGGTTACCGTTCATCAGAACTGTCTCTTCCATTCGCGAAGCAGCTTACGGGTCGGCTTGTCTACTTTCATGAGCTGTCGTGTGGTGGGCATCTTTCCTATGTCCCAGAAAGACCAAACACGACCAATTTGTGCATCAGCTCTTTGCCATGTCCTCTTTGGCGATACTTGGGAAAGTGAACATTGTTGTAGGCATCGTATCTGTTCCATATGAACCCCAGTCATCGTTTCCCAAATCTGTGATTTCAGTTGTTCTGGTATGATAGTAGATTCTAGAGCCATACCAAGTGTGGAGGTCACCGTTTCCATGCTGCTTTCAAATCGCTTCAATTCTGGTTCCAGCATCTGTTGGGGTTTCCTGGTGAGTGCATCAGCTTTGCCGTTGTGCTTCCCTGATCGGTAGTGGATTGTGAAGTTGAACAATGCCAGAACTCCCTGACCCAGATAGCTCAGCTGGGATAGTGATCATTTCGTCCCGCATCCTACTCGCCTCCTGCCTTGCTAATTCAGCCTAGCGCTGAGCAAGGGCAGTCTTCTCCTGCTCTGCCTTCAACAATGCATGCGTTGCCTCCATCTGGGCACGGATATCATTTACCATTGTCATAGTGATTCACAGACAACTGAACCAAACCTCTATTACTTCAGTAGGGCACCAGTGCATATATACACAGTTACACACACGCCACAAACTTAAGATATATATAGCTCACACATGGCAATTCATGAAATGTGACTGTTCAATGGCAGTCTATGTGAGTCTTTCACAATTGTCAGCAACCGCCAACGAGTCTTTCGCGATCATCAGTAACCATCAGCGAATCTTTCGCGATCATCAGTAACCATCAGCGAATCTTTCGCAATCATCAGTAACCGTCAGCGAATCTTTCGCGATCATCAGTAACCATCAGCGAATCTTTTGCGATCATCAGTAACCATCAGCGAATCTTTCGCGATCATCAGTAACCATCAGCGAATCTTTTGCGATCATCAGTAACCGTCAGCGAATCTTCTGCTCCAGCTCGAATCCTTGTCCTGGGGGGTTAAAGCCAGCAACACCTCACACAAACCAGACCCTGCTCGCAGCGCCAGTTCGGCAACCCATCGCATCTCAGTAGCCTCGAGCTTAACTGTGCTCTGAATGTAGCTAAGTGGATTGTTGTCTGTGAAGACAGTTAACTCTGCTCCAATCAGCATGTCACGAAATTTGACAGTGATTGCCCAGTATAACGCCAGTAGCTCAAGCTTCATGCTACTGTAGTTTTGCATGTTCTTTTTACTTTCTTGAAGTCCACAACTTGCATAGCTCAGCACGAGAACTCCCTTCTCCTGATGCTGTGACAGCATGGCACCTAACCCTTGCAGACTAGCGTCTGTCTCTAGTATGAATGGCTTAGTGAAGTTCGGATAACCCAGCACGGGAGCAGATATTAATCGCTGTTTCAACTCGCTGAAGGCAGTATCACAGGACTCATTCCAGCCATCAGCAAATGAAGGTCCCAGGTTGTTTCTTCTCTTTGGTTTCTTCTTGTCTGTCCCTCCTAACAGAGCATGCAGTGGAGCAGCTATCTTCACGAAGCCTGGTACAAACCTCCTGTAATAGCTTGCTAAGCCCAGGAACTGCCTCAACTCGGTCTCACTCTGTGGCGTTGTCCATTCCTCCACTGTCCGGGTCTTCTCGGGTCGGGCGCGATACCATCCTCTACAACCACATGACCCACATGGTGGAAAAGTTGACATTTCTCGGGTTTCACTTTCATGTGGTACTGTTCCAACCTGGACAGTACCAATCTTTCGGCAATTTCCTCAAATGTTCGACCAAAGATCAGGATGTCATCCAGGTATATGAGAAATGTCTGGAAATTCTGGTCACCAAATAGCCTGTCCATCAACTGCATGAATGTGGCAGGGCACAATCCAAATGGCATTCTTGTATATTCATAGAGACCTCCTGTGCCAACGCGGAAGGCTGTTTTCTCCATGTCTACAGCTGCCATTGGAATCTGATTGAACTCATTGGCCAGGTCCAAGCTTGCAAAGTACTTGGAACCCTTCATCACCTCGAGTGCCTCCTCTATTCTGGGTAGAGGGTACGCATCGTTGTGTGTCCGCGCATTAAGGGAGCGATAGTCAACACACAGTCGCAAGGTTCCGTCTTTCTTCCGCACAAGAACCACAGGTGCAGCATATGGGCTTGATGACGGCTTGGTGATATCACGATCCAAGCTCTTGTGAAGGTACGGCCCGTGAAGCCTTCAGGCCGCAGCCGTCGACTGCCCCATGCAGCGACGATGCTATTTCATGCTTTGCGTCTGTCATGCAGTGAATGATAGTATCGCCCACCTTGGGCGGAGGGTTTGTACAGCGTCTTCGCTAGTTCGCGAAGGTGCGCGAGTTGGCAACCAGAGTGCAGATAACCGGGTCTGGCACCCTGGCGAGACGATCCAACCTCGCCTTCTTTAGAAGGGGGATCGTCAACTTGAATGATGGAATACCAAGTCCACCCTTGCTGAGGCTTTAACGGAGCTCTGGTCAGGTGGTTTAGCCCGCGAGTGAGGAGCTCCTCAGCAGACGAACCACCCTCCCAGGCGCTCACTGTGATACCGAGGTATTTATAACTCTCTGAAATGGGTACAGTTGACAAGATCCCCCTGCAAGGGACACATACGGCGTGGGATCACAGACCCAACGGTCCGCTTTCCCGTCCACCGCTATCGTCAGTGACCTCGACTTGTCAGGATTTAATGTGAGACCGCAGCGTCTCAGCGCTCTCTCTAGATGCCGGCTCAGATGCTGGATGCCGATCTTGCTCCTGGCCATCAGGACGATATCGTCCGCGAAGGCCAGGTGATTGAGGCGAGGACCGTCACTTCCTACTCGGACGCCCAACTCCGGGTCGAGAGCCTTGATCGCCCAGTCGATGATGCAGTTAAAGAGCATAGGTGAGAGCGGATCGCCTTGTTTCACCCCCCTGTTTTGGGCCAGGGGCTCACTCAAATTTTCACCGACCTGTAGGCGAGTCGCGGCCTCTGAGTAAAGGCACCGCAAGTATTCAATGAACGGTCCAGGCATATCACTTGTGGTGCGTATTCTGTGCTCGATCTGGTCACAGTATTCCAGGTCATCCTCATCTCAGCTGAAAATGTAACAGTGTTTTGTTATCAATTTCCTGATATACTCGTGTTGCTCATCATTAACGTCACTTATGTCCATCCGAGATAATAAATTTGTGATAACCTCATCCGTGCCGGCACTGTGAGTGATCTCTGTCACACTGACCTCATGTTCACTATCGAAGCACAGCCCTACCCTTGGTTCAACTGCCACATTTTCTATACATCCAATGGTCGTCTTCGGCTTTAAGATGTCTCTATCACTGAAGTTGGCAATCTGCACTGGAATACTGCCATTGTCATCACCTTTCACACATGCATGACCAACCGCTAGCCCACGTTGTAGTGGCCGCACTTCCTTGCATTCAACCAATTAATAAAATTCCTGGTTGACAACTGCAGGCTGAGTTGATCCCTGAATAACTCTCAATGAGTGTGCTGGCATCAACTGTGGCTTCTTGCCAGCGACACGGACTCGAACACACGTGTGTGGTGTGTCCACTCTGGCCTCACTGTACAAGGCTAGCACATGTGTCCACTCTGGCCTCGCTGTACAAGGCTAGCACATGTGCCCACTCTGGCCTCACTGTACAAGGCTAGCACATGTACCCACTCTGGCCTCACTGTACAAGGCTAGCACATGTGTCGACTCAGGCCTCACTGTACAAGGCTAGCACATGTGCCCACTCTGGCCTCACTGTACAAGGCTAGCACATGTGCCCACTCTGGCCTCACTGTACAAGGCTAGAACATGTGCCCACTCTGGCCTCACTGTACAAGGCTAGCACATGTGCCCACTCTGGCCTCACTGTACAAGGCTAGCACATGTGTCGACTCAGGCCTCACTGTACAAGGCTAGCACATGTGCCCACTCTGGCCTCACTGTACAAGGCTAGCACATGTGCCCACTCTGGCCTCACTGTACAAGGCTAGCACATGTGCCCATGCATGTGCACCAGCTGCCTCCAACTTCTGAAGTAAGTCACCATCACGTGGTGCCAATGAGTTCTTGATGTCTCTGAAGATATTGCTGCCAATAACACCAGGCGCCAACTTCTTCCTTTCTACCAGTGGTGTACCAACAGGGTCCTTGACAATGAGGAACCCCATATCATATTCGATGTATCCCACATAAGAGATTTCCAGGCCCTGCGCTGCAGATATCTTAATCAGCCATGATATGTCCTGGATGTGTCCTTCCTGAATGAGATGTTCGCGGAAGAATGACTTGGTAATGGTCGACACTTGGGCTCCAGTGTCCAACAAGCAGCGAACCTCGACAGACCCAATCTTGATGCAGGCCTCGGGACATTCTCCCACAGCTCGATGTAGGGTAGAGCCAGTACTAGATCCCGCCGTGTGGCCTACGACGATGGGCTTTACCGAAAATCCAACTTGCTTGTTCTGTTGTTTCCTCCCACTCTTACTTGCTCTGTTGGACAGTTGCGGCGCATATGATCTGCTGTCCCACACGCCCAGCAAAGTCTGGGTACATCGTGTCGCTGTCGGCGATCTCTACCTTGCAGGGATTGAACAGCACCAGCCAAGTCACCAATCTGTTTATTCTGCACTTGCATCATTGTCACTTCAGGAATTCGGCAATCCCATCCGGCATCATGGCTGCTTCTTGGCTGATCACTCTAATCACAGCAGGCTGGTCTCCACCTGCCCAGTCGGAAGAAATCCAGCTGTGGCGCTTCACGGATAAGCCGGCGAATCTCCCTGGACACACTGTGGTCTGTCACCGCCACTGCCAACCTCTCTTTCAAGGTCTGGTCTCTCCTTGACACGTACGCTGGATTTCGTTCGGTGATCTTGCTGTACATATCTACCAGCTTCAATGAGCAGCCCACTACACAAATGCTCTTGTAGTGAAGCCAGGTCACTGCCGTCTCCAAATGCGTGCAGAAGGGCCCTGAAAATTGCCTCAGAGTCGTCCCTAATGTCCTTTCCAGAGATTTCAATCCCGGCCTCGCCCTTCAGGTGCTCCATGATCAGAGCGCACGCTGTTGTCTTGGGCATGCGGTTGCAGGCCAGATGATACCGCATGTCGGCCACCCACTCTGCAACCTCAGGGTCGCCAGACTTCTTTGGCCATCCACGTAAATGCTCAAAGCGGCAAGCCTGCAAAATGATGAGCGGTTGTTGAGGCTGCTGAGCATTGACTGCAGCCGCAGAACTCCCTGACCCGGATGGCTCAGCTGGGATAGCGACAATTTCGTCCCGCATCCTACTCGCCTCCTGCCTTGCTAATTCAGCCTCACGCTGAGCAAGGGCAGTCTTCTCCTGCTCTGCCTTCAACAATGCATGCATTGCCTCCATCTGGGCACGGATATCATTTACCCTTGTCATAGTGATTCACAGGTAACTGAACCAAACCTCTATCACTTCAGGGGGGCACAAATATATATATACACACACACCACAAACCTAACATATATATAGCTCACACATGGCAATTCATGAAACGTGACTGTTCAGTGGCAGTCTGTGCAAGTCTTTCATGATTGTCAGCAACCGCCAACCAGTCTTTCGCGATCATCAGTAACCGTCAGCTAATCTTTCACGATCATCAGTAACCGTCAGCGAATCTTTCGTGATCATCAGTAACTGTCAGCGATTCTTTCACGATCATCAGTAACTGTCAGCGAATCGCTCGTGATCGTCAGTAAACGTCAGCGAATCTTTTGCGATCATCAGTAACCGTCACCGAATCTTTCGCGATCATCAATAATGTCAGTCAGTATCATACAATACAACACTGGCATTGGAGGGTTGTAAGGCGGTTTATTGGAAATGTTGCATGGCTGCCCAAGCAGCAGGCGATGCAAAACCCCCAGACAGTTTCCAAAACAATCCTGTTGCAGCTTTTCCCGTCGTACAACGGTTGTTCTATGCAACACCAACTTGGGTTTTAATGGCAATTTGTTCCACACACTGTTTCTCTCTCTCTCTTAGTCTCGATATCCCTCTAGCGACCATTGGTTACGACAATTGTGTAGTGGTTCATACATCAACTCTGAATGCTATGTCCAAATCAATCATTGATGTTGTCTGTTTATATGCATAAAACTGAAATGCAAGATGAAAAATATGGTATAAATGAAACAACACAAATGTGTATAAAACATGAACATTAAAGGCACAAATACACCTTATTACTACTTATTGGAAGTTGGGGTGGGGGAAAAACAATATCTAGTTTACAAGTCATATTTTATCAAATGTAATGAATGTTATATGCTCAAAAACAGCGTACCGTTTTGCTATAGTACATTAAACTCGCCTCTACCTTGACCCCAGGGTCGCCATCTCCTAAATCTTTGTATGTTCGCCTATAACACGAGCCGCGCACAAAACCACAATGCCATGACACTACCCTAGTGGAATCTCTCCTCAGATTCTCTAAAGCACACATGCACCCACCAGATGGCATCACCACACAACTAACCTAGCAGTATGTAGAATTACTAGCACTTACAAATTGTATAAAATTATCCATGTCTCGGGCGACCACCGGACTGTAATGTTACATATAATATAGGGTAATACTGTTACATATAATATAGGGTAATACTATTACAGTAAAAAAATAAAATGCACACAATGTTTTCCTATTTAATTTTCATGTTGCTAAAAAGTCCCTATCCTAAAACAATTAGTGTAATATCCAAATCCTTGCTTGTTTGTGTTTAAATCCCTGGCTAGGAAAATGCTCCTGCTGGGCAGGGGGCAATCAATCCCACCCCCCCACCCCCCACCGCCCCTATATAATCCGACAGGTTCACCCCACCCTCGGAGGAAACAGACAGATCCTGTGTGGATGTTTTGTAAACCACACGCACTACATCATCAGCTGCAGCTAACATGCCCTTGAGATGATGGGCTGTGAAAGAGTATACCCATCCTGTGTGAATATGGATCCTCTTCACCTTAATATGTCTCCCTCAGCACTGCCGTGATGGAAGGCATCATTTCGGTGACGTGCTGGGTTTAATAAAAACTGCAGCTGTGGTTAAATTACCTACTAGACATGTATTTTGCTGCACCCTGCTGGCTCATATTTCTCTCTGCTCCTGTGGGTTGTTGCTGTTTGTCTTTTCTGCTTGGGTAGAACATTGTGTAGGTCAATCTGGATGCTGCATGCCATGATGGTAAGCTGTCTTCTCTAGTTTATCGATTGTCACTTCTAATGGTTGTAGTTTAATACTTGCGTCATAAAGGCAAGTGCATAGAGTTAACAGCCATGGTAGATATATATTGAAAGTTAATGCATTCTAAACGCCGACCCTTATTTTGAAGTGTGTCAGTGTTTTGTGGCTTGCACCAGTGGAAATGGGTTGAATGATTTCAAATAAAATGTGAAATGTACTGTTCAACAGAATTGGAAGTAAAAACTAATGTGGACAAGTGTTTGTCGTTCTTTGTTGGTGTTTTGTTGGAGATGTGTGAAAGTGGAGAAGATGTCTTCGGTTTTTGTTGTGTTATGCCAGTAGTGTTGCCAGAGTAAGTAACGTTTGTTCTTTCTCAGTTTCTTTGCTTGCGTATGTCTCGTGTAGGTAGTTGGCACTGCATGCTTGTTTGCCTTTTACTAAAATACTAGCAACATAGCATTTGTACTTGTTTAATCTTGTATTGTCTGCTTATTGCTTTGATTTGTAAACCTTAATTTCATAACAGAGCAATACGTCTGCAGTTGATTTTATTAGTTTGCATAATATTATAATATCTATTTGGATTTATATACATAGAGCATTATAAGTTATAAGTGATATGCATAATTTTGTTTTGTAAAATGCTATTATTTATATAATGTTCAGCCGTTTTGTTTCTGCCAGTCAGTTTTATGATTTCTGTATTTTTAGTTCTGTCAATTTTAAGAGTTCTGCAGAGTCCAGTAGATGGCAGCACCATCCACATGGGAAAACTGGGTGAGTAAACAAGAATGAGTCTGTTTCTTCATAATTAACCCCTGCCAAATGTACACTGTTATTCGTTTTAGGTAGCTTGGGTGGTTAGTATAAAGTTTTAAGATCAACTTTGTCATCTTTGCAACACTAAACAAATAAGAGATTTTTCTGATAAAAACTTGATTGACTGGCACTTCTTGGTATTTTTGAAAAGTCAAAATACTACAGGATGTAGTTTATATTATTTTAAGACCTACCCCAGATGACAAATTAGACATATGCAATAGCCTACTAGATTGTACTGATAACAAAAAGTTAGCAAGTGTGTGTTATTTTGGACCAGTGTGACTTTTTCATGGTTGTTTGGTACATTTGGTTGGTTTGGTTGATAATTTATTTTAGCAGCATCCAATTATATTGGCTGCTAAGTTGTCAACATTATGTTTATTCAAGTTCAGAATTATTAATCATATCAGAATATAACTTCAGTTGATGAACCTGATACCATTATGCAGTGCAGAGTGTCAGACAAATTACTGTTGGTGTCATGTAATGTTTTTGATGGATTTCTTGCCAGAGTTGTGCTTACATTAGAGTAGGCCAGGGATAGACAGTCACATACAGGGATACAGTGAATAAATAAACCACAAATAATTCCCGCTTCACAGTAAACAGATGTTGGCTTGTAATGATTGTAAATTGTAAAGTTGCTTCCAAGAATTCAAACCGGATAAAGTAAACAAACATTAGGTGTTTAGCTAAGATAATCAACTTAGGATATTAATGTTGTGTATTAGGCACTGGCATATAATAAGAAACAAAGTATAAATAACTGCTCAAAAGCTATCCCAGCAACCATAAGAAAATACAGCAAGACTCCAGATTTGTTGTTGCTGTGGTTTAATACTATCTTAAGAATGGTTAGTTCAGTTGTGAATCTACATTAATGCAGATTAGTATCTGAGGGTATACTGATTCTAACAAATGTAAACAAATACATACTATTATGTTTGTAGAAATTTGGAAAATTTTACCATTTTTATATTTTGCATGCAAGTACATAATTGCCTATGCAGTTTGCTGCCCCTAGACAGCATTGCATACGCTGTTTATGCCAACCATACACCTCCATATGGTCCATGTACATGACATGATTATTGAAAACATTTCTACACACAATATCTTACCAGAATACAAGAAAATTGCATCAATCATGCTCAGTCTATTGTAGCAAGATTCCTTGCTGTGTGATGTGACAATGGGATATATTTATTTTCTTTCAGATTTGTAATGACATTGCACAAAAATGGTGGCCGGTATAACAGTGAAGAACATCCCACCCGCTTGCTCTAAGCAGGACTTGTGGAAACATTTCAAGAGTCGTAGACATGGAGGAGGTACCATCGACTATGTTCTCTATCCACTGGTTGGCGATGAAAGCCAAGCATTCATAACATTCCGCGACAGTAAAGGTATGCAGCAACTTGCCCTGATTTATCCTTCTTGTTCGTTATAGCTGATATTGATATAAATGCAGCTAGAAACAGAAGCATATTTTAATTGTTTCATTCACATGAAGAACCAACATTACATTTTCATCCATGATATAAAATTACATATATTGCTTGTTAATTTTTTTTTAACAATTTTATTGAATTATTCATTGTTTGTGTAGATGTTGATACATTTACATTAACTCTTGAATCTGCCACATACCAGGTAGTTGGTGAAGTCAACAATGGTGGCGCCATCTATCATAGTTTGGGAAACCAGCACAATGGCAGATTTATACAAGAAACAAGACATTTTCACCTCAAATTTTAATTTATATTTTGATCAAGTGACCCATATATTGGATTGGAAATATATGCAACAAAACCATTTTAATACAGTGTTTTCACATATATACTAAACTAGTATGCACGTTCTGTTTCACAACCGGTAGATAACATTTTCCAAAAAGTCACTTCCAGGGCAAAATTTTTAATTTTGGTAATAAAATACTGGTGTAATTTTCAAAGATTTTCTTTTGATTATTTTGGTATTGTTCTGCCAGCCGTGTAGAGAAGATTCCGTTGAATACAATATTCAAAACCTTATTTGCCTGGCAGAAGTACTTCCAGAGATATCCTTCTAAATGTGGAAAACATTTAACAGCTGTTAAAAAAACGGGATTTACTATTTGAAAGAGGAATGCTTTATCCATGAATAAAATTGATTTAGAATAGTATGTAGTTGTTATAATAAAAATGATTTAGATGTATGTAGTCATTACAAAAGTGATTTACAGGTGTGTAGTTGTTATAAAAGTGATTTACAGGTATGTTGTTGTTATAAAAGTGATTTACAGGTATGTTGTTGTTATAAAAGTGGTTGTGTGTGATGTTATGATACTAAAGGTGGTGTGATATTGATCCAGGTATTATGTGTGATGTTGATCCAGGTATTATGTGTGATGTTGATCCTGGTGTTGTGTGTGATGTTGATCCTGGTATTGTGTGTGATGTTGATCCTGATATTGTGTGAGATGTTGATCCTGGTGTTGTGTGTGATGTTGATCCTGGTGTTGTGTGTGATGTTGATCTTGATATTGTGTGAGATGTTGATCCTGGTGTTATGTGTGATGTTGATCCTGGTGTTGTGTGTGATGTTGATCCTGGTGTTGTGTGTGATGTTGATCCTGATATTGTGTGAGATGTTGATCCTGGTGTTGTGTGATGATGATCCTGGTGTTATGTGTGATGTTGATCCTGGTGTTGTGTGTGATGTTGATCCTGGTGTTGTGTGTGATGTTGATCCTACTGTTGTGTGTGATGTTGATCCTGGTGTTATGTGTGATGTTGATCCTGTTATTGTGTGTGATGTTGATCCTGGTGTTGTGTGTGATGTTGTTCCTAGAGTTGTGTGTGATGTTGATCCTGGTGTTGTGTGTGATGTTGATCTTAATATTGTGTGTGATGTTGATCCTGGTGTTGTGTGTGATGTTGATCCTGGTGTTATGTGTAATGTTGATCCTGGTGTTGTGTGTGATGTTGATCCTGGTGTTGTGTGTGTGATGTTGATCCTACTGTTGTGTGTGATGTTGATCCTGGTGTTATGTGTGATGTTGATCCTGTTGTTGTGTGTGATGTTGATCCTGGTGTTGTGTGTGATGTTGATCCTAGAGTTGTGTGTGATGTTGATCCTGGTGTTGTGTGATGTTGATCCTGGGGTGTTGTGTGTGATGTTGATCCTGGTGTTGTGTTTTCGTTGCAGTAGCAACAAGTGCTGCCTCACAGAGACACACACTGCACAAACAAACACTAGACGTTGCGCTCGCTCGCAAACAGGTTTGTGATTAGCTAAATTTATAAATATGAAAACTTTCAATGCTTTTCACTGAGCCACAAATGGTAACTTTCTGATGGTTTCTCTGGACATCTTATTGCCTTTTTGGCCTCACCTCACCTATCCCATTACTGCGAGTGCTTGATGGTCTGACAACCTGTCTCCTCCTTTCTTGGTCCAGTGCTTATTGGCTTAGTTAATCATATATGCAACACTAATGTCTGACCTGACACAAATACAGCTGATATCGATATCTGTTTATTCATCTGGTTGTCACATATTAGCCATTGTCAACCTTGATGTCTGCTGACTGCTGGTTGCTGACATTGACATCTCACTATTGACATTAGTACCTCACAGTTGACATTTATGCCTCACTGTTGACATGTATGCCTCACTGTTGACATTTATGCCTCACTGTTGACATGTATGCCTCGTCGTTGACATTTATGCCTCGCTGTTCACATTTATGTTTCACTGTTGACACTTATGTCTCATTGTTGACATTTACTCCTCATTGTTGACATTAACACCTGACTGTTGACATTTATGCCACATTATTGACATTGACACCCGACTGTTAACATGTAAACCTTATTGTTGACACTGACCCCTGACTGTTGACATTTAAACCTTACAGTTGACACTGACCCCTGACTGTTGACATTTAAACCTCACGGTTGACACTGACCTCTGACTGTTGTCTGAATCCTATGAAACCTGGGCACATAGGCAAAACCTGATCATGTAGGCAAAACGAAATTGTATGCTTTTTCAGATATGATATTCAGCCAGTCTGTTGCAGTGTTATGATTGATGAATCTGTCATTTGTGTCTGTTTCAGATGCTGACACTGTGCATTGTGGACGTTGATCGGTGGGTTGTAGAGAACATACCCGATGTTGGCGCATTCGTCAAGACTTTGGAGGAGAACTGGGGAGTGCGAGCAGTCGACGCTAGTGACACAGGTCACATGACTATCGGTGGTTCGCTCGTACAGATCCAGTGCGTCCTTTCACAACTGAACAGTTTATTACCACCTAAATCACCAAGGAGTCCTTCGAGTGTGACAAACTGTGGAATTATGGGTAACAGGGAGTCCCAGGTTGATGAACTCCCAAGAGTTACATTTGAGAAAGAACCAGCATGTCCGACGTCAGAGGTCGGAACTGTCGTCGACCCGTATATCATGAATTATGCAAAGAAGTTTTTCCTCAACGATATTCAGACACTCGAACGGAAGCACCATGTTACGTATGAATTCGACCAACAGGATGAAGTTGCCCTTGTCTACATATTGCCAGTCGGGAACAAAGGGGGCATGGAACAAACCCCACAGCATATCTGGAAGGCAAAGGAGCAGTTCTGTAGGCTTTATCACAGCGTCTTCAAACAGGTGAAGATGAAGACAGTAAGATGTGGCAGTAATGACACAACATCGCTGCAGAACTCCACCGAACTCGCCGTCTTTGAAACGCGCAACATGTTCAAATGTTTGTACGTGATCGAAAATCCCCCAGGCGAAATAACGCTTGTCGGGAAGCCGAAATGTGTGGCACTCGCCTCTGATTGGCTGGCGCGTAAGTTCAGTGTGAGCATGCCCAGTGACAGTAGCAGTACTGGGAACTTAAATGTGCTACGGATGGTGTTAAGTCGGGAGGATGAGAAGCATGTGTTGTCTGTTGCGTGCTGTGACACGGCCAAGAGGCTCACTCAGGGGAGGACGGTCTCCATCCTTGACGATCTCGGCAATGTGCCCTCATGGAACAGCCCTGAGGGAAATGGGAAGAACGCGACTCGGGACACGGAAAATGCGGGTCCAGACAGAGGGGAAGATGACAAGGCAGATTCTAATATGAACAAGTCGGATAATATAGATGATGACACATCATTCGATACATTCATTCGGTATGACACGGGAGAAAGGATGATACCTGCTGGAGAAACAGACAATCACATGACGTCGGATGATAGCAATGAGGTAGACATACGTGTGTTCTGCGATGCTTCTACTAACACATCTGGTGGTTTGGTCTCTGGGTTTGGTACTCGGGAGTACTTGCCTTGGGTAGGGTTGCCTTGGTAGAGTAGGGTTGCCTTGGTATTTGTCTCCCATACGTAACTAAACCTTGTGGTTAGTTGTAGCTTGGGGGGACTTATGGATAGGGGGGGTAACTATATTCCTGCTTGTGTGGTGATGGCGTTTTCATGCTTTTTTGTTTGTTATTTTATTCTTAACAAAGGAATGATCATGGTATTTTTTTGTGTAGACTAACAGAATTAAACAGATATAATATGTTCTTTTTGACCCATATACATATCACTAGACAAGTGAGTATGTAAAAGAATAAATATTAAAAATATAAATATTTATACAAATATCAAAGAAGATATCTTCCACATGTGTGCACGTGTCCAGGCTTGCCTACCTAGCAACCTGGTAGTTAGTGTATACGCTGTATAGAACACATAAATGTACAATATAATGTGTTCAGGCATGTATACTAAGTTAATTCTGTGGCACATCTATTAAACATGGAAATCAAGTGGATCATGTTTAATTCGTCTAGGTTTAGATGGATTAAGGGGTTGTGAAAATATGATTGTCGTCAAATAGTTGATCAGCTTGTTTGTAAAGCATCAAATTCATTAATTTATTTACCATATTATATGTACAACCTTTGTCTGTTGGCTTCATAACTAGAAATATTTGTAATGTCTTCTATAAATTTATTCAACAATTTTATATCAATGTCCATCTAGGAGATTAATCCAATAACTTTGACACTGCTTTTCAAAAAAAGAAAAAGGCCTTTACAATATGTAAGATCATTAAGTGTATTTGCCTCGCTGCTTTTAACGAATAGTCTTTGTTGTACTCTTTGATAAATTTTCATATCATTTGACACTAATGGCCCACCACCTGCCATTTAGCAAGACAACAGCAGTGGGTGCCATAAATGAACCTGTGCTTCAACAATAATTATATCTTATAATAATGATCTCTCTATTGCATAAAAGTTGGAAGACTCTACACATGATAAGCACTACTAGTTTCTGTTCTCAGTGTGTGTTTTACTATTTTTTTACACCTGACCTGGACTAAAAAGATAGCATTTCTTTTGTATTGACCTGGTGCTCTTTGACCTATTAACATTATGCCCCAGTAATTCCTGCTGCTGCCATGTAAACCGAGCTGGTCTGCTAACTCTTACAATAGCCGCCCGCGTCCTGCACGGTCTATGCTAGAAGGTTTTGTACTGGAGTTGTGTTATTGCTGTGTCCCAGTAGCATGTTCCAAGACACCAGCAATACTGCGATACTTCTGCCGTGACAGCGGTGAGTTTTGTCTGTTCATTTTGTATGTAGCTGTCTTCCCACAAGTGCTTCGAACCACAGGGAAGATTCATCAAGTTTTAGTCCAGCACAACTGTTCTTTTGAAAGTATGAATGTGTTGTGAGAGCACTGGGTCGTGTCAGCACAAAACCTGGTGTCTGCTTATTACTTTCATAGCAGCACTAGTTCAGATTACCCGTTACTCCAGATATGTATGTACTTTGTACATTCATAGCTATCAAATTGTTTGCATGTAAGTACTGACTGTCACATAGTTTTACTTTGTTAGAGCTAACATACATTTTCTTCCTAAATATGTCTATAGAGATTTATGATAGTTGATCAGTGTTGGAGATACCCGCAGTAACATAAACTATGTGTCTCTGTATCAAAATTCCAACACGACCACATTAAGCTTTTTTTTTAACCCTTTTCGTTTGATATAACTATAGGATGTTGTAGTCTTTGGCAGGGGTGGGGGGTCAAACTGAGCCCCATTGGCAAACCCTGACAAGTGCAGGGTGGATGCTACAAGTGGAAACAATTGACTAAAATGTGGTTATGATTGGTTAAAATCGTGGTGGTTTTGTTCATGTAGATATGTATGCTGACCCTCGTCTTACAGTGTGTCTTCTTCCGTGATCCTATTTTATGAGGTCATCATTTATATAATTTATTGTCTTCTTCCATGATCCTATTTTATGAGGTCATCATTTATATAATTTATTGTCTTCTTCCGTGATCCTATTTTATGAGGTCATCATTTATATAATTTATTGTCTTCTTCCATGATCCTATTTTATGAGGTCATCATTTATATAATTTATTGTCTTCTTCCGTGATCCTATTTTATGAGGTCATCATTTATATAATTTATTGTCTTCTTCCGTGATCCTATTTTATGAGGTCATCATTTATATATTGTCCATTCTCCAATATAACTTATGTGATTGGATTTGTGTGGCAGGTGTTAGCAAAACCTATTCTAGTTGTGCAGTTAATACTCCTATCAATAAGCTCATCTTGGGATTGGCTTAAATGCATATTTCACTATGTGACAGTTGTCACATATTTAAGGCCATAACAGGTTAGCGTTTAGTCATCTTTTAGTTTCCCTGACACACTTGGGAAGACGGAGCCTCAATACAAAGGACATATTTTGTGGTTTTCTTCTCCAATGCTCGGAAGTCTACAATGATACTGTGGAATTATCATAAGAAACGTCTACATCCTGTTTTGAGAATGGCAGCGTCTTGTAAACAGAGGGGTGTAGTTGTTGACAGCAGACCAAAAGGGTGGACTCTTGTTACCCTTGTGGCTTGTGGTGTCTGGGAGTTACATGGGGCACCCTGGGGGTGTATTAGGTAATGTCAAGTTGTATGCTAGACACATATTCTGCCAGAGTGTGTACATACCGCAGACATATATCTACATAAATGTATGAGAAGGTATATATAGGGTGTTGTGGTGCACTTAAATGATTATGCGTTAGGATATATAGCTGTGCACTGGAAGAATCCTCAGCCATTGTCGAGCATGGTCTAGACAAATGTAGATGGACTGTACAGCACTGGACAGTAATGCCGTAGAGAAAAAGGACAGTTTTTGATATATATATATCGGTTATGAAAATATATGATTCTTCAATGAGGTGTAATGGCAGGGTTTATTCTCACGTATCATTTATTACGGTTTAACATATTTAACCATTTATATATTTATTTCATGGTACAGAAGCCAACACAACATAGAGCAGGTTCTCTTGAAGATGCCATAAGAATGACACATTTTGTCACCAGTTGAAAGAGTAATATTTACCACATGGCACGATGTACAGAGATGGTCACAGTTGAAGCACCAAGGGATACTCATACAACCAGTATCGTTACTGATTGTGTGCTTGTAACACGTTACTAATGTGATTGTGGTGTTTCAACATGTGTAGGTACATGAAACATTCATGTAGCTATGTGCAGAAGGTGTGTTGTATGTACTACATTGTATGACAACTAGTGGTGTAGAGCAATCTGGTACAGCATTGGATAACAATGCACCAGGCCAATTTGGCATCAGAAAATTTGATGAAGAATGAAGCTCATTTTATGTAGCATAACATGCGAGGTGATGAACATTGAAATCAGTCGTGTTGATGTAAGATGTTAGTAATCATGTTAGTAATCATGTGGGGGCAAAACACTGACATTTTAACTTTATTTAATGTACTAATATGGAATCATTGTACAATGAATCAACAGGAAGAATCTTTGACTTGAATGGTTTGCTGATATGGCGGTATTGTAATGAATCAACAGGAAGAATCTTTGACTTGAATGGTTTGCTGACATGGCGGTATTGTAATGAATCAACAGGAAGAATCTTTGACTTGAATGGTTTGCTGACATGGCGGTATTGTAATGAATCAACAGGAAGAATCTTTGACTTGAATGGTTTGCTGACATGGCGGTATTGTAATGAATCAACAGGAAGAATCTTTGACTTGAATGGTTTGCTGACATGGCGGTATTGTAATTAATCAACAGGAAGAATCTTTGACTTAAATGGTTTGCTGACATGGCGGTATTGTAATAAATCAACAGGAAGAATCTTTGACTTGAACGGTTTGCTGACATGGCGGTATTGTAATGAATCAACAGGAAGAATCTTTGACTTGAACAGTTTGCTGACATGGCGGTATTGTAATAAATCAACAGGAAGAATCTTTGACTTGAACGGTTTGCTGACATGGCGGTATTGTAATAAATCAACAGGAAGAATCTTTGACTTGAACGGTTTGCTGACATGGCGGTATTGTAATAAATCAACAGGAAGAATCTTTGCATTGAACGGTTTGCTGACATGGCGGTATTGTAATAAATCAACAGGAAGAATCTTTGACTTGAACAGTTTGCTGACATGGCGGTATTGTAATAAATCAACAGGAAGAATCTTTGACTTGAACGGTTTGCTGACATGGCGGTATTGTAATAAATCAACAGGAAGAATCTTTGACTTGAACGGTTTGCTGACATGGCGGTATTGTAATAAATCAACAGGAAGAATCTTTGACTTGAACGGTTTGCTGACATGGCGGTATTGTAATAAATCAACAGGAAGAATCTTTGACTTGAACAGTTTGCTGACATGGCGGTATTGTAATAAATCAACAGGAAGAATCTTTGACTTGAACGGTTTGCTGACATGGCGGGATTGTAATAAATCAACAGGAAGAATCTTTGACTTGAACATCTTGCTGACATGGTGGTATTGTAATAAATCAACAGGAAGAATCATTGACTTGAACGGTTTGCTGACATGGCGGTATTGTAATAAATCAACAGGAAGAATCTTTGAATGAATCCCCATTGTTATATGCATTGAATGATGTACTTGGCCTGGTTACCTTTTAGCTAGGGGTGAAAAGATGTGTCTATATATGATATTAATCATACTGTGCAGTGTAGGTAACTGAGTAGGAACACTAATACGATACAGTTGCCATGTAGATGAATGTGTTAGGATACACGTATGTGATATAACATAAATATATGTCATAGATTCTAAAGCTAGTATATGTGAGAAGTTTCTGTGTGCAGTGTTGTAAGTGTGATGTCTCTGTGTAGCACAAGGGCACCCCGTACTGTCACGTCCCATGCTACAGTGCCCTCTTTGGGCCAAGCATGTTTGGTCACGGATCGCTGGTCGATGCACACACCAACTTTGGGCATCAACCAAAGGAGCAGGAAGACGCAGCCACAACCAGGTTAGTCTCCATGGCAACGCAGCCACAACTACTCTGGTTAGTCTCCATGGCAACAACCAGATTAGTCTCCACAGTAACAATCGGGTTAGTGTCCATGGTTACAATCGGGTTATTCTCCATGGTAACAACCATGTAAGTCTCCACGGTAACAATCAGGTTGGTTTTCATGGTACTAATCAGGTTGGTCTCCATGGTAACAGTCAGGTTAGTCTGCATGGTTACAATAAGGTTAGTCTGTATGGTAACAATCAGGTTAGTCTCCATGGTAACACACTCCAAGGTTCTGCAATAAAATAATGGTTGTTTTGTATTTAATTATGGCTGAAAAACTACACTGGTAGTGAATTATGGAAATACAAAGAACAGTGCAGTGAGTGTGTTCATATCAATCCATCTAGAATGAAATAAAAAAATTAATGCTCCTTCAAACCATGCCACATTAGTGTAGTTCTGTTCTTTGTGCGGAACCACTGTTCAGGCTTTCAGAAGTTTGATTCTGTTCCCAAAACTTGTATTTAGTGACACTGCAACTTAAATATTTGGTAGGTTGACCTCAAATTAAACACCCTTGAGCCATTCCAGTATGGACGTGTGTACCATATATGCCACATGTCTACATACGCACGCACGCACACAAGCACGCACTCACGCACGCACACACACACACATGCAACAGAGGAAACATTGATACAAATATACCTGACCAGGAGGTTGTCAGTCCTGATTACTGCATTCAGTTTCATTAGTGAGTCAGTATTTTGTCACCAGTTAATAGGTAATAAAGGGTTAATTCTGTTATTCTAATTGACTTCAGATCAAAAAAATTACTTAATTTAGAATGTCACTCAGCAATGCCAGTATCAGTAGAGTCTGCTGAAGATTGTTCTCATGTTAACCCTTGTTCTGCATTGTGGGTGTACATTGCGTATTGAGTGATGTGTATATGTTGTCTGTGGTGTGTGTCAGGTCAGATTCACTAGATTGTTGTTGTAGCATTGTTTTGTACAATGTTGATGTAGCATTGTCTTGTACAATGTTGTTGTAGCATTGTCTTGTATAATGTTGATGTAGCATTGTCTTGTACGATGTTGTTGTAGCATTGTTTTGTACAATGTTGATGTAGCATTGTCTTGTACAATGTTGTTGTAGCATTGTCTTATATAATGTTGATGTAGCATTGTCTTGTACGATGTTGTTGTAGCATTGTTTTGTACAATGTTGATGTAGCATTGTCTTGTACAATGTTGTTGTAGCATTGTCTTGTATAATGTTGATGTAGCATTGTCTTGTACGATGTTGTTGTAGCATTGTTTTGTACAATGTTGATGTAGCATTGTCTTGTACAATGTTGTTGTAGCATTGTCTTGTATAATGTTGATGTAGCATTGTCTTGTACGATGTTGTTGTAGCATTGTTTTGTACTATGTTGATGTAGTATTGTCTTGTACAATGTTTATGTAGCATTGTCTTGTACAATGTTGATGTAGCATTGTCTTGTACAATGTTGATTTTAGCATTGTCTTGTACAATGTTGTTGTAGCATTGTCTTGTACACTGTTGATGTAGCATTGTCTTGTACGATGTTGATGTGGCATTGTTTTGTACAATGTTGATGTGGCATTGTCTTGTATGATGTTGATGTCACACTATCTTGTATGATGTTGAAGTCACACTGTATTGTACGATGTTGATGTGACACTGTATTGTATGATGTGACACTGTATTGTACAATGTTGATTTGACACTGTCTTGTACGATTTTGATGTAACACTGTCTTGTACGATGTTGATGTAACATTGTCTTGTACGATGTTGATGTAACACTGTCTTGTACGATGTTGATGTAACACTGTCTTGTACGATGTTGATGTAACACTGTCTTGTACGATGTTGATGTAACATTGTCTTGTACGATGTTGATGTAACATTGTCTTGTACGATGTTGATGTAACATTATCTTGTACGACAGAGAGGAACTTGAGACCAAGCTAAAAGTCTACAATACGTTCCACGAGGGCAAGACATTACAGATCAAGAGTAAAGAGGTAAGGTATAATCTGAGTGTAATCCAAGGGCCATAATGTTTTGTTAAAATGTTAATTTACAGTTTACATGTCAAATAATGTGCACTGTAAAAGGTAGCCTATTAAATACAACCCAAATTGATGGTGTTTTATAGAAAGGAAATGTTATTCATAGATAATTTGGTACTTCCAGTTTATTTAAAGAATGGAAATAAGCAAAACAGTTCATGACTTACAATATGAGTGTTAGTTTTGAACAAACAGGTTGGTCAAAGAAAACATTGAATATTAATTATTGTCACTACCTAAGCAGGTGTGAGTTTGTTTCCTGCTTGCAATCATTACAACTTTGTTGGGTCACAACCGCATGCCCCACAGAGTTTGTTTCCTGCTTGCAATCATTACAACTTTATTGGGTCACAACCGCATGCCCCACAGAGTTTGTTTCCTGCTTGCAATCATTACAACTTTGTTGGGTCACAACCGCATGCCCCACAGAGTTTGTTTCCTGCTTGCAATCATTACAACTTTATTGGGTCACAACCGCATGCCCCACAGAGTTTGTTTCCTGCTTGCAATCATTACAACTTTATTGGGTCACAACCGCATGCCCCACAGAGTTTGTTTCCTGCTTGCAATCATTACAACTTCACCTAATTTGCTGCAGTATGAAACCACCAACAAGTCCATTTTTATAAATATGTACAATGTTAATTCTGTAACGGGGGGGGGGAGCATTTCATTGTAAATATGACACACTGGAAGTGTCAAGGTAGCGATACGCATGCTTAAGCAATCAAAATATACACAGTTTAGATTATAATGACAGCATCAGTCCACTGTGCTAGCAGTTTCCATGAGTCAAGCTCAGTATTCACAAACCCTCCCCCACACACATATGAACACACCCAAGCAAGCACCCACACACACACTATGTGCTGTGTATTGTCCTTGATACTGTGCTGTGTATTGTCTGGACCAGTGCTATGCTGTGTATTGTCCTGAACATTGTGTGCTGTGTATTGCCCTGGGCTCTGTGTGCTGTGTATTGCCCTGGGGGCACTGTGTGCTGTCTTGCCCCCCCAATTGAAAATCACTTTTGTGAAATAATCCTCAATAGGTTTAGCAAGATTGAACAAGATTGCCATCCCAAACAACAAGTTCCAGATGGCAAGTGGACAAGGAAGCAATTGGCTTATCAAGAGTCCAACAATTTTATCATATGTGTAGCCCGCTCTTATCATATATCTGTCAATTCTATTTTTAAACATATTCACACTACTAGCATTAACACAATCATTTGGCAGTTTGTTCCATTCATTTATCACCCTCTGTGAGAAAGAGTACTTTCTCATGTCCAACCTACATTGTTCCTTAACTAATGCTGCTTTGTTTCCTGTGGTTTTACTGCCTTCTTTAAGTTTGAAGAACATATTCCTATCAACATCCTCATAACCGTTCACTATTTAAACACTTCTATTTAGTCTCCTCTTAGTCTCCTGGTCTCTAGTGTTGTCAAACCACATTGTAATAAGCGACTTTCGTAACTAAGGTCTCTCAATTGTGGAATAATTTTAGTTGCTCTTCTTTGTATTCTTTCTAGCTTGTCTATGTCCTTCTTACGATACAGCCTCCATGCTTGTATACAATATGCCAAATGTGGTCTAACTATTGCCTTGTACAGGGGTACAATTAGCTGTTTCTCCTTATATGTATGTGATAGTTCTCCTACTTAGCCATAGAATTTGATTTCCTTTCGAAGCAGCAATTATACATTGCTCTGAAGCTTTCATGTCAGCACTAAATGTTACACCCTTTTCTTGTGTGGTTCTACCTAGTACATCATCCCCCATTTTATATTCTTCATCCATGTTTCCATGTCCCATGTGTATGCATTTACACTTCCCAAAATTGAATAACATTTGCCATTTTTCTGACCATTTAACTAATTTATCTAGATCATCCTGTAAACTTTGTTTATCTGTATCATTAGTAACCTTTATGAATTCTTTTGTGTCATCTGCAAATTTCAGTACTTTGCTAGATATGTTACCTTCCAAATCATTTATTAAAAACAGTATAGGGCCTAATACTGATACCTGTGGTACCCCACTCAGAACAGATTTCCAGTTTGAAATGTCACCATCTACTATTACTCTCTGTCTTCTGTGTAGAAGCCACTTTTCTATTCTGTTGATTACATCATTGCCTATTCCATGGGCTTTTAGTTTAAGTAACAATCTTTGATGTGGCACTTTATCGAAAGCTTTCTGAAAATCTAAATATACAACATCCACTGGTGACCCGTCATCTACCCACTTTGTAATTTCTTCCAAAAAACATAAGAGATTGGTTAGACATGACCTTGCTTTTAGGAACCCATGTTGAGATGTAGTTATTAATTTATGTTTTACAAGGAATTCCACCATGTGGTCTCTAATTAATGTTTCGAGTAATTTACATACAACTGATGTTAAAATCACTGGTCTGTAATTTTGTGGTTTGTTCCTCGATCCTTTCTTAAACAGTGGTGTAATGTTTGCTTCTTTCCATTCTGAAGGAACTATTCCTTCTTCTAGTGACAAGTTAAACACTTTTGCTAGTGGTGTACTAATTTGCTCAACAATTTTCTTAAGCAGTTTTGGTGGTATCCCATCAACTCCAGGTGATTTATTATCTTTCATCTCCTTAATTTTCTTTGCTATCATTTCAGGAGTTACAAATAACTGCCCCAAATGTTCTGATTTATTGTCCTCAAATTTAGTGAATGGAACTGGAAGTGAGCTGATATCTTCTGTGGTATAAACTGAGCTGAAATACTCATTCAGGACCTCTGCCATTTGAAACCCGTCTGAAATTATGTTTTCACTGTTGTTTTCCAGTGGTCCGACCTTATCTCAACATGTTTGCCAGTTGTCAACATGTTTGCCAGTTGTCAACATGTTTGCCAGTTGTCATGAAAATTGGAGGTGGTCGAGAACATTGTGGTCTTCTTGGTAGATTTCATGTGGAATGTGTTTTATTTGCCAGGTGAATGGGCGCCTGGTGCTAGACGGGGCCCTCAGGGTGAACTGGGGCGTACAGAGTGCCATACAGTTCCAGAAGAAGGATGAAGACCCTGGAAGTTGTAAACCAGAGACCCCCAAAGACTGGCGCAAGAGTTACAAACTGGCCATCAGTAATGGCCTGGACAGTCAGGAAGTAGAGGTCAGTGTTTGACTCAAGACCAACATTCACTCTTTCCTCTTTTATTAATTTATGAGTTCTTATGTAATGTGTTATAGTTAATAAATCCCAATTTATAAAGTTAAATAGTTTACCAATGTTTCAAGTGTGTGGTGATTAGATGTGAGTACAGGTAAACATTCACTTTTGATCAGGCATTTTGGGCAACATCTTGCTTAGTCTCCCAGCCTTGAAGTAGCTACTGTTTATGTTATGACCGACATCCAACTTGTTTCTGTTCCTTAAAACTCCATCCTCAACTGATTTAGCCAATCGCAGATCCGGTTCGTTGATATCCAAATATGTAGTGTGAATAGTTTATTTGACATCCGCAGTCAGTTTTTAAAAAAAAATGCCTATTTTTTTCAAATCATCAAAAGAATTGACTTTAGTCATTAGATCTGGTAAGGTTCAAAATAGTGGATATCCAAAATGGTAAACACTGCGAGTCAATGCCAATCATGGGCGTGACTTCCATCCTCTCGCTGATTCACATGACAAAGTTACGAAATTTCACCTAGGGTGAATTTCTTGAGTTTTCAGCATTTCTATTTTTGATTTCAGTTAATGTTTTACCAAACATTAAGTAATTTAATAGTTTGTTTGATGATTTCACAAAAAACTTTTCCAGTTCTGAATATAAAACAATATCTATTAAAATCTCTTATCGTTGTTTAAAAAAAAAACTAAATCATAATTGCACAGAATAGATTATACATTCCTTCTAATGCTCTCAAAGCTGCCATCTCAGTTAATTTAGCCCATAGCGAATCAGGTTTGTTGAAGTTCAGGTCTGTAGTCGGTGAATAGTTTCGGTAATATGCAGTCGGTTTGCTAAAAGACTGTGTACTTTGGTGAAAACCATCAAAAGAATTAACTTTGATTGTGGATCAGGCAACTTGCGAAAGGGAATTTAGTCTTGAGCCAATATATTTGCAACACAATCTGCACTTTGGTTTTTTTCGGTTCAGTCAGTCCGAAATTAATTTAACAGTTTGATTTCACTCAAACTAAATAACATATTTGTACAAACGAGCTATCGTGTCATATTCACCGCATGGTACAGTACACTATACACAATATGGCATGGTACAGTACACTATACACAATATGGCATGGTACAGTACACTATACACAATATGGCATGGTACAGTACACTATACACAATATGGCATGGTACAGTACACTATACACAATATCACATGGTACAGTACACTATACACAATATCACATGGTACAGTACACTATACACAATATCACATGGTACAGTACACTATACACAATATCGCATGGTACAGTACACTATTCACAATATCACATGGTACAGTACACTATACACAATATCGCATGGTACAGTACACTATACACAATATCACATGGTACAGTACACTATACACAATATCGCATGGTACAGTACACTATACACAATATCGCATGGTACAGTACACTATTCACAATATCACATGGTACAGTACACTATACACAATATCACATGGTACAGTACACTATACACAATATCGCATGGTACAGTACACTATACACAATATCGCATGGTACAGTACACTATACACAATATCGCATGGTACAGTACACTATACACAATATCACATGGTACAGTACACTATACACAATATCGCATGGTACAGTACACTATACACAATATCACATGGTACAGTACACTATACACAATATCGCATGGTACAGTACACTATACACAATATCACATGGTACAGTACACTATACACAATATCACATGGTACAGTACACTATACACAATATCGCATGGTACAGTACACTATACACAATATCACATGGTACAGTACACTATACACAATATCACATGGTACAGTACACTATACACAATATCACATGGTACAGTACACTATACACAATATCGCATGGTACAGTACACTATACACAATATCGCATGGTACAGTACACTATACACAATATCGCATGGTACAGTACACTATACACAATATCACATGGTACAGTACACTATACACAATATCGCATGGTACAGTACACTATACACAATATCGCATGGTACAGTACACTATACACAATATCGCGGTACACTACGATATGCAATAGCGGTAGGCAAAACATTATTTGCGTCACCTTTGTGAAGTAATAAACATTCAGCGCAAACCACACCTGCCTGTGTATCGATAAAATAACAAAATATAACATGTAGTACGTTTCCCACATGTATATCTAACTATAATCTATGTAAAATCTTTACACTATTTCCTTTCAATGTGCATGTACAATTTGGACCTCGTGAGTGACGACGTGACGTCTGCTGTAGTCCTTGTCCACATGATAAATAAACATGTGTTTTACTGTTGTTGTATCATTCTAGTCAGTGTAGTCTGTATCGTGATATGTATCATATCGTAACCTTTGTATCACGATACGTATCGTAACGTGAAGTAGGGTATTGTTCCGGCCCTACTAGATAGGTTAAATTTGTCATGAAATGAGTTTGAATCAAGATAAGCAAAGGAGGCAACTTTAATCTAGCTTTTATTGTACTATATCTGCTAATACAATTCCTTTAAGTTTCTGATCCCTCTAAAAGAAGGTCTTGAGTTTAGAACCATTGCAAGCCTAATTTTTTTTGCAGTGTTTGCTCCCAGAATTAGGACAAAAACTTTGAAGGCTTCAATTTGCAGTGAATTGAGAACTGCACCAATTTTTGTCCAGTGGTAGCGCAGTGCACACATAATATATTTTAGTGTTATGATTCCTAATTACTTCCATGATTTTTGTAATTTCAAGGCCTGGTAAAGTGTTTTTACTTTGATGAACCGCCTGTGTGACCTTGGTGAACAGCTTGTGTGACCTTGGTTAACATCCTGTGTGACCTTGGCTAACATCCTGTGACAATTGTTTACTGCGTGTTGACAGCAGTTTGACAAGACGTCACCAGTGTCTATCAGTAGCAGTCTGACAGACTTGACGCAGGACACAGGACACACAGGGACGTCACTGCGTCGGTACCAAACAGTGGCAGTACGTGGACAACGCAAACCTCGCCGGCACGACAAGAGACGATTGTCCATGATCAATGGACACATCTATGATGTTGATGTACGGACCATTTATGTCTTCTTTATTTAATGAAAATCACATCCGGGGCTAAAATATTGCATGTACCGGGTATATTTGATTGTTTTTGTTTCATATTTGGTTGTTTTTGTTCCTTTGTTGTAGATGAACAATGTTTCTGTTATGAAATGACTAGTAATTGAGAAACCTGATTATTGTGCTAAAGTAATATCTTTTATTCCCAAAAACACATATTGTTGATGGCTACAGTTTTATTGTGTGAGAAGACTTAATATTCTTTTAAGGTGACATGTTTGCGTTACTGGTTTTATTACTATTCGTTTCAGACAAGCATTTTCATTCCTGCCCATGGCAGTGTCACCAGCGTCACCATATCAAGTCTTGACACAGCGCCCGACGTCATCAGACGTCTCTTGGCAAAATTCAGGGTTTGTTCACTTGGTTTACCTGTCGTCTACACTGTCCCATGTCAATCTGACCCTGAAATGTTAAACATTGGGAAGAATTCAGTTAAATGGTTTAAAATATTGCAATAGCATTCCATTAATTGAGATAATTTATTTTATAGTGGTCTGTGGTAGTTTCTTCCTGCATAAACACGTAAATTATGTAAGTGAGATGTATATTGTCATCAAACATGTTTTACCATTCCCCTCAAACGTAGAAAGGTCATTGCATGGTCAAAAACTTATTATCTCAAAAATCCAAAACTGAAAGGTTTTGTGGAACCGGTCCCTTAATCTCTATTATTATCATCACTATTATTATCACTGTTTTACATAATTATCTTTGTATTCTTATGTATTATTACAAATGCTTTTTAAAAGTATCTTGCATTCAGCGGCTTGTGTGAAATGTAAATAAGATGTTCTTATAAATTGATCTTACAAATAAGTTCATCCAAAGTTAGACAACATCTACCACCAGTTATTTGAATGGTATGTGCTCCAACAGACAGATTGATGCAACAAACTACTATTAACTAATCCAAAAGGTGATGCTGTCTGTCCATAAATAATTGTGTGTGGCATTGAATTGTTTGCAGCATGGTAAGCTTTGTCAGAGTCATAATCTCATCATTGTAATGTCTACGCTGCAGGTGGAAAATAGTCCAGAAGACTTCTGCTTGTGCAAAGTGATGAGTACTGGTGGTAAGTATTAACACTTCTCACTACAATAATATTAATTGTAGCACTCTAAAGTTGTTTTACTTCCCTTGGCATAGACACCAGGCAGAAGGGATTAACTTTTTTAATGTCTCTTGAAACACACGGCAAAGTGCAGTGACTAAATTGCCAAAGCTTTGAAACGGCGGAAGTAGACTCGTACTCACCCCTTGATGGACAGTCTGGCATTCTACCACCGTGCCCCACGGTTTGTTGAATATTTATTATGTTGTAGTGTCCAGTCACATTGTGATGGACAGTAATATTTCTGACCAGTGATGACTGTTGGTTGATCCACCGTTTGTTTATTGTTCTCTCCAGAGACGCGGATGTTACAAGAGAATGACCATCCCCTGATGGAGCGGGTCATCTCTGGTCCACTGGAAGACAATGCCAAGATCTTCATCATGGACAAGGACAAGGTGGACGTGGTCACCCAGGAGGTGAGTGACAAGTTATGTCTGTCATCTGTCTCTGTGAGTTCATGGTCACACGGGAGGTGAGTGACGGGCTAGGTCTGTCATCTGTCTCTGTGAGTTCATGGTCACACGGGAGGTGAGTGACGGGCTAGGTCTGTCATCTGTCTCTGTGAGTTCATGGTCACACGGGAGGTGAGTGACGGGCTAGGTCTGTCATCTGTCTCTGTGAGTTCATGGTCACACGGGAGGTGAGTGACGGGCTAGGTCTGTCATCTGTCTCTGTGAGTTCATGGTCACACGGGAGGTGAGTGACGGGCTAGGTCTGTCATCTGTCTCTGTGAGTTCATGGTCACACGGGAGGTGAGTGACGGGCTAGGTCTGTCATCTGTCTCTGTGAGTTCATGGTCACACGGGAGGTGAGTGACGGGCTAGGTCTGTCATCTGTCTCTGTGAGTTCATGGTCACACGGGAGGTGAGTGACGGGCTAGGTCTGACATCTGTCTCTGTGAGTTCATGGTCACACGGGAGGTGAGTGACGGGCTAGGTATGTCATCTGTCTCTGTGAGTTCATGGTCACACGGGAAGTGAGTGACGGGCTAGGTATGTCATCTGTCTCTGTGAGTTCATGGTCACACGGGAGGTGAGTGACGGGCTAGGTATGTCATCTGTCTCTGTGAGTTCATGGTCACACGGGAGGTGAGTGACAGGCTAGGTCTGTCATCTGTCTCTGTGAGTTCATGGTCACACGGGAGGTGAATGACAGGCTAGGTCTGTCATCTGTCTCTGTGAGTTCATAGTCACACGGGAGGTGAGTGACAGGCTAGGTCTGTCATCTGTCTCTGTGAGTTCATGGTCACACGGGAGGTGAATGACAGGCTAGGTCTGTCATCTGTCTCTGTGAGTTCATGGTCACACGGGAGGTGAGTGACAGGCTAGGTCTGTCATCTGTCTCTGTGAGTTCATGGTCACACGGGAGGTGAATGACAGGCTAGGTATGTCATCTGTCTCTGTGAGTTCATGGTCACACGGGAGGTGAATGACAGACCAGGTCTGTATGTCTTTGTCGCTTGATAGAACAACCAGGTGAAATGTAAAGAAGCTTTACCAAAAGGTGCCAGATTTTGGTGCTTTTAAACATGGTTAAAATCGGTGTATGTCTAAAAAGGTTGCTAGATTTTACATTGTCATAACATTATTAAGTTGATGCTGGACAACGACGGTCACCAGTTGTTTTTTTCATTGCGTACTTCTGCAGGCTCATTCAAACCAAATGTACCACTTTTTTTCTGTTTTCGTGTAAATAAATTATTGGGACAATGTATCTGCGAACAGTATAAATGCAGCCTTGGTAGCTATGTTTAGAAACTGAACTGACAGACATCTGACAAGGGCGCGCCACACATAGAGTAAACATTGAGGATTTTCGATAATTCAGTGGCTTCCCTGGTGAGCTTGTTACCTTGGACGGCAATCTTGTTAAACCTTTTTTCTTTTCTAAGAATGTATGTTTTCGTATTTCTTTGAAACAATTACTGGCGTCTATCAGGCACAAATGTAATGCAACGCATATTTAATTATGTTGTGGTTCTTGTTTTCACCAATAGATGGCGCAGTTCATAAACTTGCCCAAGGCAATGTTGGAGGCATTCCTGCAGAAATACCGAGATGAGGAGGAGGCGGCAATCAGGGAGATAAACAACAAGTATGAGAAGTAGAAATACTCTTTCATTTGCCTGATTTTTTTTCCTTTGTTTGACAAATAATTGTCACATCATGAGGATCAACCACAGTCTTCTGGTCCACAGCACCCAACACTCACTAGTATTTTGACAAATGTGTGTGTGTGTGTGTGTGTGTGTGTGTGTGTGTGTGTGTGTGTGTGTGTGTGTGTGTGTGGGTGTGGGTGTGGGTGTGGGTGTGGGTGTGTGAGCCAGGCCTGATGTGATTGAGCTTTTGTGTCTCACTACAAGTAGTGGAGACAGTTTCGTATTCAGTCAAGTAACCTCGACCATTCTGTTTGTCGCTGGCTGTGTAGTCTTCCTTCCTTTGTTGAGGGCAAGTGGTACCTCGTGTTCAAGGTAGCTTGCGTGTTGTTTGTGTTGAAAATATATTGGATACAGAATTTTTAGTATATTGGCTACAGCACTTCCAGTATAATGGTTACAGCACTTCCAATGTTGTATGATTGTTGTATTTAATTGGTTGAAACAGCCCCTGTTGATTGGCTTCCATTTTGCTTTTGTCCTTGGTTCATCATGTGCTTTACCTGCAAGGCATTTGATAACATCCAGCCCAGTAGGCATCAGTCCAGTAGGCATCAGTCCAATAGGTATCTGTTGATGTGAATAAATTAGGTTAGATCATATGTTGGGTTTATCTGATTTGATCAGTTTCCTTCCAATTAATATTTTGCTACATCGGTTGTAGATATGTCAGACACAGATATTTGATACAGAAGGCGCTCGACAAACTGGCAGAAGGAACGTGACACTTAACATATCACGGATCATCTCTCGCCAGTATAGGCATGGAACATGATATGTGATACTTCTCCATGAGTTGGGGATAATACTGCAGTGGAACATCATACATGATAATCGTTCAGATGTTGGGATAATCCTTCTGTGATGGAACATGAGACAAGACGGGGATAATCTCTCCACAGTGGGCCGTGATATGTGATACTTCCTCAGGTATCAGGGATAGTCTGTCAACACTTGGACACAACCTTAGGCCTAATGTGCCTTGTGTCCTGAAATTGGATAATGTAATTAATTGTCCAAGGCTGTGTGAATTAAGAAGGTTTGTATCAAGAGATTCAATAGTAACAATGATTACAAGCCTTATGTCCAGAGGCTTGATATATAATAAAAAGCCTTGTATTCTAGATAATATGATAACAAGCCTTGTTGCCACACGTCGGCTAATATAAAAGTTACATGGGTAGAGGCTTTATAAAATATTTAAGTCTTTTGTGTCCACAGATTGGATAATACAACAAGGCTTGGGTCTACATATATTGAATAATGTAATGGCAATCTGCCTGTCCATCAGTAAATGGAAATAAAGAAGAAAAAAATTTTCACCAGTGGCCTCAAATTGTAAACATGGTCTTGGAAGAACAGCATCAATCTGCCTGGTTAGTCTGTCAATAATCTGTCAATAATGGTGACATATATGGGACAACATCTGATATTGGTGAAATTTTCAGTTGTACCGTCCATAATAAATGTCACATTTTGCAACTGTTTAAATTTTCCAATACTTGTTCTTCCTCGCTTTAGTTTGGTAAGGAGTGATGTTAACTGCTCTGTCACTGTCAGATTGTACTGCCTTGTCTACAATACTGCTTTCTATCCCCCCCCCCGCTACCCTGCCACCCCACTCCATCCAGGCCCCTTACTAATCTTTGTTTTACTTATCTGTCAACCAATCCCGTCCTTAGCAGTCTTCCAGACCTAATAGTTGCTACCAGGAATAGCATGTTTTTTATTGCTAGATGGGGTGTGTGTAAATGCAACGCATCGTGGGATCAATTGATGACAGAAATACAACACGTAATTTTGTACTTTAAATTAGAGATTCGGAACAATTATGTGTCCTCGACAAGAACGCAAGTAGTTAAAGAATTACTGTTTCAGCAAAGAACACATCGTACCGACAATAATGCTTCCTGATGTTAAACACAAGTCACAACACTAGCATCAGAATTCACGCGAATTACATGTACTTCCATCAACAGTGTCACGCAATTTCACCTTTATATTTGTGTTATATTATGCACCAGGGGGCATCACTGCTTGATTTACCCTCCCCGCCCCTTGCTTGATCACCCTCCCCGCCCCTTGCTTGATCACCCTCCCTGCTCCTTGCTTGATCACCATCCCCGCCCCTTGCTTGATCACCCTCCCCGTTCCTTGCTTGATCACCCTCCCCACCCCTTGCTTGATCACCCTCCCCACCCACCTGATGCTGCCTGCTTTCCAATCCACACACTTCTGTCTTCTCCAGATTCGTCTTCAGTTGTTGCATCTTCCGGCTCTTCTGCTATTCATTACAAACAAATATTGCAGCTTGCATAAAGTCATGTTTTACCGTATATACCGGTACTTTCATTTGCTGTAAACTTATTTACATATCATTAGTTCTGGTTAACAACATTTGCTGTTTTCAGGGTTGTTACAGAGAACACCAAAAGGCTGGTTTTGCACCTTTTGTACAATCCCCGATGTTTAACACACCAAATTCATGCAAGACAAGCTAAACTCCCCAGTGTAGCATGTCTTGTCGTGTTTATACATCCAGGTGAAATAGTTAGCTCTCCATCATGTTAATGCAGTTTTAATTATTTCTGCTACACTGGCACATATTTGCACATGTCATTATGTATATAAGTTATCATTTTATAGTATGATTTTACAGTATAATTGTTCCAGTTTAGCCCCAGACTTTGAGAATGGATGTTTTGTATGTATCCGAGTGATTAACCAAGCTGTACAGTTATTCCTATGGATAAATACATTGCCTTGTTAATTGTCTGGTATCATCCAGTTGACTTGATGAAATTATTCAGTTGATGCCTTAGGTTGTTTGAAGAGCCGACCTCTAAATTATTGCAATGATATGTTGGTGTTGAATGGCAATATGTTTTTGTTACCGTAACGGATAATTGCATGTGAAATTATTTGTTACCGTAACGGATAATTGCATGTGAAATTCAAATTGGTTACATTGGGATATCCTTACCTTTGTGTCCAACATTCATATACACATATTTACAGTTTGTGTTGTATTTCGTTTTTTACCTGGTATACTTTGATGTCTGATGGTAATTAAGAAACATTCAGTTACAGCCAATCAAATGTAGGATGTTAAGTGTTCGAAATTATGAATTGTTAAGTGATTGTGAAACTTACTCATTAATTGTTCTCAAGGTGTGCCAATATTCTGTTTGTGAAAATGTGCCTGAAATATTGTGTTTCTGGCATGGAAGTGATGATGCTGTCCTATGAGTTGTGCATTTATTAGTTATTACATAATCTGTCAGATGTCACCACAAGAAATTAACTAGTTAGGAAGTTAGCCTGTTTGGATAGCAAGTGTGAAACATTCCCTTTCCAAAGTATCACACAGGTTTTGATTTATGCAAGTGTCCCACTGTATACACATTTTTTAATATACTGAATATAATTTTACTGATATTGCAGTTTTCACCAAAACACCAACAGGTGCACCCTGTTTAGTGCCAAATCCAAATATTTGATTAATGGCTTGGTCAAGAAATGTACAGCACTATGATATTTGGACATTATTGGTTTGACATTTGTAAAATATGTTGATCACAATATTAACTGTTTAATAGAATTGCAATGTCATTTTATTAAAATGTTGGTTATCAGAATAAGAAATTATGTTTCTCGTCCATCAATTCGATTGCAACGACTGCCTCAAGCGTTACAGGACCAAGACCACTTACCCTATTCGACCTATTAAGCGTACATGCCCTAATTAGTGTACACCCTCTTTTAATCAGCAGGATCCATAATTATTGTAATTTGACTAGTGTGGAACAACTGAAGTGTTGCCATCTGGTGTTTAACAGTTGGCACCATTTTTCAGTTGTTCTATACCAGTCACCAAAAAGTAGTGTTAACACACAGTTACCTTATTCTTGTCTTGAAACAAAATTTTGGTGTACACTTATAAGAACAGATTTTGGTGTACACTTATAAGAACAGATTTTGGTGTACACTTATAAGAACAGATTCGTTAATATTTTTCCATGGCCCAATTTTTCAAGTGTGCTTGTTAGGTAGAATATATATTATATATATATTAACTGCGTATCCAGTGTCAGAGAACTGTAAAACTCTTCCTATCCATTACTCGATGTACAGTAATGAGGTTTTGTAAATAAAAACGATCACACAGAATTATGTTGCCTATTAAGATAATAAATAATTTATTCACCATTAATAAAATATTACATGTGTCGTCACTGATATTCAACATCATGATTAAGCTGCACAAGTAACCTAGTCGATACATTCTGGTCCATCATTCCACTGTTAATTCTAGCCACAGATCCCACATACAGCTACACATGCACACACATTTATGACTGATTCCTACTCTGCTCAATTGGCTGCCAATCTGAGTCCTAATGCTTTACACGAATCTAAAACCATGATATAAACAAAACAAAGCAAAATATACAGAGAAATAAATCAGACAATATACAGAAATCCAAGGGAGCAATGCCCTTGTTATACATTTACTCAAACTTCATTCTAACCAAAAAGTTGAGATCCTTGTTTCACAGATAAATTACAAACAGTAAGTTAAAACTCAACTATCGATTATATGGTATACACAAAATCCAAGCTATTAACACAACCCATGCACTAAGGCATCATTTAAGATCCTCTTCTTGAGTGTATACAATTAAGTGATTGAAAAAAGTGATGTCGCTGAGAAACATACAACTGTCCAAGTTAGTAACTGCTGCCTTATTGTGAGGCTGTTTGTGTGTTATGGACACAACACCAAGCGTTTATCCACAAAACACATTATACCCCAAAATCACATACCAATTAAACTGAGTTATGAGATGTTTTGTGCTGCCATTAAGTTGATAGTAGTGGAGGTGAGAGTGCAGCAACACGTCTTACACATCGTCCAATTGACTGACGAAATAACGCTTTTCCTGTCTATCATGCAACAAAATGATTCTTTTCCCGAAATGCACAAATTGTATGTGTTTTGCAGATAAACCCTTCACATACACAATGAAGTAATGCAGGAATTGTCTACATGATCACACAGAAAGAGCATATACCTACAACATACACATGGTTACCTGCCACAAGTGGATTGTTCATATGACTTAAATGAAATATTTGAATAAGTCATGCTTTAAAATGTCCACGTGTACTCTACATCTGGTGACTTTCTGTGTAAGAAAACTGGTGTGATAGATATGACAATAGATATGACAATAGATATGACAACAGAAATGCAATATGTGACACTGTTTTGGTGTTAATGGGGTGTACAACAATTTGGTTCTAACAATATCACACTAGTTGATCGTTTCATATTATTAAAACACCTCAATTCTCTAAATTTTTCTTATCAAAGTATATCTAAAACAGTGTTACACTTGGTAGTTTAATCATTGCTGCTGTAGCACATTTACCATCAGAAATTGTATAAAACGTGAAATTGACAGAGCAATAAATTATCTGATGAAAACTTACATTTCACCTTCAAATTGATCTGTCAATAATTACCATAATATATTTAATAAAACTGGCATGTTTTATTTCATCACTAAATCATATATTTTCAAATATATTAAAAGTTGGAAGATCATGACGGTGACACGCTTTATATCGATATATTTTATCCATATTTTTAACAAACCAAGATGAGACACTAAAACAATCAGTGTCACAATGTCGCAACCCCATAAAAACGTGGTTCAGTTAAGCAATAAAAATTGTACATTACGTTAAAGCGAGATCCTAACAGATAGAAGACCACAAGAAATGCAACGTTAGAGGCAGTTATGTGTGACATGGACCTTTGACAGCTATGACATGGTGATAACACTCAGGTAACCTGAAGAATGCCGACTATAGCCTTCAGTTGAAGGAGCCCTGAGTCTTCCATTGCAGCGGACGTGTGGGAGCAAAACCGCTCTATAAAAGTACAGCACCTTAGAGATACCGATAAAATTGCTAATGTTTGTCTAGAACAGTAAAGTGGATCTTATCAAAATGATTAATAATAATAGCCTATCGTGTTGCTTCTCCTGCTGCTGTAGCTGGAGTGATGCTGCTGTAGCTGGAGTATTGCTGCTGTAGTGTTCAGAAGCAGTTACATACATCCCGTGTAGTCATTTCAGCAGACGGCCAGAGTAAATCACTTCAACGAGACAGTTCACGTGAGCAACAAACTAGCTGCAAAACATGCGAATGCCTCATCACGTGTCAGCAACATGTCAATATAAACTAGATTTGCCCAAAAGGTACAGTAAAATGCATGTGCCATGTGTTCCTTTATCACGGTCATTGTCACTGTAAGATATAACAGTGACTGTTAAATGCCTATATAACTTGGTTGGTGGGATGTATAAATTTCCCGATTCATAATATGAATATATGTAGCAAGTGAAAAAGTTACGCAGCTGCCACAATACCTATTAAGACATATTAGTAAATACCAATTTATGTTGTGCAGGTACAAAAATGTGCAGCAATATTGCAACAGTGCGGTGACAGGCTGAACTGATAAAACCTAACCTGATGATACAAAGAAAGACCAGGGTTATCTTAAAATATACTGTCACCAGAAAGTTGTTACTAAGCCACTTATAAAATGTGTAAAATCTCCTATCAAATTAGTATCGGACGTAATCATAGTGCCTTAAAATCCTGCCAATATGTTAGGCATTCATATTATAACAAAGAAAACTGTAACTTGTCCGTACGCTGTACACACTTCATAATATATGAAAGGCTGTGGAAATAAAAATTACAGTGGCAAATATAATTTACATGAGCCTCCGCTCGTTCATAATATACATAATCGTCTATAAATAAAACTAAATTAAACCGGCTAACTCCATTGCACGGGCCTGTCTAAAATTACTTTTCCTACGTTTTGTTAAATACTACGATCCACTGTTCGTCAAACAAAACTTGTTATCTACACATGCATCCAGCTAAAACCACTTGCTTATAATACATTATACGTACATCTAGAACACAATAAATACTGTAAACCTGGACGTGTCTGCCACGGCACATTATAGCCTACAATTTTAAATTCAGAAATGCATTCCACTGCAATCGGCTTTGAAGTTGTAGATTCATTAAAATTAAATGATAATGACACTGTCCAGGCTTACAGCACTACCATATATTAAAGACGCCCCAAGACCAGCTCTCACCGTGACAACACTGTACAATAAACTATATATACAAAGAACACTCGCTAAACATTGTACAACCATACATACATGCACAATCATGTACAACAATATAAACAACAACAACCGATGCACTGCCCATGAGCAGAGCATCTTCACACGAGTTGAATACGCATATGTATAATATGGCGGTCTTCACAGTAGCACAACAGCAACACACAAAGATGTGACTCCCTACACGCTAGTCCTAGGTCACTATACACAAATTCGAGACAGTGATGCTAACTGCGCTGTGAGCTGCCTCGATGTGTAAAACTACGCTACTGGGTTAATGTGAGATCAACGTGAAAGAATGCGAGATGGGATCACCTCCACCGCTGGTACGGTCCGGTGATAGCCGGCCGCGGGTGGATCCACCTAGTGCTGACCGTTGGCGTCGTGCCGGTTGTTGCGTGCTGCACGGTCGTGTCCCACATGACGCGGTACTCCGGCACGGCCATCTTGGGAACCTTCATCTGTGCTGGCTGCGGTTCCTTATATGGCTTGGGCGGGGGTTGTTGGCTGGGGTTTGGTCTGCGCTGCACCTGGGGTGGGATGAGGTAGCCTGCCTCACTGGGCGGGGGTATCAGCATGGGATCAGGGTTCATCTCCGCCTGCCTCCTGCGTTCCTCCTCCTCCTCTCGGGCGCGGTCGTCCCGCCGCTTTTTCCACATCTCCTGCTTCACCTCGTACTCCTTATGGCCATGACTGGGCAGGTTGAGGTTCTTGTGCTGGTAGAAGACCAGGGAGATGCGGGTCGGATGGTAGCGATTCGGCTTCTTCATCGCCGTCGTCGCGTGCAGCTCGCGCTTGGCCACCTCAAACAGCACTGAGCCGTGCGTGAGGGCGATCGCAACACCCCCGATGTCCGACTCCTGAAATACCTCCTGGTTGTCAGTGTTCACCTCCGTTGCGCCGGCGAGGGGATCGGGTTCCATCTTTGGGTCGACTGTTGCTGCAGCAGCCCCAGGTGGAGGCTGTTGGAACAGCTTGTCAAACGTTGGGTACAGCATCCCATTGGTCCACTTCTGTTGTTGCTGTGGTAACTGACTGCTGTAGTTAGTTGCTGCAGCTTCAGCGCTCACCGGTGGCCAAGCCATCTTGGTGTGGGACTGTGGGAAATTACCATCACCCTTTGGTTTCCCATCCTGCGACGGCCAAGCTCCGCAAGGTGGGAAATAAGCACCGGTGTTGCTGTGGGTGGTGCCAGAGCAGGCTGTCTGTCGAGTCTGCTCTTTGCTGTCCACGCTGCTAATGCCTGTTGCCGTCACCTGGTGGATGTCTGTAACCTTTGAGGGCTGCGAGAGATTGAGAGGCAGGTTGCTGGAGACAGGCGGTAGATTGTTGTGGTGTTTCCCTGTGGGTGAGCGCATGCATACGGCCTCAGACAGCAGGTGTAGCGGTCCCCACTGGCGCCGGTCACCCTCCTCCAACTGTGGCGGGTACAGTCCAGTCTGAGGCACTGACTGCTCTCTTCCTGCTGGGTTCTCAACGGTCATTCTCGTTGGTAACGATGGTGGGCCCTGCTGCTGCTGCTGCTGCTGGTGGTTCTGATGATGGTGGTTCTGCAGCAGGTGGTGCTGCTGTGTCTGCTCGTGTTTGTTCTGCACCTTCTGCTGCTGCTGGTTCTGTAGATGTTGCTGCAGTGGATAGTGACAAGTGTTCTTGAGATCATCCCAGTTGGCTGGTGTGGTAGACTTGTGCCCTGTTGACTGAGGCCGGTACAGTGTTGAATCATACTGCTTACGAAGTGGCTCAGCAGCATGTGTTTGTACCTGACTGGGATACTCAGCCTTATGACTATAGCTGACTGACTTATGGTGGTTGACAGTAGCCATGTTATTGAAACTTCCAGTATAGTTGGTCTCGGAATGATATCCTGGCCACTTCTCCCCAGTGCCGTGTATCGGAGCAGGACGGCTACACTTGGTCACTCCGTCCTGACTAAACACGTTGCTGCGCAGTGGCACCTGCTGGGTACTACCAGAACTAAGCACTTCTCTGTGATTAAGTTTGTCATCGTTTGAGTTGTTGACGCGAGCACTGACATGTGGAGATTGTTGCAAGGCGTGTATGTCAGGGACACTGCCATGTTGCCGTGGAAACAGGTACCCCTGTGACCCATCGAACACCTGAGAGTTGGGCTGAAACAGCGGGGCACTATCGGCGGCGAACAACTGGCGACTACCTCGTCGTTCCGCCATCGCCATCTGATATGTATCGTATGTCTGCTGCAAGTTTTGGACATCGACCGAGCTGGAACGATTGTTGCCGACCTGCTGGCATTGTCTTGGCAGTTGCTGCAACTGTTCCAGCACTGCTGGATGATGATTGGTCGGTTTCTCGGTGATTGCAGCATCGAAGCAGCACGTAAGTGGTTTCTCCTGTGTGCCAGACTCGACGGAAGATAGGTGTATGCTTGGCTCATCTCTGTCTGCTGAGACAGCGTCTACCGTACCGTCCACCTGAGGCCCGAGCGAGTGACCGTAAAGACCTCGTGAGAACATCTCATTGCTCTGCTGTTGCAGCTGCTGTGGTTGCAGTTGCTGCTGGAAAGGCTGTGGACCATACTGGCCGTTGTCTTGAGGGAAGCTGCCGTTGTACATGGCTTTGTTATGAGTTGCCAGCTGATGTAGTGGACTGTGCTGTGGCAGATGCGGTGACTGCTGTGGCAGCTGCTGTGGTAGCTGTGGCAGCTGCTGCTTGTTGGCATCAGGCAGCCAAAAGGGTGGATCAGACAGTCGCTTTGAGGCTGCTGGCTGCTTCAGTGCATTTAGGCCATCCCAGCAGGCAGGGGTGGAGAATGATCTCTGTTGCTGGTGTAGCGGTGAATGTAACTGTGGTGAATGCAGCAGCGGTGGCTGGTGCTGGTGCAGTGACGGCATCGGCGGCAGCTGCTTCTGCTGCAGCTGCTGCTGTTCCTGCTTCACTTCAAGCTTGCCATCAGCACCGAGCTGACATGAGTTACTGACCCTCGAGCCAAACCAATTCTTGTTCGCTTGATCGTGTGGGAATGACGTGCTAGTGGCGGGCGACCAAACCGCCTGAGATGTGGCCCCCTGCATTGCACCAACTAGTGGCTCCCTCTTGTAATCATTATATGGCGGTGGCAACTTCTGACAGGAGTCGAGCTCATGTGGCAAGACGGGCTTGTAGTGCTGCGACACAGGTGGTAGTGGAGACACACCCATTGACTGTGCCCATTTAATGTACCAGTCAGTACTGCCATCGGCAGAGAACATGCTCTTTGGGTGCATCGTGTTGTTCACCCCGGGGTAGCCAAGGGGCGCGGTCGGTACCTTGGGATAGGCGAACATGTTGGCATCGATGGCTGAGCAGTTCTCCTGCTTGCAGATGTATTTTTCATGTACCTGCATGTAATCCCACGGCCGCCGTTCCAAGAGCAGCTTATTATACATGCGTCTCCTCGCAGACATGCCACTATTCATACACGTCCGCACTTTACTCGAAACAATACGGTGGCGCTGTCCGTTAGGAAGTCGTAGCGGCTTCCTGGGGTTTCTCAAGGTCTTCAGTGCCTTGGCGACATGGGGGATGTGGGGTCCACGAGGCCACTTGGGCGGGCGTCCCGCCCCGCGGCGCTTGGCGTACTGGCTGTTTGACATCTTGCGCTTCTTCTTTGAGAGCAGTGGTGTGGCACGGATACGCATCTTCATGGGGTACTTCTGCAAGCACTCGAGTGCCCCTTCTTTGATCTTCTGTTCCACCGGGGTCATACAGTTGCCCTCCTCACTGCTCGCGTCAAGGACACACATGGGGAGCACGTGTAGCTGTTCATCTTCCGGCTTCGAGTAACCTCGATGCTTTGTCAGCGTCACCACCTGAGGCAGAACAAACAGACACGGATGTAGGACCTGATTATTGGTACAGACAGACAGACAGACGCACGCACGCACGCACACCAATGTAGAGCATGGTTGTAGAAATAACACACATTGCACTGACAGCAGATTATTTACAGCCTCATGCTTCTTGCAATAGCGTGAAATCCTATAGTGTCATTTCTTGCAGGGTAACAAAATGCTGCAGAGAAAATCAACAATTTGCATAGGTGCACAATAAATAACACTGTTTAGGATCATTTTCTAAGTATAACTTATTTCTACCCACTTCAATGTTTTTGGCCAGCTGCTGCATTTTATCTTGCTGAGAAGCATTTCATTTTGGCATATTTACACGCCCCCTAAGTAAAGCCTTCCGCCAGCACTCGAGCTACCACCAGCGCTAACCTACCGTTGTGCAGCCATTGTTCATGTTCTGTTGATCCTTGTGTGAATGGGTGCAGAAGTCAACAACGGCAGTGACACCCCCGTATGGCCGGCCTTGCTCGTTACCTAGGCGACAGTCTAAGGCTTCATTCTCAAACTGTGTCTGCAAGACACGCCATCCAAGTGAGACAAGGCACACAAGTGGTCAACTGCTTACAGGGTCATCAACATGTTTGTATGAGTGTTTAAAAGAAAATCAAAACAATATTCTTTGTCCACTTGAGTGTTTAAAAAAAAATAAAAACAATGTTCTTTGTCTATTGGAGCGTTTCAAAAAATCTAAATAAATTTGTCAAGAACCAGACAATAGTCAGGTCACACGTAACTAACAATAGCTTTAATTAGCTTTTGTTTTTATCATGACAACTTATGTCTATCAATATCATACATTCTATATTATGTGTTTCTTAGTCATCAGGTTGGGTGTTCGTATTTTAGTATGCTGACCACTACAGTTGATCCACTCTACAAAGTAGACATAATTACCACTACAGAAGACATCATTGGTGTGTCACTGAAACCAACATGGACATCAACAAAGCTGTGTTCAACAATTCCCACTAATGAAAAGTCTACTACAAGACAGGTAGTATTACAATCATAGCAACTTTGAATCCAGTTTTTTTTCATTTAATGTTTTCTTGCATTGTTAGATATTATTACAATTTTGTTTCACTATCATTACCCAAGATCACCCTTTCACTATCATTACCCAAGATCACCCTAAAGGCTTGCGAGTTGTTGAACATTTGGCATAATTAATCGAACACATGTTTGCCTGATGATAAACCAATTTCTCTAGTTATGGACAAACAAATGTAAGTGTAATTAATTCTTGCTCGCTTCTTGCTTGATTCAACAGTTTGGAGGTTTGATTATGATGGGAAGTGAAAAAATTGGGTTTACATCAGACAATTGAAGCAATAGCAGATACATCATGCAAGCAATGACAGAGACCACTTCTTATATTTGTCAGTAGCAACAAAGCATATTAGCTTATCACATATATAAGCACATTAGCTTATCACATATATAAGCATATTAGCTTATCATATATATATATATATATATATATATATAAACATATTAGCTTATCACACACACATGTATATATATATATATATATATATATATATATATATATATATATATATATATATATATATATACATACATCTTAAGTAATATACAATTTCAATTGCTGCCACCTACACCATGCTTGCAAGCATATATATGTATATATATATATATATACATATATATATATATCATGGTATAGGTGGCAGCAATTAAAATGGTATATTACTTAAAATATATGTATGTGTGTATATATAAATATATATACGTACGTACGTATGTGCATGCATGCGTGTGTTAAGCTAAAATGCAGCTATCCTCAGGAGGTATTTCATGACAGGGGAGAGATTGACAATTTGACAACATGCACCATATTCTTTATGGAAGGCACCATACTAGGCTGATCATTTCTAACTGAATAAAAATGGTGCAATTGGTTAGCAACGGTGTGAGGAGATATGTAATTGAACTGGGAATACAAGAGATGGCAGAGTGGAGACAGCAATGACATTTAGAATTGATAAATTTCTATTATTCCATACAGGTAATAAATGAAAGATTATATCTCAATCCACATTTAAAGGATTTTTTAAAATAATTAAATGAAAAAACAATAATGTAATGCCAACATTAACCAGATATGGCATTAATATGTGGTAAAACAAACACAACTTAACAGCAGATATCTTATTATGAAATGAGACAAGGTGTAGTAAATATCTTATTATGAAATGAGACAAGGTGTAGTAAATATCTTATTATGAAATGAGACAAGGTGTAGTAAATATCTTATTATGAAATGAGACAAGGTGTAGTAAATATCTTATTATGAAATGAGACAAGGTGTAGTAAATATCTTATTATGAAATGAGACAAGGTGTAGTAAATATCTTATTATGAAATGAGACAAGGTGTAGTAAATATGATGCCAATAAGCAAACATGCAAGTTATGGACTCTCAGCGAGGTTCATACGAGGTGTCTTCTTGCGGCTGGACTGGCAGGAATGGCGCGGATAAAGCAGAGCGCGAGCAATAAGCTGACCATGTCACACAGAACAGTAAGCAGCAACAAGCAGGCGGCAGAACATAGCTGGATAAAACACAAGCGCACTAGGTGTGCGAAGCAAACTAGCAACATCGTGAATACAACCGGCTTTGACGTGCACACGCAGGCGGCTCGTAAACCATCCTACCATGTTACGGAAAGTGTTGGGCACCGTCGTCTTGAGAATCGAACCTACATGGGTCGCTAATTGCTGTAGATGTTGCCGCAATACAGGCTCCTGCGAACACAATGTAGAGACACAATGCAAGGTGGTGTATTTGGACGAGACTTACCATTGTGACAAAAGAGACGGGCGCTGCCTGGCGGTGCAGCAATGAGATATTTGTCGTTAGCTGCTGAATGTACTTTGTCAGCTTTTCCTCCTGGATGTGGCCAAAAAAGACACTACAGGCACATGTTACTCCACTACACCGACATCCCTCTCTGTCTACAGACATGTTACTCCACTGCACCAACACCCCATCTGTCTACAGATACATGTCACCCCACTGCACCAACACCCCTCTATGTCCACATGTCACCCCACTGCACCAACACTCCTCTCTGTCCACATGTCACCCCACTGCACCAACATCCCTCCATGTTCACATGTCACCCCACTGCACCAACATCCCTCTCTGTCCACATGTCACCCCACTGCACCAACATCCCTCTCTGTCCACATGTCACCCCACTGCACCAACATCCCTCTCTGTCCACATGTCACCCCACTGCACCAACATCCCTCTCTGTCCACATGTCACCCACTGCACCAACACCCCTCTCTGTCCACATGTCACCCCACTGCACCAACATCCCTCTCTGTCCACATGTCACCCACTGCACCAACATCCCTCTCTGTCCACATGTCACTCCACTGCACCAACACCCCTCTCTGTCCACATGTCACTCCACTGCACCAATGCCCCCTGTGTCTACAAGATTGAACAAGATTGCCATCCAAGACAAAGGCCCAGATGGCAAGTGGACAATGCCATTGGCTTATCAAGAGTCCAACAATTTTTCATCCTATCTACATCTTGTCTACATGTCACCCCATTGCACCAACACCCCTCTTTGTCTACATGTCACTCCACTGCACCAACACCCCTCTCTGTCTATAGGTACATGTCACCCCACTGCACAGACACCCCTCTAAGTGTACAGGAACATGTCACCCCACTGCACCAACACCCCCCTCTGTTTATGTCACAGCACTGCACCAACCAACACCCTTCTCAGTCTACGGGGTTTCCAATAGAGTTGACATAAGGGTCTTCTCAAACACAGGTGATATCCTAAATGCAACCAGTTACCCATAGGTTTTACCACGTCTCTAAATGTACCTTTTAGTTCTACAATACCGTATAGTTTCCAGTGTGTGCATGTGCAAAGGCTTCAGTGCGTCTATTAGTTTCTCATAAGTGGCACGAGCTATCGGGGGTGGATGGACGTACAAACAACATACATGTCACACTCGTGCAAATCCATGCCAGCAACACAAGAACATGGATTCAACACAGCTACCAAATACTCGATCAACACACGACAAGAACGCACAAAATAGATAGGTGCTTTGAGTTGTGCTAAATAGCCAATCGCACCAGCAAGACGACACAGTTGGACTTTGTAGGATGTGCTGCGCCTATGCCAAACTGATGCTGAAAATTTAAACTTGCACACTTTGCAACGGCGATGTCTTGTGAAAGCCGCCGCCAGTAATAACAACATGGTGCCCACCTTGTAGCTAAAAGCACATCTACGAAGTAGTGTGCTTTTATTGAGAACTATATGGTATGTTCAAAACAGTATCCCTAAGATACATTTCTGAAATAAAATTCGGCATCATCTCTCTTCTACAATGCAATCAGTTGCACCTAGAATGAAAGCTTTGGGACAATGGCACACATAGAACCTTGGTGCAATGGCAGTGCATTGCTATGACAACAAACACTTATCGTTCAGTTAATGAAATGTATCAATAATATACTAACAAAATAAATTATATTTAAGGTTGTGAGAGATACAGTTGGATGTTGACTGCGTGTTGATGCCTGCTGTATCATCTTGGACCAACATTGCTATTTGCTCGATCCAGACAAACAAACACAAATAAGCTGTCCTGCAGCAGATATATACTAATCTTAGCTTATCGAACAACTAATGTTCATATACTACTGTATTCTGGTTAGTCTTTTTAATGGTAAATGCATGGAATATTTCAATAGTTCACTCCCCACACATACATCAGACCACAACTTCTGTATGACAGCAAATTATGCATTACTTTCTAATGAACAAAATTATTTTTGTCACTCTCAGTTGCATATGTAATGTAAAATAATATTTTCTGTGGCATCCACCAGTGGTCGCTAGACCAAAATATTGGCAATATGACGATGACTGCTTGCCTTGGGCAGTAGCAACACATATCATTGTCTTCATATATGATTGACACCTAGGTATAAAACAAACACATGTGCTCCACCGTTCGACCACAGCGCCTACCTCCTCCTCGTTGCGCAGCTTAAACTTGCGTGGATGTGGGCTCTTAGCGAATTTACACCCATTGTAGTACATACTCCATGAGCAGCCGAAGCTGAATGAAGCTCCCCCTGTCTTTGCGTCCCAGCCTTGGCACGCACACGTCTTTCTGGAAAATATGAATCATAGCATTGCAAACTATTTCACACCTCCGTCAAGAATGATAATTGCAAGCGACATACACCTACAAAACATACGTCTTGCCTCTTTTACAACCCGTTTTTGTGGCTAAAACGTTTAGAGCAATGCTAATGTAATATGTCTCTGTAACTTACACACACGCTAAATGAACTTACGGTTCATTGGTGCCACATCGTCGCTCTGTCTCGAAGCCGTACTTGGGCACCACACAGCGAACATAGTCATAGAGTTGGTCGGCCTGCGACTTTGGCACGCCATCCCATATGACGATACTGATGAGCATGACTGCCGTGCAACAGTAGTGGCCTGGGCGCGGCCGCACAATGCACAGCACCTTCTCATCAGGGCCAGACCGCCGGATAATCTGAAACAACACATGCCATTAGGTCTACAAAAGGCTTTCTCCTTTGGATGGAATCAAACGAGGTCAAATCTACACACAAGAAAACCAGATGATCTGCCACCCCCCCCCCCGATATCATCCATAATTTTTCAGTTATTCTCCTCTGTCCTCTTGGCCTCTCCGTTCATTGCTTTCCAATGACACTACTGGTGCAGGCCACAGGCGATGATTAGATCACCACATGAGCTTCATTGATTCGTGAGCCAGGAACCAGCCACGTGGTCTCCCTTCAATTTGTTCTTCCACAACTTCTTTTATCAACCCATCTCTGCTTGGTATCTTTCTGGTCTGATCTTCTGACTACATTCATCAAAGTTCTCTTCACATCTATTAAAGATAACAACTGTCAGAACTTCGCTATCTTCCTTCAATCCACTCACATTTTAGTACTAAAACAATTCAAATGGGAGATTTGGTAACTACCATGACGTAGCTGTGTCTATGTAGCTGACTGCTAATCCTCAAGTATGATTTTTTATTAACTCACTAACTTTCACACTGCTAGACTACATAAGTGGCTGTTTAATAAGCACTTGTAATTTTATTTGTGTAACACTCAAACTTGATAAAAGAGGGAGCTTGCACACATGGAGATCCACACACATCACTCATGATCTGAGCAACGCACAGACAATACTTACCCATTTAGCAACAGGACACCCCTGTGGACTCTTGCCTTCCTTTCCCGTGTACCTAACTTTTTCCATTCTCAGCGCTTTGCCATTGATTCCCAACCTAAAAGCAAGCCGGCAGAAAAACTGTTATTGTTGTTCACCAGGGGGCACCACAGTCAAAAGGTCATTCCATGTATGTCTAAATGTAAAGGTGCAGGCTTACATTTATTTTCTCAGTTATTTTCAAACTAGTAAAGCCATACAATGTTATGTACAATATTACTACACAAGATTTGATGAACGGCACACATTCTTGGCACTGATAGCAACACAGTATTTGCCTGCTCTGACAATGATATTTTGATAGTATCACAACAGCAAATGTGCGTTATCATGTTAACCTAAAAAAACTACAGCTTTGTCTTTGTGTACACTGGCAAGTTCAAACGCTGCCAACCAGTCACCAGAATATGTCTGCCTATGTACTGTAGTCCAGAAATATGTAAATCTCCCTGAAATACCAATCACCTACCATGAGCACATAAGAAAAACGGTCTACCATGAACACAACATATAATTGTGATCTGTACCCAGTATTCCATGAATTGTACTTGAATTAAACACCACTAAGGAGAATCTGTTGCTTATTGAAGATGGCTTATCATTTCATAGCAGGTTGTGATTAACAAAACAATCGCACAACTTCAGTTTTCTGCTAATTACGGCTACTTCATTCTACACGCCAGGGGAGATCCCGACAGTGCGTCGTGCACCATGAAGTACCTGTGTTCCATGAGTTGTCTGACTGCAGCGACCGTCGGGCCAGCCCCCAAGTGGGTGTAATACGGTCCAAACTTGGACTCTTCATGTGGTGCTGCAAACAGAAACATTATAATGTTGTAGGCATCATCATTGTCATCATCGTCATCATTACGACACTGACCACCTCACTCCTGCTGTCATTATGATTACCACCAGCGCCATCCATCATCACTGCTAACACTAGTTTATCATAACTTTAATCACATCCATACTACCGACTGTCTAACAAGAAATTTTATTACAAAAAAAGTCCATTGTAAAGAAAATTCCGGTTATTACATTACAAAGAAAAAGCTGATTATTTTAGCAATGTCTATTTTGGAATAAGTATGGTTGTAAAGGTAAACTGGCAAATTATAAAGAACAGACAAGAATAGATGTAGAAACTACTGAATCATAATAAATAGTGAGGTATCTTGGACCCATGCGACCTGACCTCACTACACAAGCATGTGACGTCTGTCAACACAGGGTCAACACCACCTAAACAATGAGGCAACCTCTGATGACCCCTGTCTACACTGACATCAGTGTCACAACACAGCCAGGGTGGAGAGAAATGGTTCCCTTTCCCTAACCAGGTCCTGTCAAGACACTTATATTGGGTCCACTACTTTTATGGGTTACTAGACCAAACAATGGAACACCACTCTGAACAGACTAAATTATTTATGATAACCATACCTAATTAATTAATGATTAATCAAATAATTAATATGTTCTTACCTTCATTTCCCTGATATGATTAGACAACTGTAACTTCATCAGCGAGAAATTGTTCTTTATAAAGATCACTAAACAGTATTTACAGATAGAAATGTTGTTTTAGCTGTACATCAAACGTTGTTGCTAATATTTGTCTGTTGTACCAGTAATATAAATGCACTTAGTTGGCATTTTTAGTCGCTAGATAACAAGTCTGATGGCAGGTATTATGGTATTATCTTTTGACTGGCTGCGTATGTGTTTGCGTTTATGGTTTTTAGATAATATCGTTTGATTGTATGATACATCCAAATATATAAATAAGTTTTAGAAAAAACTTAAAAAGGCTTACCCCAGTACTTAAGAAAAGCGTTTTTACCAAACCTGGCCGATAGACATCAACAAAAGAGCTCAGACCACCTATCATCTCCCAGTATCTTAAATTTATTTTATAATCATACTTTAGTTTCAAGAATACACTGTGTAGACGACAAATACAATTGTATTTGAGAAAACGCTTGGGAGAAAGATGGAAAAAGGCATAAACCAAGTTAGGTTTGAAGCACACTGGCTGTTGATTTGACTTTCCCTACAACCGGATGTGTGAGCCCTTTCTAAGGTACCACTAAGGAGATAGGAGAGCCTCCTGAAGGCAGGGTGTCCTTAGGGTGCATTGGGGGAATTACTACTTCATTTAGATAAGCACCTGATTAAGCTAGAAACTGTTGGTTGAAACAGCTGTGCACTAATGACCCGTAATTACTGTTCTATACAAGGAAGTGATTAATGTTTGCTTTGTTCTACCCAGTAGTAATTGAACTGATGGGGCTAGAACAGTTGTAAATGTTCACAGACATATGACGTTGAACAACAATTTCCTCAAGTCCTTCTTACAACACTGGCATAAATGGATGTTATGTAGAATTACAGGCATATATAGAAATTGAATCTCGTATCATGTGACATTTAATATATTCTTAAACAGAAATGTGAGTGAGGGACCCAAGCCAAGTGTCAGAATTTATGATTACGTGTTAAAGTTTACATTGTATAATTAGAGAAGGAAATCTTGTCCTTTTTGCAGCTTTAGATTATATTAATTTTTCCTAATTTATAATCTTTTAAAATGTATAATATACTATAACGGTTGATGCACACACTGGGTAATTTCATAGGAGGCATATATGGTCAAACATAATAGAATATTACTGGCATAAAACTGGGGCAAACACAGGTTTAAGTAATTTTAAATGACCCAAGACAACAACACAGGTTGCATCTGAAGTGTGCTAGATGTTTTTGACACTAGTGTGTACCACATTTTCAGTGTTATGATAGGACTAGCCACCATCGTCTGGGCTGAGGCCCAGCAGTTTGCCAGTCAGCCAGCAGAGGACAGAAAGACAAAGTAATTGTTTTGATAACTGCTGATGGAGAAGGCATCCATCAAGCCCTGGTTCAGTGCAATCAACCACAATACAGGCACCCAGTAGGGTTATGGAAACAGGCCAGCCTCCCGGTGACACCGGACACCCCTAATTGGCATTGTGGATCCACACTGACAGCCCAGACGTTTTGATCTATTTACTTCAGGGTATCTGAATGCAACAAAATAGCAACGGTAGCAGCTTCAATTCAAGTCAGTTCAAACCCTCACTGTATCTAGCTGGTATTTTTTTGGTAAATTTGACTACAATTGAATACTAATAAAAGTGAGTACTGCTTGCACTGACACAGATATGTAGCAAGTCACCGTCTGTTACACAAGTGTTTGTATTGCTTAAATGTGTCTCGACCACAGACATGGTCTTGACACAGTTACATTGAGTCATGTCCTTTGCTGTGTTTGTATGTGTTTATATAAATGTGTCTCAACAAAAGTTGTGATGAGGCACCTCCTCTGCAAGTTTTGCTTAAACTTATATTTTCCAAAATAGATAAACTGATAAACATCTTCCATAATGTATGTCAAATTTACTTACATGCTCCAGTAGTTGAAGCATTGCACTTACTCTACAGCCTATGTAAACTGACCATGTCTGATAGGATTGCACTAAGACACCTCTCTCCTCTACAGTGTTGGTATAAGTTTACACACGTTCACACATTTGCAGCGAGGATATGGTGAGTTTTTGCACAAATTTACATAGTACAATAGAGCTGTAATGAGACACCACAGTGGTTTCACATACATTTACTTGCTGTGATACAATTGCAATAATGTGCCTGTGCTGTGGTGGTTTTGTATAAATTTATAACGTGGTACCATACAGTCGTAATGAGGCATGTGCTCTTTGGTGATTTCTGCATGAACTCGTGATCAAACACAGATGTAACAAGGACCCTCCCAAATGAGAATTTTGCATAACTTACGTGCTCCAACACAGTCGCAACGAGGCACCTCCTCTACATTGTTCTTCTCGAGTCTCGAGAGAAGTTCGCTTTCTTCCATGGTCAGTGCCTCGCTGACCAGCTGGTGATCCGCTCTACTCATGTCCAGCTTGCAGCCATCGACCACTGCAGCACTGTGACTGCCCGTGCCCACTGGCCACATCCCTCCAGTTGGCATGGTAATGCCATCGAATGAAGCACCTTGTATGTTGGGGTGAGATGTGGCTGGGAGATGCGGCGTTACAGGGAATGCTGTTGGAGTTGAAGACACCGATGTCCTCTTGGACTCCTTCTCCAGCGCTGCAATGAAGGTATCAATTGCAGAGTACATCGCCGAGTGGATACTGGTTGATGAGTAGGCCGACTGTGTCTGTGCTGTGTAGGCTGGCACCTGACACGTGGCAACGCTTGCCGCAGGAAAGCACGTGTTTGGAACTGTACCTGCTGAGCTCACCAGTCTATTGTAATCCACAGAACTGATGTCAGTCCACGGCGGAGGAGCAAACTGTCCCTCTCTCCCGTGGAACAGAGATCCCGCATTGGCCGCATGCTGGCTCAGGGGAACAAATGTTGCAGCCGCATCTTGGGTCAGACTGACCTCCTTCTGCGGGTCAGTCTGCCTGGCCGCATCTGCAGCATTAAACGCTTGCTGCTGCTGACCACTGATGCTTACCTCAAATGCATGATCTCTTGATTTGGCTGCATCAGCCCAATCAGTTGACCATTGGTGGGTGTCTCTGTCCATGCCATGGAACTCATTAGCTTCCACTGATGCTGAAACAGTCATGGATAAAGGTGCTGCAACAGCAGACACAGGGGCTTCATGCTGATGCTCCGATGGTTGACTGCCAGCTTCCGTATCAACCACCACCTTGCCTTCAGGCGTCCAGTTTGGTGCACAGGAGACAACATTCTGTGGAGTCAGCAACTTGCGATCGAACCTCCGCTGCAGCGATGGTTTCTCACAAATCTCGTCATCATCGTCTTTGAAATCATAAACATCCGACCCAGCGGCCGTGGTGCTGGGCGCGTGTGGTGGCGCCTGCAGTTTGGCACCCGAGACACTTTTCATGTCAGCGCCACGTTTTGTCTGCCTCTTGGTGTCCCTCATGTGTAGCAGTGAGCTAACTGTCAACTTGTTGGGCATGGGCAAGACGCTGTTTGACCAGGTCACTGCGGTGGTTGTCACAAACGGTGCCTGCACCATAGAACATCCTGTGTTCACCCCGTGCGTGGTAGTGGTCACTGGAGGACTGCCCGCCAACTGACCAGGGAAGCACAGGGGTTGTACAGATGCGTTGGGAACCATGGTAACTGGACTGTGACTCGGGGCGAGGGGAGTTGACTTCGCAGTGTCATGGTGTGGGGACGTGTCAGTGGTCGATGGTCTAGTTGGATTTTCAGGCATATCCCTGCTTCCCTGCTGCCCAGCCAACAGTCTCTCCAGTTTCATCTGCAACAATAAGGGATGACATGAAGAAAGCATGACAAATGTTCTGGATTAAGCAGGGTTTGGAAGTGTGGACTTCTTCAATTTACAACGATCTTCACTGAATTTCCACATCGAAAAGCAGCAGGGCAATTCCAGAGCAATGTGATTACAATTCAAAGCATTTTTGGCATATATGTTTATACTTTCAAGAAAATATAAACATATGTGCCTATGAAGGAAACTTGAATAGGCTTTAGAGGTTCAAACCCTTCCCCGGAATAAACAGCTATATTGATACAATCTAATAGTGATGAAATTATGCTTGGTTTTATTTTGGTAAAGGAATTACACAGAAATTAGCAACATCAATTTCTAACAAATGTCGTGACAATTTGTCTGAATCTTTGAACCAATTAGTGCTAACTAACATAACCTGTCATTATACCCGCACTGTTTGTTTAAATGGAATTACACAGCATGGTAACAAAATTACGAGTGTGACTGTTTTGGGGGAAAAAACACCCAATAAAAATGCAGGGGTGAGATTTAGCGGTCGCCCGGTCACCAATGGCGCCCAAAAATGGCTTCGGGCGACTTCAATCTTTTAAAACAGTAGCCCACATGGCAACTTGAAATATTTATGGAGCTGCATTATTTTAAACCCAGCAAAAATAAACGGAATGTTAATAAACATCTCAAAAGTGTTGTCCTGGCTATATCCCATTTATGTTAACCATAAATAGTGTTTTTGTGACACGTTTGACATTGCAAGAAATGCCAAACCGTAACTGAAGCGATATCAATAGGGAGCATTCATTGTATTTTTAATCAACCACATCGACGCTCAACATGTAACTGAACAGTCATTCTACACTGAAATAATAACCGGTCATGTTAATAGTCTTGGTGCCGCGTAGCGCCACTTTTATATATATTAGCAAAAATATCCATCCCAGGACGGGATAACGTGGTAGTTCAGTCATGATAGCAATGTTTATTAAATGCCTCAGGCAATATGCCATCAATACGCTTGAACGTATTAACAGAAACAACCGCGTCACGCACGTGATGCAACACTTGTTGCAAGTTCAAAATGTAGAAGGTCGCGTGAACACCCATGGATACTTGTGTTGGTTGTAGAATAGTAGACTATCTGCTTTCTACTGTCTTTTTATTGTGTATTGGGTGGGTGCATGATTTTTACTATAATTAATATAAACCGCCCAGATGGCGCTACATACTCTCAAATGGTTTACATACCGAAGTATTCGCCGTGGCACGCGTGGTTTCTGCAATTGTTGGAGGTTAACATTTTACGCAGCGAACATTTGATTTACCATAAAAACCACGAAGAACCCTTGATATATGGGGTATTTCGAAAAAATAAAGGTGTTACGTTTCATTCGTGGGGTCGTAGATTAATCCCTGAAAGTTTGGCGTCCGAGGTGCAAGCCATCTAGGAAAAAAACGCTAGCATACCCACATATAATTATACATACAAACATACTTAAAAACATAAGCTATCTCAATTACAGTTAGATATATCTACCTGGTGCGCGGAGGGCTTCTGGTGAATTAATCGGGAAACTGGTTAAAGTTTCTTTAAGCTAGAGTAAAATAAGGTCCTGTAAAAAAATCAGCAAAACTGTTCAGTTCACAGGACCTGATGTCCTGTGATGCTTGGAGACTTTTTGCGTAGACTGTTGGTGTACCATGTTATGAAAGCAAAACAACCTGTCACATATGTACAATTGTATACTGTATTTTATTCTGTATTATGTATCACATTGTATTGATCCTGCCTTGAAAATAAATGTTTCAAAACTGTTTTTTTATTTGTTGTTGATGTCGCTCATACATTCTATCTTCAAAGTATTTGCTTTCTATCATCAAAGAATTGATTAGCAAGTGGGCTACCTAAGGAGCTGTCGGGCTACTTCACTCTGCAAGGTTGGTAGCCCGACTGGCTACCTTCCATGACTTGCTAAATCTCACCCCTGAAAATGTATACTTGTCTTTAATACTTTGCATGCTTACATGGACCTGTACCTTCGTATTCTAACGCTATTCTAATTTAGGTATGCAATATACAGACAGCTAAATTATATATTTCATGTTTCACATACTCAAGTTCAATTGAAGGTGATTCTTGAGCACCTATCTAGTTGTGACTCGGGAGTATCTCAACGACACATGATCTGTTAAGGGAATCGACGTCATCAATGTCAGGCCACACAAACATACCAAATTCTACACTTTTAAGGAACTCGATGGTGACTTTGTTGTCCACAGTTTCAAGAACCTGGCCAATAAACTTCTTTGCATTTTACTGGCCAGACTATCTGACAACTTTAAGTTCATGTTTTTAGGCAATGCTTCTGCTTTATTTTCAAGGTTGACTTCCACATCCCCTGTCACACTGTTGTCTCCATCATCATCGTCATCATCACTCCTGTCACGATCTTAACCACTGCTTGCAACTGCACCTTTGAAGTAGTGCTTTGTGGAAGATGAGTTTGCATGGCTTTGCACATCAATCACAAATGATGCAACCACAGTGACTGTGCATCTGCTTTGTGTTTGGAATGGGACTTATCCCCTCCCAATCATCTTTCAGTTTCAATTTCGGCTTTGTTGACATGTTTTTTAGAATCACTTCGGAGGAGACCAGCCTTTTGGTTGTTCCTCCAATGTCATCCACTAGACCTTTGCCCTGGCTAGTGGCAAAGAAGTTCCACACAGTGTTTCTTTCTAGCAGTGTGATGCTAGAGAGCAGAACACGCTGTTTAAACTTACTAGAAGGACCATCAGAAAAGATGACGGATTTTCTGAAAATGGCAGACAGTTGAATCAAGATGGAGCAGAACGGCCTGGAGGAATACATTCACAACATACTTATAGTGCTGCAGGTCGTCTGAAACAACCACCACTGAATGTGCTCTGCCCTGCTCCAAAGCACATACAGTGAGAGGAGTAACTTGATTATGAGCAGGCTGACTCAATTTCATTTTTAGAAGTAAAATTCTAAACAAAGTCTACTTGTATTACAACTTTGTCGTCATCATCTGTCACACTCTCCGGTTCTGTAGCAGCACTCAAATGTGTACTGCAGAAAGTTAGGTGTTTGCTTTGTAAGGTCATCAAAACACCATGACCATGGCTGCCAGTATGTTTATGATATCATCAGTCAAGAAGACTGTTACCTTGTAGTTAAATTAACACTGCTTTACTGCCAGTGCTGAGCTCTAATGCAAAAAATTGACTTAATTTCCATTACTGGATTCTTATACTGCAAGAGACAATGCCATCTAATTCCGTTACTGGAATTCTGTTACCAAAATGTAATTCAAATATGTCAATGCCCAGTTCAAAGTATGAGATGTGCAGTCATACGGCTTTCTGCATTTTTATTTACAGAATATGAAATTAAATAATCAGCAAAATTAAAGTTAATAAGCTGAGATAATGGGAAGATGGGAGGGGTTTAGTTGTATTGCAAAAAAATGCACTCATATTAGAAATGCTATTTTTCAAGACAGTGAACTGACTGCACTAATTTTTTTACTTAAATCCAAATTCTACTAATTTTTTACATTAGTACTGAAACTTTGGCACTGTTCCAACAAGATTTAATTGTTAGCAGTGTGGGCTCTGGAATTGTCCAGCATGCCTCCAGAAATGTTAGTCCCACACTTCCATTGAACATGACAAGGAAACCTGCAATGATCAAATCTGTAGCTAAATAACACCAATGTAATGGCCCAAGTCCTTCAATTTGCTGCGGAAAATCAAACCAAAATCAACTGTCATAAAAACGTAAGTGATGTAATGCGCCATGCCTTAAAAGGCTGTCACATGACATCATCAAGTGCTGTGACATTGCATTGGCTGATTTAAAATGATTTAAAATCTGGTGTGGAAGCTCTTGAACAAATTACGATGAAACACTAACAACGTTGGGTTGTTAAAACTATTATCTATATATGAATGAAATGTAAACAAACTTTAAATCTGAGCATGTAAATGTGTGCATGAGAGAAACCAAGGTTGCATAACCACCAGGTGGAAGAAGCCACTTCCAAGTAGCGTCTTCTAGAAACATCTTTTTACAACTACAAGTACTCTCACCCAGATGTTACGAAAATTCAAATTTGAAGGCAGCCAGTCATAAAAACAACCTTTTGAAGGATACACTAGTAAAGTTAGGAAAGAAATTGTTAAATACAGATGAAAACTGATGGGTTTCAACTTTGTGCTGTGAAATAAGTTTCATTTTTTTCACCAGTGAAATCACAGATGCCTAACTGGCTTTAGTTACACCCTATCTGTCTATCTTTTAAACGTGAAACTAACCAGATCGAGCAGGACACTTGTGAATTATTGAAGACAGGCTCATCACAGATGACCGACTTCATACTGTGTCTACTGTTCACGTAGGTATAATTATCTAGCAAAATCTCCAGTGCTTTGTACAACTGCTGGAGCTGTGGGCAAAACGTTTCACCTGTAGTTCCCTATCAACCCTCTCTATGAATGGTGTATCTCACACTGACAATTTGACTGTCGGCAAATACACTATCAATAGTGGAAACATTTCCCCTCAAACTTCACAGCATACATAATGTATATGTTTATATTGCCAACTCGAATGAGCAACGGGCACAGCCTAGGCAGTCTAAAATAAATTGAAAGAAACACAATTTCAGAGCAGTGCCGAATCTGATCCAAAGTGTGAAGTGCTATTTCTTTCTTGCCAGCCAGAATGTTCCTTGGCTAATGTGTTATGCTCCATGCAGCGTGGCTTTTAAGAACTTCAATGCTCCAACTGTAAATGATTTAGCGATTATAACTAGTAATTGAGTAATTGCTAATTTACTGTACTACAGATTAATATGTAAACACAATTAACAGGTTGTCATTTTAGTAACAAGAGGGAACATTTTGTTCAGTATCGCGTCGCGAATCGCGATACACGTTACGCAGATCGCTAAGCAGTACTAAAACGCATCGTGTAAAATTGCGAACCATATTTGGCGGTAATAAAATATCCGTGTGCTAGGTTTCGTTTGGTAGTTAATACCTATATATGAATATAGGTATTAACTACCAAACGAAACCTTCGTCTCGTCATTACGGCATGCAAAGTTGCGTCAAGTTTGCGGTGTGTTTAATAGCAGTCGTCACCTTTATCCGTGTGGTGTCGCAACAACCGCACACAAAACGATGTCAATCTTATTTATGTTTAGTTTTTAGTTAAGCATGTTAGGATTATACATGTAGACAAACATATTAGAACCAGTTATGCATTTGTACAACATAAGTAAAGGTTAGACAAATCTAAATAATTCAAGTTGCTTACATAACACCAATCTTTCATAATAGACCAGCAAAATGTCACAGTGACATTTATCTCAAACGCATAGAGTCTGAAATGAAGGCTCTATTGTTACAATATTACTGCCGGCCACTGAAGTGGGGAAAGGTTGCTTTGTTAAAAAAAAATTCACAGCCATATTATTACTCTGCCCATTGGGGCATTAAGGGCACAAAAACAAATATATACCACTTTGGATGGACTGGTTTGCCATTTTTGTTCAACACACGACAGTTGAGTCGTCAGTGTGTGTGTGTGGAGACTGTGACTCCGACTCCAAGTCATTTTGGTTTGTTGCCGTTTTGACCAATTTGTGCTGCCGTTTTGACAAATGATTGTTGCCGTTTTGATCAATGGTTGGTTTACACAATCAACAACCCGCCATAATCCTGGTGTTGAGACCACAAACTGCATGCACAGTCATACATATTGTTTTTCATATCATATAACTGAAATAAGTAATACTATCAATTATTATACTTTTATATACCCTGTCATGTCGGAATTACGTCAACCAACTTATTTTGTATGCATTTTCCATGCATGAGTTTACATCAACAGATGTGCCAATTTTCAACATTTACACACGATTATAGTAAAAATTTCATTTGTTTGTACTAATGGATGTTGCCGTTGTGACCAGAATGTGTTGACTTCACTGTTTGTCGCTGTTTTAAAACTTTCTCCATTCTGACCAGTACCCATCTTGATGCTAATGCTATTAGCTCCTGTAAGCATCACACAACAAAAATACTGTGCTGTTATTAGCCAATGGTTTCCCAATAATTGAGTTGCGTCGTAACTAGTACACACACTGGCGACTGGGCTTTGAGTCTGCAACTAGGGTGTGCACACGCCGACTCCTTGGGTTCCTGAAGAAAAATTTGAATCTGAAAAGACTCCCGCTCACCGACTTGATTTGAGTTTTAATGAGTCAGGCAAGGAGTTTTAGTCAAGGCTTCCACGCACACTGACCACTCAACTCTCTGTGACAGTTCAGTTGAGCAAAGACAACCAGTACAATTTACATCAAGTACAATATGCTCATCTTGTGTCTTTACATTTACAAAATTCACTAATGATTCCAGAACACAACCCTTGCGGTAGTCAATCATATGACGACAGACATGATCTGCCGAAACTTAACAAAGAAAAATGTAAAACTGACTGAAATACGAGAAAAAAAATTAATGCGCTATCTTTGCACAGTATTCCTCTGAAACAGTCTTACTAATTTCTGTGCAATGATATTACCATTTAACAGGTGTAACATATAATTATCCACCTCTATGCCAATTCACATTATTTTCCAGACAGTTCCAGTTACCCACATTGGTTTTTTAAACTGTTTTGTTGGCTGCCTTTAATTCTGGTGTGAGTTACTCCCAAAGTGGGGCAATGAACCCAGTGCATTCCTGTGGTGAGTTAGGGCGGGTCACAGGGTCAGACAGCACCTGGTGTCAACGTATCAAATCGCATATCTAGGGCACACAGTACAATTGTTACGCACTCCTCAGACGTCTCCAGTCACAATCGTAAGGGTACACCATCTGGGTATATTAATACTACCTGCCCTTAGGTTAGGACCTCTAGAACAATGGCCACCATTGTTGTCTAGTTTCGGGTCTTTCAACTCAACAGATCTTCATGTCTCCAGTATTTCAATATCCTTGAAGTTCTTGTACAAGGATTACTTACCAGGACTAGTCTTTGTTCAATTCTTTAAACTAAACCAACATACCTTTGTTTTTAATTCGCTACACCATACGTACAAAACTGTCATTCTTTCATGTTTTCAGACAACAACATAAAACACATTCTATGATGTTGCTTTTTTAGTATTAACCTTATAATTGCTGCATTGTGACCTTGACAAACTGACACTGCTCATAGACGTCTACCGACACTGAACTTTCAACACTTGTCTATTTTGGATGATTACCGATCCAATCGACGCCAGCAAAGTTGCTGTTTCTACAGCCAAACTAGCAGGTAGAATTCTTTGTATAAATGCCATGTTTTCTGTTCCGGGAACCTCCGAACATGTCATTACTAACTTCCATTCTTATTAGTAGTGCTACGATAACCAGCTTTGTTCAACGAATGGTTGGTGTCAAACTGTAGACAGACCTGGTGTATTTGAAAGGATATCAATTATAAAATATATAAATTTGATAGTTTTCAGAGGGTGCCAACAAGTTTTTTAATAGGTAATAATAACGTGAAAAGCAACAACCAAAAAAAAGGAACATTCATCCATTTGAAAATGCGTGTTTCAGGGCCTGGCTATATATCAAGACCTAGTAAAAAAACCTATATTTAGTGAGAATGATATCATGCAACAGGACAACATGCATTGTGAACGTACCAAAAAGAAGGAGCCGACACAGATCTAGGTAATAAAGCATACGTTCTATGTCGATGGTGAATGCTCTCAAACTTGCTACATGAACCTATACGGGGAGAAGATCTGATAATATGAAAGCTTTTGAAATATCAGGTAATAAATATGGTTTTATGTAAAAAAAACTTAAGATAATTAGATCGTAAAGGAACTTGTGCTGGCTCTATGTTCTGAAGTTGATATGTTTTGGTGTTTAGAGTTCAGATATAGCATCAAAATTCAATCAAGTACCATATGAAAAAGGGAGAATTTCAGGAGATTTATTTTTAATATGTAAACAAACTAAATATTGTCCATAATATCTTAAGGGGTGCAGTTTTTAGAACAAATCTAGATCCATGTCTGTAGGCATGATGGGTTTGGAGACGGTCCATATGTACTACATTGTGCTATAATGCACCACACAGAAATTCAACTGTTATTTTACAAAATATAATTATGATCTGTTATGTACATATGGCATTAACTCACATACTTAGTATGATAAATCTATAAACTTGTGATTAATTTATAAACTTGCGATTAATTTATAAACTTGCGATAATTTTATAAACTGGTGTTAGTGAACTATGATAAAAACATGCATTAATATTACATGGCTAAACATAAAACAGTCAAATGTATGACTCAAATTTCACACACAAAAAACAGTGACAAGAGAACTTGTTGCACTTATACAATAACAGTTACAAACCACACGCTGTGCAAAAACTCATACAAAACCTTGCCATAAAACCGGAATAGCTGGTAATAACATTTCTGGGCAGTTGCCAAAATACCAAGCAGATAATAAATCCTGATTTCAGTACTAAAAAAATTCACAATTTCTATCAAACATCTAAATCAAGCATATATAATTATCAATTGACTACCCACATGTCCTAGCAAAGAATCGCAAATAATAATAATAATATATTACAACACGTGCAGGGTTGCTGCAATGTTACATCATTATCGGTCAATACAGCCTTGCTTTCGTTAAACTGCTGGTATAAAAAAGCCGACACATGCATGTATCCGCATATTTCCACAGAAGAAAAACACCCATGGGGCTACCCTCACTAACTTGTCTGATACAAGCTATCTCGCACCATCAGTGCTGTGTAAAAACAAAAATGACGCAAGGCGGCGCTGTTAATTCCGCCAAATCTCCATAGTTACGACGATACAATCCCAGCCCGCGAAACACAAATGCCACACGTGTAGGAATCGTGTTTTGCGGTGCAACATTGCTTACCATGCTTCTGTTTTTTTCAGGCTGATGTCACTTCTAGGCCCAATTCCTGGAGCTGACAGAGTAGCCATTTTGACAGCTCATAGAAAATTCTAGGAATGCTAAAACGGAAATTAATTAATCAACCTCTGCCAATTGTACTACACCCCCAGAACCTGTCAGGTTTTACAGTTATTTACACTCATGTGTTTCCAATGAAAACAGAATGATGTATACTCAAAATTTCCAAAGCAGAGCAGATAAATCAACGACATCAAAATCTATGCACAGACAGCACCAGTTATGTAGGTCACATCCCAGCATTCAGCAGCCCCACAAAACACTACATATATAGCTGTTGTCAACATTACACACATCCAAGCCAATATTTAACCTGATTTTGCTTTATCCCAAGGCATAATAATACCACTAACTTTATGAATCGCCAGCAGAAAGGTGTATCACCTAGACACAGCAACAATGACTTGTCTGCGTCAAGGTTAGCATATTGCATATAAATTAGCAGTTGGCTAGACAGGCCTGTGAAGCCTGACCCAGCTATATAAAGGACTGTCTGATATACAGCTGTCAATCTCAGGACCAGGGTGGAGTATGTAAATAATAAACAAGGGCTTCCTGAGATGATGTGTAAACACAAAGAAGTGCAGTGCCCACTCTCTGATAGGAAGTCTCACCTGCTGTGTGTATGCCATTGTTCAACGCCAGTCAGCCCTGCAGCTGCTGTTGGAGCAGTCACAACACTGTGCATGCGACAACGCACGAACACGCACACGTACGCATGTTTAACATCCACATAGAAAGCTCCCGTCTGACAATCAACCAGCTCCAGTAAGTATCAGCAGCTATGGACAGCAGGGTACCGCCTGCAGGCTGTCTGTAGTCTCTAGCACAGAATTATTCCAAGCAGCCTTGCCTGCCAGCAAGGCAGTGCTATAAACTGCACCTCCTGGCTGCCCGACCTGGCTGTGCGGGGGAGATTGTGCAAGCATAAACACACCCCAAACAGTTGCTGGATTTAAATAGCCCACACAGGCATAGTAGCTGGCGACAGATCAGCTTTCCAGGTTAGCCAAAACATCTCTAGCCAGCTGTCAGTAGGCAGCCAAGCACATACACCTATCAGTAGTCACCTAGTCTGATTAACCATTGACCTTTGTATCAAACTGGTCAGCCTCAACTGCTCGGCACACATCCATGGTCAGCCACACACTAGGATTTGTAGCCAGCTGCTCATGAATTATGATAATCCTCAGCTACAACTGACCATGCCACCACCACCACAACTCAATCCACACATAACTTGACCAGGCTGACCTAGAAAGTGAGTACTATTAGCAGTGGGCCTGGTGATACTATTAAACACAACACAAAGCACTGTAGTGATCAATAAAGCCTGCCAGTCAGTGAAGGTCATTGTTTCCCTGCCAGACTGCAGGTCACAGCTCTGTCTTTGTTTGCTGGAGGGCAGCCTGCCCAAGCCACAGCTATGCTCACAGTTGATTCACTCAGTCCCAAGCATCAACTAGAGCATTCACAATTCATACCACTACAATGACCAAAAAAAACACATCCAACCCACTGAAGGAATAGTTTTCTGTAGATTGGCCAGTACTGTGTGCCCCAGAACAAAAGTAGATGTGCTTAATGATAGCAGTACACACCTGAATTTCACGTATTCAACCATACTTACTAGTATCACAGTGTAGAACACTGTCCTTGTGATTCATGTGCAACAATACCTGTCATAGTTCTCTATGGTGGGTGGCACTGCATCTATAAATAATATATATATATGCAGAGGAAATTTGCCTGTTAGGTGGGTGGCAGATACACTTTCTTTTCACAGATTGCACCTGTGTATTCCCATTGCCGGGTCTAATTTAGTAATCTACACATGCCTTAGTGGATCTTGGACCATAGTCAACATTTATATCAATGGTAGAAGATCAGTTAGTATATTACAGGTTCTAATGAAACATGACTTAGTCAATATCTGTCACAAAATCATACTGTGTTTGACCCAGCCTGACCCCTGCAATATGGCCTGGGTAAATGTGATTTTAAGGGGGACTGTGTATTCCATCCCACAAGGGCTATTAGCTGACCAGTTGACAGATACTCCACAGGCAGCTTCAGAATACACAGTCGTTAAGATTATAAACAGGGTCTTCCCACCTCATCAATACACAACCATTTCAGACTTAGAGGTGACAACACCTCCAGCATTTCACAATTCATTTTCTATTGTAAATGTGTCAAATTAATTCAAAGTACTTTGCTGATTACATTATCATAAACTGATAAGGCTTACATGCAAACAATCTGGGACATTGTTAATATATCTCAAGCCATGGTAGACAGACGCATGCCCGAAAAACGGCATCCTCATCAGAAATATTTGCCAATACAAAGCTGGTGTATCCTTCCATAACACAAACCTTGGGATCACGGCTGTGGTAAGTTGCTGGTACTAATAAGTGCACTTCTAAGTAAGCTGTGAGTGTTGATACATGGATAACCTTAAATTATTCCTCTGTATGTCACACAGATGTTCAAGTATGAAACAGGGCTTGCTTGCAGTCACCAGGCAGACACTAACACAGATCTACTGCAACAATGTACCAACCCACTTCAACATAAATCTTGCGCCTGTGAATTTGTTTTCCTCGCTTTGGATTTCTGTCGCACCGTTAATGTGACGTCAAAAAACACAACAGCAACAAAACATCACTTTAAAATCATGACTGCGATGAACTGTTTCAAAAACACTCACAGACTATATAAGATACTACGATGTATCAAATAGTAACGGGAATCCCCTACCGCACTAAAATAGCATACACTTCAACCAATTAACACTGCTGAATGGCTGCCGGCCCTGACCCGGGCATTCTGCAATGGACCAATGGCACGTTCACTCCCACTAGTCACATGACAGCACAACGGGAGGCCCTAAACGTTGCATTGTACTTTAAATATCTCGCACACTTGATGTAAACATCAGCCCAGTAGGTCAGTGACATGGTAACTAACTGGATGTACAGGAGTTGTGTGAGACGCAACAACTTGCCGCTGAATATGTTGATCCACATTCTCGTTGGACAGTTTGACTGGTTAGTGAACATAAATGGTAATGCATATTTCATGATAACACAATCGACTGCTTCTTTCTATCGCTGCATGCACTGATGGTCATTTCAACCCTGAATCTTGCAGACCTCCGTATACATGTATGCCGCACCCAGCATTCAGCAAGTTCGGCACAGTCATTTTCCCAGATTAGTTTTTAGTAGCTGCAGGTTGTCACCCTTTGGCTACTGGCTCCACTAAAATAGCAACAGTCTAGACAAGCTTTGTGATCCAATGTGCAGTGCTGTTCAAGTGGGAAGTCTCCTGGCTGGCCATGACACATAGTCACATACACACGTGTGCATGTGTGTGCAACGTATTTAGATTCATTGTTTTTAAGACATTTAATTTTCATTATATAAAATTTTCATGAGAAATGGTTTATAGGATACTTTAGTTTACAAAGAATCTGTGATGGTTATGTATTTATGGCTAACAAGTATTAATCAGCGAGCATAAGGAAAACCACATATCCAACAGGGTTAATATGTGACTGGGTAATTTATTTGAAGCATAAATTCAACAAGGGCAATAATATAATTCCTGAAAATTCTGTCATAGTAACTTCTAGAATATTGAGATAATGGAACTTCAGTCATAAATAATAATAAATATTGCACTTATATAGCACCAAATCTAGTTAGAAACTACTTGAGGCACTTTCATAGAAACTTAAATTTTTTTTAGGATGTTATCACAAGTTTAATTTCATTGGCCAATTTGTTTTTCTAATCTAAATCAGTAAGACAGTTGACATCAGAGGTTTCTGGAATTTGCACGATGTGATATTTAAAGGTGCCTCATCAATTTGAATTTTTCGCTCATCTCATTTCAAATTAATTTTGTGAAAATTCAAACCTACCTAGTATCCACAACAACATGCTAGTTTGTTTGTGCAACTTTTGTATGTAGCTTTTGTGAATCATCAGACAAACTGTTAAATTATTGAATTCTGCATGCAGAATTTATTGAAGTGAAAATGGAAACGCTGAAAACTCGCAGACCTCCGTATACACCCTTGGTGAAACTTCATGACTTTGTCATGTGATCGGCGAGAGGATGGACGTCACCCGTGATCAGTCTTGATCCTATAAAGTGTTTACCGTTTTGGATATCCACTATTTTGAGCCTTACCAGATCTAAAGACTAAAGTCAATGCTTTCGATGATTTCAACAAAAATACACACTTTTTAATTAAACCGACTGCAGATATTACTTAAACTATTCACACACTACATATTAGGACATCAACCAGATTCACGATAGGCTAAATCAGTTGAGGATGCAGTTTTAATTGATTTATGGATCACAGAAACGTTGTATATGGATGGCCCCATTTATTGCTGGCTGCCTCTCTGATATTTCTATCACTTCATTGACTGTTCTGAGCCAGAAGTTGTTTTCTCTGACCAGTACTGTCACACCTCTCTCTCACTGTGATCTGGTGGTTCTCAGAGGTAGGTGCCAACTTCTGATGATGTAAAAATTTAATACCCTTGGTATGACCCAGCGGGAATCGGGGGGGGGGGGGGGTCGACATACACTCCCAATCCCTGAGAAGATTGGCTTAAATGCATTTGTTACACTCTGTATTAATGTGTCAGTCAGCAGCAATGCATGCAACACACAAAGAATGAAGCACATACCTTGCTAATTGTTTGCTTAGCAGTTGTTGCCTGTTTTGCCTTTCTGAGTATGTCTGGAATATTGCTGACATGGATATTTTCTGTGTTAGCAGAGCATTCAACATCCTGGTTGACAAAGTTGGCCGGAATTCTGTTTTGTTTTTCCTGACAATGCTGAACGCCCTTCACAGTCAGCATTACTGTGGAATATGACTAATATTCCGGTGGCAACACTAGCTACCATAGAAAACGTATTGACAACATTTGTAAATGTCATCTGTGAAATGAGGTGCCATGCTGCATCAATTCTTTGAGATGTTAGCTCCTTCGGAACCAATGTCAGCATATACAGGCAGTAAGTAAGGAAACAACTCTGTGAAGTACAGTCGCGCCTCGTTATAACGCAGTGGTCGGGGTCCACAATATTGGACCACATTGTAAGCGAGGCATGTTAGGTATTCCCGTATCTGCCACCAGGGGTACCATGAACAGCACGCCGCTACTGATCGCTGCCGCTTTGATGAAGCCCTGTTGTCCCACACAGATTATAAAGCTTATTTAGAGTAGAATATTAACGTCAATGTGTGCTGTATCGATTTTAAAATGTCAAAATGTTGAATTGAATAAATTACAAGTGTGTGGAATTGTGGAATACAAATCGACAATAATCTGTTACGATGGGCTGACTGTATGACGCGTCACTATGAGTAATGCTCATCGATAAACAATAACCTGGAGATGAACAGCTGAAAATGAGTTTATGCTTGCAGCGCAAACGTTGATTAAAAATTCTCGTAGCTTCACTTCATCCTTTAGCTATCCCCGAAGTGTCGATTCGGGAACGCGCATCTCCCGAGACACTTTGCATTACGATTCACCCTTTCGTATTCGGATGACCAAATCTAACTTTTCGCCCACCATGTACGCCTTGCGTTTTGGCATAGTGAAGATTCGAGAACGATATTTGTGATGTGTGTAACAGACTAACGGAAGGCTAATGATACTTTGTTGCTGTTTCACCGGAGATTTATATTGCTGTTGCCTGCTCAATTACGCTTAACACAATTTTACTCAACTTTTATTTCAATGCACTGCGAGTTATTTTCATGTATCAGCATTCAGTAAGAATTGTTTAATCTTGCCGCCTGAAATCGACTCGCTCTTGCTGCTTGTAATGTAGAATAAAAGGGTTAAACTTCAATGTTTTTAATCAGTTGAAAGGTGCAGGAGCAAATTGGCTGGTGTGTCTCTGATGTCTAAATCACCACTGAATGTGTGAACGTTTTATTCACATGCAATGCATTTGTGTGAATCACCATTGCAATTAACAAGTCGCCCAGCCGAAGCCAACGAAACACGATTGCTGGCAGCCCAACCATTTCACCCCTGGCGGCAGAAAATCGGGGTCCACAACTGACCGCGTTACATCCGAATAATAATAACGGGGCGCATTATAACGAGGCGCGACTGTATGTGAGTGAACTAAAGGATGCACCTGGCTATTTGTCAATGTCTATGACTGAGGCATTGATCAATAATTCATTGTCATAAGGATACTTCTTTACAATGTAGGAACATGCTGCCATGTAGTAGTTCCTAACTGAGTTGTAGAAGTTATCAACGTTCAGCTGCTCCTTGTTGTCATACAGAAACTTCTTGGCTGCCTGACAAATGAAGATGTCAGCATTAGCAGATCTCTGAAAGTGCTCCAAAGTATGTGAATGTATGGCTCATCCCTTCGTAATAGTACATTTTGCACAATCAAAAAAGGGAATTATTGCTTTCCGGAACATACAGTACAGCTCATTGCTCTCACTTCCAAAGAACTTCTTGATTCTCACAACCCTGGCCAGTGTCGGATTGGATTTTTTGTCAGCACACAGTTTTTTGGCCTTTTCTTTTTCTTCCTCTGCTTTAGTTTTTGCATGTTTTCCCCTTAGTTGACTTTTCTTGTACATGTAACCAGCGAGATCAAAGGACACTGGAATAATCTGCACGTTTTTTTTTTTTCAATTGACTTTGACATTCCAGTTTTACTGTCCTTACTAGTCTTGTTAACAGAATCACTGCTTAATTTACTTGCAGTGTCCTCTCCGTTTGTCTTGGTGACAATATGTTTGGTGCTAGCTTGGCCATGGTCAGACATCTTGCTAGGCTTGCTTGCAGTGTCCTCTCTGTTTGTCTTGGTGACAATATGTTTGGTGCTAGCTTGGCCATGGTCAGACATCTTGCTGGGGTTGCTTGCAGTGTCCTCTCCGTTTGTCTTGGTGACAATATGTTTGGTGCTAGCTTGGCCATGGTCAGACATCTTGCTGGGGTTGCTTGCAGTGTCCTCTCCGTTTGTCTTGGTGACAATATGTTTGGTGCTAGCTTGGCCATGGTCAGACATCTTGCTGGGGTTGCTTGCAGTGTCCTCTCCGTTTGTCTTGGTGACAATATGTTTGGTGCTAGCTTGGCCATGGTCAGATATCTTGCTAGGCTTGCTTGCAGTGTCCTCTCTGTTTGTCTTGGTGACAATATGTTTGGTGCTAGCTTGGCCATGGTCAGATATCTTGCTAGGCTTGCTTGCAGTGTCCTCTCTGTTTGTCTTGGTGACAATATGTTTGGTGCTAGCTTGGCCATGGTCAGACATCTTGCTGGGGTTGCTTGCAGTGTCCTCTCTGTTTGTCTTGGTGACAATATGTTTGGTGCTAGCTTGGCCATGGTCAGATATCTTGCTAGGCTTGCTTGCAGTGTCCTCTCTGTTTATCTTGGTGACAATATGTTTGGTGCTAGCTTGGCCATGGTCAGACGTCTTGCTAGGCTTGCTTGCAGTGTCCTCTCTGTTTGTCTTGGTGACAATATGTTTGGTGCTAGCTTGGCCATGGTCAGACATCTTACTAGGCTTGCTTGCAGTGTCCTCTCTGTTTATCTTGGTGACAATATGTTTGGTGCTAGCTTGGCCATGGTCAGACATCTTGCTAGGCTTGCTTGCAGTATTGCTGCTCGACTTCACGAGAGAGAGTCCTTTGAAGTGCTTTCAGAGTTTGTCTGTTCTGGAGATGACTGAGAAGCATTCCCTTTCCTCTGTTTCTCTTTCTGTTTTCCAGAACCTCTACTTTGTGTCTGTTGAGATTTTACACCTGTTTTTGTCTTTGGTCTTTTGTGAGTAATTTCAGCTTTGAAATATTCATGAAGATGTTCCCACTGCTCTAGGAGTCGGGTATTGAACTTTCCAAGTGACAGCCAATAGTTGCTTACATATTTCAATATCTTACATGTTTCTACCCTGCACAGAGACTGGAATTGTTTTAAGCCTTGATGTCTGTTTGAACTCTTGTCCAAGTAATAAGAGACTTCAATTAAGACGTCTTCAACAACAACTGGTAGCTGTTTACATGCTGTTTCTGCTGCTAGATGCATGAGATGGCATGGACATCCAAGCACAAACACACTAGGCTTGAATCTGCTTCACAAATGCAGCAACTCCCTTGTGTAGCCCTTGCATTACATTGGCATTGTCTGCTCCCAGACTCATGCAATTTTGCTAAGTAATGCCTCATTCTTCCAAAGCATAGTCCATAATTAGAAAAATGTCTTCCCCCATCGAGGGCTCACTGGACTCCACTAAGCACAACAACATGCACATAACTTTGTCTTGTTTACTATCAAAGTACTTCACCACAAGAGGGAAAAATTTTATGCTCTCCATATCTGTGCTGGCATCAGTAGCAATACTGCAAGCCCTTTCTGAAGTTATGTTCTACAAGAAATGATGAGAACAGCGTCTCAGCATTGATTGTGGCAAATTCGGTATCTTGTACGTGCCACGCTGATTCAACATGTTTTTGATGATCAACAGTCGTACAACCCACTGTGTCTAATGTTAATATCGGTTGGACACATTTGACAATAAACGTGATTGCCACTTATCTGGCACTGGCCACTTGTTCGGGCATTCCGCCATACTTCTGCTACGACGATAATGGTAAAACTAACTACATTAAAAACATAATCCAAACCCGATAATCCAGCGACGATGAGAACATTTCGCACGCGCCAAGTAAAAAATATAGACCTACCCAGTATCTCATTAAATTGTCAAGTGGTGCAAGCATAGGCACATCAGTTACGCCCATAGAAATGGTTATGCCCCAGCATCAGCTCTTCCACTACTCACGGCTCATTTAATCCTTACACCACCTACTACATATGCTTGGTTTATTCCATAAGTTGAAAGTGCACGTAAAACTTGTGCTATATTTAGTCCACCACCCTGGCAACAAGCAGTGGTGCTTGCGCTAATCGGATGGTGCAAAAGGTCTGCCGGGTTAAAACAATACTGACCGACAGCAGGCTACGATTGGCAAGAGGGGGCATTGCATTTTAATTATTTAATAAAAAAATAAGACCGTAAGCAGCTACGAGCATAATCAATGGAGGGTTAGACGTGATGGCTTAATGCACTGCTAAATATCGTAATTATTATGCTCAAATCGTAATCGTTGGCACCTCTGGATTCTGGTTGACTTTGTGTATCACCACGAGGGGTCTGCACGATGGCATGCTCTTTGATGGTTACACAGTTCAGCCTGACAATGAAGAAGTGATCGAGAAGGTCACGAATGCTGCCTTAAGCATAACAATAGACTATGAAAAATATTTTAACTTCCTTTAATATGAATATCACAGGGTACCAAATTACATGCAGATAGTGAGTGATAAGGTATAACGATATTTTTAATGCAAAATGACAAGCAATAAGTTAACAAGAAATTTTAAATGTTTTCTGCATCAGAAACAGTTTGACTATCTTTACTATATGAACATTAGTTAGGCATTGCACATACAATCAATATGTATAAGCAGGTTTTAACGTTCAGCTCACAGTGCAACATTTCACACGGCCATGGGCAAACATGTTTTTACTTTTATCAAGCGCATTACCACGCATATATACAACACAATATTTTTTTATTTACTTTTGAATTTCACACGGGCATGGAGGGTTTTCACATGGGCAAACTGTAAGTGTTCAAAGCAAAATTAATCCCGATATTGAATCCCGATATACAAAACCGTACATTAAAATAACACACATATAAACATTGTTTTGAAGGAATGTTATAAAAAATTGTTGATAGTCAATCACAAAAAAAAACTATAACTGGATACATAATTAACCCTATTCAACCTATAGGTTATTACGTAACCATTCATAATGACATTATCTTGATTTAATGCTGGTTGTAGGAAACTTGTGCGGGCATACACTGGCAGTCTTTAAACTATTGGCATCTCATGACAGAGACTGGGGTCTAAAACTCACAAATGTGCAGCAATTTACTTCAGTCCTAAATACTTCACTTCACTCAGTTATATGAGTCCATGAATTCTTGAAAGACACATATTCACAACTCAAGTTTTCCATAAAAATGGCAGCAAAGCTGCTCCGGGGTCAGTCATGGAATATCTAATAGCAAAATAACATGGCAAATGTAAGATTATAATTCAAGCTTGCCAGTCTAGGCTGAGATTCAACATGATTTAATACTTCAACGTTTAGCAGATCGGATATTATTTACTTAGATAATCCGTGAGTAAAATTGTTTTAATCTTTCCAGAATATGGGCCCTGGCTCTTGTCGTTTGAGGTTATAGTAAATTGTGACCTAGTTCCATGAGCAGATGAGATCCTGTGGGTGTAAAAGACACAGGGCAAGGTGGGCTACACACAAGAATGCCTACACACAAGAATGCCATGGATAGTACTCAGCTCTGGAGAATGTTCCACATTCCTCCAAATAAGAAAAGGTATCCACAAGAAAGATTTCAGTGAGCCTTATCTTTAGGGTGGGGTACTCTGTGCTGTGTGAGCATGTTCTGAGTACACACAGCCATGTTGCTATCAGTAAATGTTGCCAGATAATTGATAACTATAGGTGATCGTCAATCTCCATGTTGCAGGTTTTTAGTCATCAGGAAAACAGAGCCAAACATACACACAAGATAGCAACACATTTTTGCAAAAAAACACTACCAATTTCAAAATGCAGCAATGACACGATTTGTTAAACTAGGATCGTTTTATTCAAATGTATAGATATCCTATACAATGCAGTACCATTTTATGATAACAGAAAGGTTTTTAGTATAACATAATAATACTATTTACTTTATAAGTAATAAAATACGAATTATTTGAAACCTTCCTTCCGATTTATGCCTGCGACTGGACAATAAATATATACAATGCTTCAGAATCACGATTTGTAAATGAGATCAATTTACTGTTGGAACTGTTAGAAATATGTTGCCAAATTTGTAAACATCAAATTATGAAATTAGTAAACGCGATGTGAGACTGCTGTAAGTTGTAACTTCAGCGCTTCAAGCAGGTTTGGCCATCTAATGGAGTGCTATGGCTCCAATTAAATGCCTTCCGTGCCATATGTTTAGCAGTTCTCTTCCATCTGCTTAGACACAATGTAGTAAAGAATTCCAGCCCTCTTCGCTCCCGCAGTGTGAACAGTAAGGAACAAGGCATGCTAGCTGACAGAGAGTTGATGCCCTTTTTTTGCCGACATAAAAACTACAAACTGTAGTCAAATTACATAACTCACCAGTTGACCTGACTTCGTGTTTTGTGCGTAGGATTTCCTAGATGCATTGTTAATCTGGCAACAAAAAATTATGTTGACAACATGCCAGCACTTTTAAACAATGACTGCGACAAACTGTTTTAAAAGTGCCACCTCCACGCACTAGGAAATACTCTAACGGATCAAATAGCACGGGGAATCCCCTGCCACTCGAGAACAGCACATGCAACTGCTCAATGGGTTTGGGCCCTGAACGATGCATTTTGTAGTTGACCAATGGTGTCCTCAATTTTGTGTGATTGACAGCACAGTCAGGCCCCGAAAGTGGACATGTAAGTGTCAACACAGTTGGTAGGTAACACTGACATGAATGTCAGGTTTATAAATCACGGGGTGACAGAGTACATTCTACAATATTATGGTACGACTATCACATAAGACTTTCTGACATCACATGGGGACATAGTGTATTTACTCTCATTCACTCTCACTCAACCCTTGACCGAGATGACTGTTGGGGTACACATATGGATGACTCAACCCACGCCATCGGTCTCTGTCCTGGGTTGCTTCCAGATCTTTGAGCGGCATATCTATCCATTCTTTATGAAATTATCGAGCCGCATATTCCTTGGTCTTCCTGGTTTTCTTCCTCATTTCACTGTGCATTGTAGAATTTCCTTGGCGATACTATTAACGATGACTGCTTGCAGACAGGGTCTGCTATCAATATATCCAGTATCATCCATTAACCCTTTTTCTCCAGAATATGCACCAGTGCTGTAGTTACTCAAGTTTCCAGAATATGCTCTTCTGTGTACTTCGCCATATTCACACATTATCATATTCATGTATTCATGTCGGGCCGTGTATATATAGCGGTTTACCACAGCATGAAAAAAGTGGAATTTATTGACTATTTAGATGGTGAAACATGTGACAGGAGATAGACTTTGTCGTGTGTGAGATCAACTTGTGGAAGTTGAGTGCCAGGTTATGACAGTGCTGGGAACAACTTATTTGGTGGTGACGACGGTGCCGGGAACAACTTATTTGGTGGTGACGACAGTGCAGGGAACAACTTATTTGGTGGTGATGACAGTGCACGGAACAACTTATTTGGTGGTGACAATGGTGCCGGGAACAACTTATTTGGTGGTGACAATGGTGCCGGGAACAACTTATTTGGTGGTGATGACAGTGCCGGGAACAACTTATTTGGTGGTGACAATGGTGCCGGGAACAACTTATTTGGTGGTGACAATGGTGCCGGGAACAACTTATTTGGTGGTGACAATGGTGCCGGGAACAACTTATTTGGTGGTGACAATGGTGCCGGGAACAACTTATTTGGTGGTGACAATGGTGCCGGGAACAACTTATTTGATGGTGATGACAGTGCCGGGAACAACTTATTTGGTAGTGACAATGGTGCCGGGAACAACTTATTTGGTGGTGATGACAGTGCCGGGAACAACTTATTTGGTGGTGATGGCAGTGCAGGGAACAACTTATTTGGTGGTGATGGCAGTGCAGGGAACAACTTATTTGGTAGTGATGACGGTGCCAGAAACAACTTATTTAGTGGTGATGACGGTGCCAGGAAAAACTTTAAAATTGTAAAATGGCCAACATCACCAGATCGGGCCATAAATATACTCTCTTACTGTATAAAATTTTTCTTAGAGATCTCGTGCTTATAGTAAGATGTAGACATGTTATTTGTCTTGAACTTCTGTACTCACATTTTACATGTTTACCCAACAGAAAGTAATGAAAAACACACTGAAGTGTGAGAGAATGCTTTGTTTGTGCAATTCTATTTTATTTTCAAACATTCAAAATGGTTAACATTAAGGTGATTAAAATTATATCTTCAGAAAGGCATGTGTCCTACTTTCTTTTAGTGCATGATACATGTATAAACCATTTCATTTAGCTAGAACAAATGTCACTTTACATTAACATACATGCAGAATTTTTTTTAAATGCTTCGCTTTCAGAGGTTGTGTCAGAAACATGTGTAGCAAATTTGACCAACTGTTCAGGATAAAAAGAATTAAGGAAACTGGTGTGTGAAGATGGTTAGTATGGGCAGAATAATGCCGACAGCAAACAAACAAAAACCAACTATAAATTGACATTGACACAAACCAACCACACTTTCATAGGAGAGTAAACTAGTCATAATGTCACTCCTTACATAGCACTGAAACAAGAGCAAACCTAATTTATATCAAATTACACAGTGTATTTATATATTCATACATAACATTGATGAAGAGAGCGGATGTGTTCAGAGTAGAAAAAGAGGAAGACCAATATTGAGATGGGACGACTGCATGAACAGAGATTTGGGGGGGGGAGTGGGAGTGGCAAACGAGTGTGAGGGATGGGGGAGTGGAGACGGTAGTGAAGAAGGAAAAAAAATCGGTATAAACACCAGCCTCACCACGGAGAGCAACAACAACAACAACAACAACATAACCATTGATGCACAACTGTATGTAAGTAAATGAGAATAGTGAACATTGCGCTTTCTATAATATACTTCGACAGTTCAACTTAAATTTTTTTTACCAGAAATCTGATCTCCTTCAAATTTATTTGGTAAATACATCTCATTATTTCCCTTGTATCACATTTCTGACATGAAAACATCATTGTTAATTTGTAATAATTCGTGTCAGCCATATAAAAATCATCACTAGTCTGTGTGTTTTACTGATACGTGATCTCATTTTTCTTGGAGCTTGACATGTAATATTCAGCCGTGGCTCTCTGCACCAAAGCGCATTGTACGATGTTTTTACCCAGCCATTAATGCACCGCCCATCCTATTTTCAGATTAGAATCTGTGAGTCCATAACATGTTACAGATTTACTTCCTGTTTGGGATCTCTTAGTTCCCCTGGCATAGACACCAAGTAGAAGGGACCAACAGCTTTTAGTGTCTCATACAAAAGACACAGGCAAAGTGGAATGAATGCAATTGCCCAAGTTTCGAAATGACAGTTCAGGTGAACTGGAACCCTGATCCTCGTGATTGACAGTCCTGCGCTCTAACCACAGAGTTATCGCACCCCACAATAAATACATCGTCTGACCTTGGCATACAACCAAAGACCTACCTGAATTTTGCACCATTAAAAAGAAAGGACTGTCATTTGTTAGAGAGGTTGCCAACCTGTATAATGTACCACAATGGTACGACTATGAACCCACTTTGACACAATGCTTGCATTTGTTGCACTTATAGGGTACTATGTCACTTCCAAATCATGATTACACATTGTTTTAAAATCCCAACCATCATGTACTAGGAAATACTGCGATGTATTAAGTAACAAGGGAATCCCCTGCCATTCAAGAATAGCACACACATCAACCAATTAGCACAGCTGGATGGCCCTTGGCCCTGGACGAGGCATTTTGTAACTGGCCAATGGTGAACTCACATCATGTGACTGACAGTAAAGTGGATGTCGAAATGTGGCTATATAATAAGCAACTTTAGCAGGTCACAACAAAATCGCTGTATGTCAAGTTACAAAATTTAAAACAGATTACAAAAAGCCAATATTTTGGTATAATTGCCAATCAACATTCAAGCAACATAACTGTATTGTAACACACTATATTATTTTACGATATAATTACCCTACCAGTAGTATTCATTTTAACCCTTTATCTCATGGACGTTGACATGTGCAGCAGCCAAGTGTCAGACTAGATCACCAAAGTAATTTATGTAACAGTTTTTGTAGAGCTCTGCCAGTTGTTATAGCAACAGCCCACCAACACTGGCTACACTAACACAGCTAACGCATTTGGCACACAACCTATGTGAAATTAAAAAGTTAAACCTGTGCCTATTTAAATAGCTGATACCAGTGGCTTGGGCCGTAATTGTAGGGTTTGCTGGTATGAAAAATGGAGTTCAAAGGTGATCAGTCACACAGGGAAATGTGTGATTACTGATCAACTGTGCATTGTGTCAAATATTCAAGCTAAGTTTCAAAGCTGATTATGTCTTTCAAATTCAGTTTACTTAACTCCCAATTTTATAAATTTATGACATTAGCCCAAGACAACAATCATAAAATAACTAAAAAAAAATTAATTGTGTACTCATTAAAACTACATGTGTACATTTGCATTGAAACTACCAAAAAGACAAACCAGTTTTGGAACATTTGCCCACAGCACCCATTCACTGAAGAGAACGATTTCATTTGGCTAAAAAATTGCACCACTCGGAATTGACGATAAGTTGTGCGTGCATTACATTAAGTGTAGCTGCACTCTAAGTAAAAGAATTAATAAATTAGAGAAGGCAGCGAACAGGGATTGGAGGCCTGCACAAAAAGCCATCGCTGCTGCAGCGTTGCGACCACGAATCCATTTTGACATACAAACAATCTTTTATCTCTCACATCTATCATTTTGGTAATCTGACATCTAAAAACCACAATGATTGATAACACAATGTTAGTTGCAAAACACACTGCGCAGTAACCAGTTTTAAAACCTTGACATATATGGAAATACTACAACGTATTAGGTACAATAGTAAGGGGAATCCCCGGCCACATCAAAATAACACACATTTCAACCAATGAAAGGCTGCGGGCCCTGACCGAGGCATTCTGTAATGGACCAATGGCGAATTCACTTCAAGTGACTGACAGCAAAATGTGGCCGTGAATGTGGACATGTAACAGCAAGAAGAGTTAGTAGGTCAAACACTTGATACGGGATACGTTGGGAGAGACACATGGAATGACAGTATATGTTGACCTACATTCTTGTATAATAGACCAACCAGACGCATTGACATATATTGTAACATATTTTAAGACAGAATATAACTAACTGCTTATTTATATCGCTGTTACACAGATCCCACTGTGGATTTAACCGTATGTCTGTCTGGCTATCACACGTGTGACTGTCCACTGCTAGATCGACACGATCTTTTACATGTGTAATATCAGTTTGTGTTACCTATCATAATTATTGTCTTACCAACAACGCAATCATTAAACTGACATCACTAAATTGGTGAGACCTTGAATTAGCAAGGTCATGCATGTATTTTTTTATTTTAATATTTGTTGCATTTTTCAATTTATAAAGTAATAGTATGGTTACACAACTGTTACAGCAATTTTCTAGCTTATTAAAAACTTTGGTATCCGTCATGTATTGTATAATAGTTGCAAATCCTATTTTCACTAATGGGCAATTCCGGCATTATTAACATACATTTCAGAGAATTTTTGACACTTTGTCAAGACGTGCAATACAGCACAATTGGAATATGTGGATTTTGAAATGAGCATAATGTGTAACCTACCTAGTACTATTAACATGCCAAATGACAGCCCTCCAGCTTGACTCATTTTTGAGCAATGTTCTAAAAAAAGCCCCGTTATGGATGTACTCAGAGAAAATGATTTTTGAATATTGCTTCAAACATTTAGAAAACTCTGTGAAGTATGAATACACAAAAATATAACAAAACTATGTGTTTCTACACTAATTTTCCAAATAAAGTAGAAATTAATTAATTCCCTACTAGTATCTAAGTCACAGGTTCATGTGTATGTTGTTATTGGCGTACACTTTTCCTGTTATGGACGTACATCTCTGAAGGTGATGGACGTACACTGCACATTTCACTATTTAAAATGCATAAATTACATAATATCAACCTCAAAATATTACTGATTGAAATAAAATATTTTCTTAAAATTTTAATGTTTTATGAACAAAATCATAATTTTCAGCAGTTCCTCTGAAAGTCTAATGTTCGGTCTGTTCCCTTTTTTAAACTAAAAATCTGCTGGGTTTCTCAGGAAGCCCTTTCATCAAGATTCATGCAGCATAACTTGTAAAGAAACATAGACCCAAAAGATCATTATGACTTAAAAATAATTAACTAACAATTGAAATATTCAATAACGTCCATCTTTGATTAAACGTGGTGTACAAAAGTAGTCTCTTAGAAATACTCTAACAGCACTTGGTAAACTAACACGTTCCTAATGCAGATAGATGTGCATGCCAGCTCTAAAACTACATTAAAACTGTAATACTGATCATTAATTATTGTCAGTGTTCTTAATATGCTACTTTGTTTAATGAACAAAATACACTTTAAATTTATTCTGCTGTTCTATGAATAATGTACAGTCTGTTCTATGAATAATGTACAGTCTGTTCTATGAATAATGTACAGTCTGTTCTATGAATAATGTACAGTCTGTTCTTATTCTTTTCAAAGACAAATATTAGTTGGGTTTTCAAGAAGCCATTGCATCCAGGTTTATGCAGCATAATAAAAAGATAAACAGGAAAACTGTTTGGCTGAGATGTAAAATAAAGAACAGTGAACTGCACCATTCAATAAACATGGGTTCATGACATGTCTCAGTCAATAAATTAGGACATGCAACTTGATATTTAATAATAAAAATAGTCTCTTATCAGAATTCTAGCAAACTGACTTTTATGGTACCGGAGAACAAAATGATATTCCTGTAGTTGAGTATTTATGTTCTTCCCCTCATTGTTTTGTTTTTTTGTAAAAAATGTTGCTGTATTTATTTGTACTTCTTGAAAATAGTTATAGTAAACTATTTAATTTTAGTATGTCAGATCTAAAAGCACTGTTTCAGTTCTTCCAATGTTTGCATGCTATCTTTCTTTATATTTTTTATCCGAAATGGACCAGATTTGTCTATGGTGAAGACTCTCAGAGATAAACTGCCTTTAATAGGAGTTGGGACATACTCTACTTTACATATCTTTGGTTAATCAAATTCCATTATTAGGATGTTGTATTACACATGTGTTTCTTGATATGTCTATACTGATGCCCCAGTCAATGTACTATTTCAATGTTGGGCATAGTAATTTTCCCTTGTGACACAACTAGTATTAAGTGAAAGCAATGGCTTTGGAACCACATGGACGTACATAATGTAATTTAACAGTTAAACTGCTATGTCACCCTATTTCATTACCACATTAAGGCCAGGCACGGGGTGAAAATAAAAATTTTGACACTTTTTGGATGTCGTAGTTTTCGTCCACGTTAATATCTAGCACAGCTATACTAAATATCTCTTTATAAAATACTGACGAGAAATTCACAAAAACTCGTAATTTGTTGCATGCACCATAGTCCAGAAATGTGATAAACCTCATGCCATATATTTGCTTCGATTGTAACGCGAACCAACCGCGCAACCCAACGATGTTGGGTATCCACAGAAAGCTAAAAGCCTCATCTTTCCGTGTAGACAGGCCTTGAACATGTATAATGTAACGTATGACCCATTTACATGCCAAAACATCCGGTAAATACGGTTGGAATGTCATTATCATAATGTATATATCGGATGCTGCCGCCAGCCAATGAGCTGTTGTGTTTATTTTTGGCTACCAATCAAATGCGTCTCTGCGACCGCACCCCCAGTGATACAACATGGAGTCGGTCGTTAGGAAACTTTCCGTTGCTCATGGTTTTGGCTGTCGAAAGCACCGCCAAAACAAGACAAGAGACTATAAACCAGTAAAGACAGGTATGTATATATGTATCAGTTCAGCTCAGATGCATAAAAATTAAATAGCAATGTAATTAACAACTGAAAATCGCAGAAGTCATGATTGTTTCATTCGAGTTTGTCCCCTTTGTCATTGACTCATTGCCACTTGGTCCTGGACCGGTAACTGAGTTACAGCAAATGGCCTTCGTGGCATATGTTGTTATACAATTATACTGCCTACTCTTGAGTGCTGAATAAATTAAAACATTTATGCCAGCCTATATTCTCAGAAAATCGTGGCAAATTATGCAGGGCATAATTTTTAGGAGAGCATCCTTTCGAACGATAGTCGTGAATTTAACGGGATCCTGTGCTTCTGAGGATCCTAGAGTAGACCGTTAGAATTCCATGATTAGATGAATCTGTCAGAATCCTTAGTTCTCGGGAGCACAACATGGTATATTATTAGTTTAAACGCCTTTATCATCGAGTAAACCGACCGTAAATGGTCGCCGTGCGCAGCGCCTCAAACTAGTCGTAACCGGCTGGCAGCGGTTTCCCCTGAAACGGACTTGCGTATTCAATTCAATAAAACTTTAATGTCCATTTAAAAATGGAAAATTCCCCGGTTTTTCACAGATATAAAATGCGGTTACTATATCTGCAGTGACACGAATACGCACAAAGTTTATACATATTCAGCAGAAAAACAAAACAAAATACAGTCGATCCGCGTAGTTTTCTAGGGACGCCTTGCCCTTGGCTTCATGTCGAGTAAAAAAATGCTTCGGCACTAAAAAGACAAATATACTAGTGTTTTTTTGCACTGTACTATTATTTGTTTTGAACAATTTGCCCCCCTATACTGTTATTCGGCACTATATTATTAAATTTGACCGATTTGCCACCCTATACTGTTATTTGGCCTATACGTTTATTTGGCACTCAAGAGTAGTGTCATTTGGAACACTGATTTCAATAAAAACTGAAATATAATGCTATATCAATTTATTACATGCATTAGTAATTAGTTAAACTGTCGGCATGAATAGCACCATATCGCCGGCATAGGCCATAGCCACGCCCACTACCCTGGGCCTGGCACACCGGTACAGGCAACTGAATATTATCAAACAATTATTTATCTAATTGAAAAAACTTATTAGTTTGAGTTTTTTGTAATTTTGTAGCGCAAAAAAATTGGGGTGTTTTTCCCATGTGGTGACAAAAACCTGCAAATAACTCTTCACATTGATGTTGGAGTACCCAAAGCATGAAATGACAGTAGAGATGGAAGGGATGTCAATATAAACATGACAACGATTGATGTGACCTTGAACTTATGTACTCTTGCAGCTAGCTACAAACTTGTTTCGTGTGACTACAATTTCTAATTCAAATGGTTTATTGATATAAAAATACATGGAAACGTGCATTCACTTTCACATGAACACTGCGGTAAACTCTTAAAGCACTACTCTTATGTACTAAGAAATACTACGCAGCATTGAAAGGGGAATCCCCTGCGTATCAAGAAAAAACTCACCCATCAAACAAATTTCATTGGTGAATGGACTGGACCCAATCGGGGCATTCTGCAATGGACCAATGGTGAGCCCACCTCCACATGTGACTGATGGCACAGCAGGGCCCAGAAAATGGATATGTAATCACAAGGCAACATGACAGTTGTTTATGCCTGGTTGTGTGCCATGTATAAGGAATGATGGAATATGTTGGCCTAAATTCTAACTTAACGGGTACAACAGACCAGGAACATATTTTACCACTAAATATTACCAACTTTTTATAGCCATTTCTGACTGACGGACGTGAATACACTGTAAAGCTGTATCTTTCATGTATTGATATATATGCAGTAACAGAGTGTAGATCGACATAATCTATTATGACATCAGTTTTTGTAGCTGTTGGCTGTCCTTCCGTCGATTCCAAGGAAGAACTGACACAACTCGACAGACAGACATTAAATGTTGGGGGGACACCCACGTTCAACCAAGGCACTTTACGTAGTATCTATCCTTGTAAATATTCTGTCACATCAATCAACTCTTTTTATTATCTATGTTGTTAAAAGATAACACAGGCTTGTGTTTTACTAATCTACTAGCGAGTAAAAATGTAAATCATTCCAGTAACATTTAAAAAACGCTCTGCTAGAATAGTTGTTAATGACAGATTTATAAAAACAAAGCTATTTACAGGTAACAATCCGTGCATAAAAGAGCAACAAGGAGGTTGAAAGAAATAATGTTTTGACAAGTAACACTATCTGATTTACCTCACTATGTAAAATCAACAATTAATTAACTATTCATACAAGATCATCCATGATAATGCCAACCTCTAATTGAAACATAATAATAATGGCGAACACAAGAAGTGTAAAGCAATTATTTTTCTGTCAATAAATGTGTGTGGTTGTTACAGACATGCATACGAAGTTTGGCAGCGAATTGTGGCTGGTTTCATGGTTAGATCTTAGTCTTATAGTGTAGCATCACTGTTTACCTTACAAGTAATGACAGCAATTAAAAGTATGCAAGGTTAACATAACTCTATCCAAATATTGTCTTAGTAAATAAATTCCTAATTTTTGTGTGTGACATAACACTGAAGTCACTGATACAATGTGAACAACTGTGCTGTCAGGGTTCAGGGCACAAATGCCCTGAAAATGATTCGGTTGCCATGGAAATGGTTGAAACACAAACATAGGGCATGCAATGATACTATATGACACAAAGAAAATTTCTGTGTTATTTCTCTAAATAAAAACTACTGAAACATACACTTTTTGATGTTGCGTTTTACAAAGTCATTTCGCCATACTATCATGCCATAGTAAACGAGGTTCCATGTTCTCAATATCCTACCATTAACATAACTAAGCATAGCTCGTATAAATACCTCATTGTATATATCATTAGATTGATGGCGTCAGCTGGTAAACTGACAGCTAAAATAAAAAGTCAACAGAATCAAGCAGAAACAAAATCACAGCTACAAACACAAAATGAAACAATACCCGCCCACAGACCCACCACCCCTCCGAATGATGAATATGTCAACTTATAGATAAGAACTGTAGTAACATGTCTAGACCATAACAAAGCAACACCAGATCCCGTCATCGATATCAACTACACATGATGTGACTAAACATCAAAATTGTGTATCATTGTTGTTAATATAACCAGCAAATACCTTTTCTAGCTGGCCAAGAACTGGTTTAGACACAATAAGGCTATAAAACCACAAATGACCCTGCTACGTATATACTGACATGGGAATCCCCTCATGTCAAGACATAGCATCTGATGAATGGCCTTGGGCCCTGGTTGGTGCATTCTTAAATCGACCAATGGTGTCCGCCAGACAGCACCACAAATGCCCTGAACATGGACGCTCAGTATCAGTCAACTATAAGAGAAGTGGATCACATCATCTTAAATAGGCTGGATATCGAGTACAAAGTTCTACAGGATGAAGTTTCATACGTGAGCATACAATGAGAATGCGTCATTTACACAATATCTAAAATTCTCAGCTACCAAGTTGTTAAGTACCGCTCACTTTATTTGCTATGACTACTACTACTAGATTTTTTTTATTATCATGTACATGCTGCACAGAAGACGTGGAAGTTGAGGAATCAGATGCTGATGGGAACACATTCATCAACTTTCTTAATTCTGTCAACTGAATCAGGCCATTTAATCGCTATTTCTATCGACAACACTGAACCAAATCTTGACACCTTTAACTTGCCACGCTGCACAGTTAGTCTTCCATAGAAAACCACATAAAAATTGGGCAACGCCTAACCAGAACAACAAACCACACTGCACTCTGTGAACCCTGGATAGACCTGTATGTACGTGGACATGCTAATGTAGCGATGTGCATTATTACTAGGTTAGGGGTCACCCCACACCCACCAATTACCCAGGCCCTGTTGCAAGCATACTCAAACAGACAAACAGCAAGTACACCAAGTTATTTCTAAATAGAGGAAAGTTATAAATGTGAACAGGTAACACAGTGTTTTAACTTCTATATTTAATTCTGCATGGCAAATGAGCGAAGTGCACACCACAGTATTTGTAACAGTAGATGAGACATTTAGGCAGGAGAAATAAAATTTTACTTCAAAAATTATACATATTATTTTGTATTCTACTTTGAAGCAATGAATTGCTGCTTTTAACCAAAAAAGGAAGTGGGCAAAAACTGGCAAATATCCATGTTGCATTAACAGTATATGCACCATCATTTCTAATCTCAAACAGTGTTGTAGTGTAAGTATCTCCAAAGAGATAACATTCCAAGTAATGAGTCAATACTTCCTATGTTTACCCTCAGCAAAAACAGTATGGATGTTAGCAGATGTACAACTTTTTTCTCTCCATTACAACATTCAAACCTCCTGGGTCAGACAATTACTGCTTATTCTGGTGGTTTCTGTACACTTTCAACTGCCTTCATTACCTATTTAACACCAGTTGTCCAGGCAACAAGCCTGGTGGGGAACCTGCCATGGTGCCTGTCAAGTGTCAACCCTATCACAATTACAGCTCCATTTAAGATATCTTTAAAAAATAATGTATTTTCTCTACAGCAAAACATAGTCAACTGACAGGTCAATAAAATCCTCATAATAAACGCAACTTCTAATTACATTTGTAAACAGTTTTTTTTCTACTTATAAGTTCTCTAATTTAATAGTAGCTAAATGTATTTTAAATCATATTATACCTGTATATTGCAAGAATACAACTTGATCAACTCCATATATATATATATATATAAATATATATATATATTATAACATGATATTGATTTGTTTGTGCACTTTGTGAATCACTCAGCTACATAAAAGCTAGTCAGCTGAAATACACGACCAGACCTGCACAGGATTAGCCCATACCAGATAGGTTAAGTACTGTAAACAACAGTACTTGGCTTAGGTCATACAGATGAATTTACGATGCAGTCTATAATTACATAACTTACAGTATGCACAATTTTTGGACAGCGCTTTTAAGTTCTTCCAACTATCCCAAAGACCATGCTTCAATTTAGTAATAATAATAATAATATTATCAATAAACAAAGCATGACAGTTTGAGAACAAGTTAAATTCTGCTCTTTCAAAATCTGCTATTCAAAAGATTATGCAGAGCTCTAGCCATAAAAAAACAGTGATAATTTTGTTTTGTATTCACACCAGGCCCTAGGCCTAAAATATATTTTTTGCCAGTCTTGTATTTTCTAAAAACTTTAAAAATGTAATCTTAAGTGCAGGAACAGCTTTTGTGGAAGCCGTTCGTGCCTATGACAGCCACTATTGGTATCTTGTTCTATTTTACACGTCTTCATCAGACATTTTCTCGTGGGTCCGTGTCTAAGAGTCTGGTGCACACATATAAATGTAATGCAAAAGAACAATGACAAGTATTGTACAGTTTGAGCAAAAAATGTGAATATTCGCAGAAATGAAAAATAATATTGTACAATCATAATAGAGATGGGCATTTGCTCTGACCAATTTATTTTTGATT